>JANAVB010031415.1:6099643-6258245 GCA_029216955.1 Iris pallida | reverse complement strand
CGTATTCACCCTTCTTGAAGAAAGGTAAAGTCCAGCATTTTTATATAAAGACCGAAACAAAGATTACTATACGAGATAGCAAAGTTACGATACGGGACGTCTCCAGTTCCATCGTTATAGACAACAATCAAAACATCCTCCGAAAGATGGGTTACGACTTCAAGAATGGCCTTAACTATGGTAAAGGTAGACGAACTCCCATTCGTACAACGTTCCAACAAAAATCACAATGGTATGGCAAGACCAAGAAAGGTCTCGGATATACTTCTCCTCCATTGTTATCCCCAGCGGCTTCTGATCAGATAGTGAAGAACGTTCTAATTCTTCTGATTCCAGATCATGGAATTCTGATACCAGCATCGGTGAAGTCCATCGTATAATCGTATCTTCTAACATGGTCTCCGTTGAACTACCAGAAGGCTGTGATGAAGATGTTGAAGAAAATCTGGAAACAGATCCTTGGGCTCAACATATGGATAACCAATGGGTACTTCGTTTTGAACAACGTGAACCTCCTACTGAAGATCAACTAATTCAAATTGATGTAGGGGAAAGAGAGTCACCTCGGCCAACCTTTATTAGCAAGAATCTTCCAGAAACAGATAAGCAAGAGTTGATTCTTCTTATTAAAGAATACATAGACGTCTTTGCTTGGAGTTACGAAGACATGCCAGGTTTAGATCCTAAGATTGCTACTCACAAACTGAACATTCTTCCTAATGCTAAACCAGTCAAACAGCAACAAAGGCGATTTAAGCCTGAAATGATGGACGCAATTGATGATGAAGTCAAGGAGCTCATCGCTTGTGGCTTTATTCGAGAAGGGCAGCACCCTGATTGGGTAGCCAATGTCGTCCCAGTTTTGAAGAAAACTGGAAAAGTTCGAGTCTGCATCGACTTCCGAGATCTCAATGAAGCATGTCCAAAAGATGAATTTCCTCTTCCTATCACAGACGTCATGATTGACAATACTTGTGGGTTCGAAAGAATATCTTTTATGGATGGATTTTTTGGATATAATCAGATCAAAATGCATCCTGAAGATGAAAAGCATACATCTTTTCGCACTCCTCGAGGAGTCTATTGTTACACAGTGATGCCATTTGGTCTCAAGAACGCTGGTGCAACCTACCAATGGGCCATGAGTACCATTTTCAAAGAACATCTTCGTAAAACAGTCGAATGCTATGTTGACAATATTGCTGTTAAAGTCGTCTAAAAGAATATCACATCCAAGATTTGAGAACAATATTTAATCTCATGCGTCAACATCAGCTCAAGATGAATCCCACCAAGTCATTCTTGGGTGTCTCTAGTGGCAAATTTCTCGGCTTCGTCATTACCTCTAAGGGTATACACGTGGATCCCGAGAAGATCAAGCCATCCAAGAGATGCGTCCTCCACGCAACCTAAAAGAGCTACGAGGATTCCAAGGCCGACTTGCGTACATCAGGCGATTCATTTCGAACTTGTCTGGACGCTGCAGACCATTCACTCAACTAATGAAGAAGGGTGTATCTTTTATTTGGACTGAAGAGTGTCAACGAGCATTCGACGATATCAAACAATATCTTATGAACCCACCAGTTTTGGTGCCACCTATCTCTGGCATTCCATTCTTGATGTATGTCCGTGCTATAGACCATTCATTGGGTGCTTTACTTGCCCAAAAGAACAAAGAAGGCCATGAACACGCTATCTACTATCTTAGCCGAACTATGATTGGTGCTGAACACCGTTATAGTCCGGTTGAGAAAGAATGCTTGGCTCTCATGTTTGCTATGCAAAAGACGAGGCATTATATCATTGGTCAAACTATTCATGTTATATCTCGAGTTAACCCTCTTCGGGTACTCATGAAGAAACCGAGTACACTTAATTCTCGGTTGGCTACATGGGCAATCCTGCTAGCTCAATATGACATGGTGTATGTTCCACAAAAGTCTGTCAAAGGTCAAGCGCTGGCGGACTTCTTAGCAGCTCATCCTGTGCCTGAGACATCTAAACTCTAGGATGAAATTCCTGACGAGACATTAGAAGTCAACATGATCTCCGAAGAGTTTCCAACCTGGCGTTTATTCTTTGATGGTACATCAAGAATTGGACCAAATGGTGCTATAGTGGCAGGTGTTGGAGTTGTTCTCATTTCTCCAGACGGATTAACTATCCAAAGAGCCTACTCTTTAGATGAACCATGCTCCAACAATGTGGCAGAGTACAATGCCTTACTTGTCGGCCTTCAGCTAGCTAAACAACTGAATGTTGAATATCTGGAAGTCTATGGTGATTCTAAACTGGTTGTGAACCAGGTTAGAGGAACCTATGAAGTCCGTCATCAAGACCTGGTGCCTTATCATGAAGCGGCAATCAATATAGCTACATCATTCAAAGCTTTCTTCATCGACTATGTTCGACGAGCTTGCAATACTGAAGCCGATGCTTTGGCCAATCTTGCAGCTGTCTTAGCCATCCCTATCAAAAGATATCAGGTGGTGGTTATTTCTAACCGAGAACTGTTCTGTATTGAGAACAATCGTAATATTGAATTTAGCAATCTTGCTGAAGTCGAAGTTATTGATGACGATTGGAGAACTCCTTTTATCAATTTTGTAGTACATGACATACTCCCTGAAGATCCTAAGGAGGCTACAAGCGTTCGACGTCGATCGCTACGATTCTATTACAATCAAACCACCAAAATACTCTATCGGCGAACTTATGATGGTCTTCTTCTACGCTGTTTAGCTGGTGATGAAGCCAAACAAGTGTTGCGTGAAGCTCATGATGGCGTCTGTGGAGTACATCAACCTGGTCCTAAATTACAGGATCGCATCCGACGCATGGGTTACTATTGGCCCTCTATGATATCAGATGCCATTGAATATGCAAGGAAATGTCGTGCTTGTCAAATCCATGCAGACTTCATTCATCAACCCTCGGAATTCTTACACCCGACTGCTGCTTCCTGGCCTTTTGAAGCTTGGGGTATGGACATCATAGGTCCTATTAATCCTCCTTCTTCTAGAGGACATCGGTTCATATTGGCGATAACCGATTACTTCTCCAAGTGGGCTGAAGCTATACCTCTGGCTGAAGTCAAGACTAGCAGTGTCATCAACTTCGTTAAACACCATGTCATCTATAGATTCGGTGTACCTCGAAGAATCATTCATGACAATGGACCTCAATTCATTAGTCAGAAGTTTACTAGATTCTGCGATGATCATCGGATTAACAATATTGCTTCGACGGCCTACAATCCTGCTGCTAATGGTTTAGCTGAAGCCTTTAACAAAACCATTATTAAGCTCCTTAAGAAGTTTGTATCCACTAACAAACGGAATTGGAGCGAGAAACTTGGCGAATGTCTTTGGGCCTATCGAACTACAGTCCGCAATCCCACAGGCTTTACACCTTTCTCTTTGGTGTATGGCTGTGAAGCTGTCCTTCCTTTGGAGTTACAAATTCCTTCTTTAAGGATTGCTATTGCCAATAAGCTCACCACAGAAAACAATGACCTTCTTCGACTTCAAGAGTTAGAAGCATTGGATGAAAAACGGTTAATGGCTCAACAGCATATTGAGTTATACCAAGCCCGCATCTTAAAGACATTTAATCGTAAAGTGAAGGTCAGAGCCTTTCAGCAAGGAGAACTTGTTCTAACTGTCAAACGTCCTATGACTATGACTCATATGAGCAAAGGGAAATTCGATGCTAAATGGGAAGGTCCCTATGTTGTAAGCAAAGTCTTCTCAAACGGAGCTTATCAACTTTCAGAACTTGATGGTCGAGTTGCTATGATGCCTATCAATGGAAAATTCTTAAAGAAGTATTATGTATAAATTTAAATACTTGTAAATTATCAGACAGAATCAAGTTCATAAATAAAATTTAAAATTTTATTATATGATAGTACATATTAAAGATCACTATCATCTTTTTTCTACATTGGGACGAGGGCCACTGCCGTCATTCTCAAAAATGCGGTCAGCAAAAGAGCCAAGAACCTCCTTGCTGGATCCCACAAGAAACTTGCAAGCGGCCATCCTCATGGCTTCTTCTTCTTTAGCCTTTCCTGGTTCGAGCAGGAAGTCCAAAATGTCCCACGGTGGCTGGGGTGCAGACGAACTTTCGCCTGCTTCTGCTTTCTTTGGCTGAACTGGATCGGCAGGGTGTTCTTCAATACCCTTCTGAACCTTCGAGACAGTCTCAACCTTCTTAGATGCTTCTCCGGAAGACATTTTTATGTTGAAGAGTAGAAGTGTTCGTTCCTGTTAGATTTCTGCTATATTTATAGACAGAAGTTCCTCAATTAATGAAGCATTACATTCATCCGACGGTTCATCCGTTCATTAATACCTGACGGTTCATCCGTTCATTTATCACATTCATCCGACGGTTCGTCCGTTCATTAAACACCTGACGGTTCATCCGTTCATTTATCACATTCATCCGACGGTTCGTCCGTTCATTAAACACCTGACGGTTCATCCGTTCATTTATTACACTCATCCGACGGTTCGTCTGTTCGTTAATATCTGACGGTTCATCCGTTCATCTATTTTGACGGTTAACCCGTTCATTTATTATCATTTGACGGTTAATTCGTTCATTTCAATATCATTTGACGATTTACCCGTTCTTTCATTATTATTTGACGGTATTCCCGTTCATTCATTTTCATATACATTGACGATTCATCATCGTTCATCTTCTATATCAGCAATTTGTCGTTTTCGATTAAATTGTCAATAAATATATCATATCTATCTATTATTTATATCTGAATAAGATATGCAATAAATAATGGAGCCACAACAAAATGTCCTTTATATCAAAAAAAATGAGACATTACAAAAATGCAGCTACAGCAACAAAACCCAAATACAAAATCAAGAAGGAGGGACAATCAGATTGTCAATTTGCTGCTTCAATGTCTGTAGCTCTTCTTCGTGTGTTGACGCTACTATCTTTCTTGCCTCCTCCATCCCGCTGTCTTCATCAAAAATGGGCATATCTACTGTCCTGCGAGTGATCTCTTCACCATGAGTGGTCTCATACTCATTCCTTTCTTCAATCAATGCATTAAATTGTTCAATCACCAGTTGGTGATTAACAGTTTCTTCTTCAAACTCTTGTTGGAGGCGAGTAATTTAAGCCTTCAGCTCAGCAAGTCGCCGTCCTTTACTTTCAGCTACTAGGGTAATTGATTCTATTTTAGAATTATATTCAGCTAATTTTGCTGAATGAGCTTCTAATAGATTTTGAAGAGTTAACCTTTCCATATCAGCAGCTTGAGCCAGCCGCTCAAATTCAGCTTGTACTAAAGAGTTTACATCTTTCTTCTTGAGTTCTTTATACTTCTTGATGGAGACTTCTAATTCATCCAGTATATGTTCAAGGAGAGTGGCCTGAGCTTCGTCTCCTTGGTCTCTTATGGCTCTTATCAAGAAAGAAGTGGGCTTTCTAACCATAATGAAGTCAGCCCCTTCTTTCTCTATCATTTTACGGACGAGAGATCCCAGCGATTCAAAGAAGCATTTAGTAAATGATTGGATAAACTGCTGATTGATGGCTAAAATTCCAGGAGTCGCTGCTACTCCCGATGAAGACGGGGTAACAGGTTGCTCAATTCTTTGAGGTTGGACAATAGGCTCTTTAAATAAGGGAGCCAAAGTAGAGCTGGTTGCTCCTCCTGCTGGATCTTCTGCAAAAGTAAAATTATTATTTTACTAATTGATTGTTGATGAACAAAAAGATCAAATTAAGAGCAATGTTACCTTGGTTTGGTTTAACAACGAGTTCATTCCTTACTGGAATGGAATACTGTTGAATAGAAGTAGCCTCCGCTGCAACAGCCTGGCTGCTGCCCGCCTCAGAACCACAAGATAAATGATGACTACTGCTAATAACCACCGTTGGTATAGGCACCATAATCAGGTCCGTTGGAGGTATTGGCAAAGTCCCAAGATCTGCAAATGAAGATATTAGTTATCGGTTCATTGTAAAACAAGAAAAGATTATTAAATCTCGTTTTATACCTTGAGGGTCGGTGGTGGGATTTTCTTTTAGCACACCTTCGTCGGCTACTTCTTCAGGAGATATTTCTATTTCAACATCGACAGCCTTTTCTGCAGACGTCTCTACTTCAATATCCTTTTTAGGATTTGAAATATCATCGGCAGTATCAAGAGATCTGTGTTCTTCAGTTTGCTTTTCAGGATCTTGTAAATACTCATCAACATTTTCGGATGAAGATCCTTCCTCGTCTTCTTCTTCTTCTTCTTCTTCTTCTACTGCTGCATTTCTACTGCTAGTGGCAGCCTGATCTTTCTGCAAGCTATAACTGCAATCCTCCAGAGCTGCAATCATTTCACGGTCTTCGTCCTCACGAAGAGTCCTGGGAGTAGGAGGAGGTTGAGTAATATCTGCAATAGGAGAATGAGGTCGTACAACACTTTGATCTTCTTCTAAAATATGTTCTCTAGGCTTTTCAATTCTTGGGGCAACATCTCCCCTCTGTTCATTCTCCTCGAGAGTTTTGCTCCCTGATTCAGAAGCGGGTGTGGGAGATGCCATTAGAAGTCCTGCAGCAGCATCTACTGAAGTCAGGAGTTGTATAGAAGAAGACTCTTCCAAGACTCTTCTAGTGACTACTCTTTTCTTTCTGTGTAGAGGCCTAACAGGACTCTCTACATTTTCTGGCTCTGCTTGCTTTTGCACGGAGGTTGGTGTACTGGCAATTTCTTGATGTGTCTCGGCCAATTGCCGGGATTGAGATCTGGTAGTCACCTTTTCAGAAGAAACATCAAGAATCAATTTCTTCTTCGCCACAGGAGCAGGAGGCTCCTCTCTTCTTCTCTTCTTCGCAGGAGATTTACCCACCTTCAGTGAAATACGAAGTGGTGCATTCACTTTTTGGGGGAATATAATATCCCTTGTAGTTTTCAGAGGTGCATCTGCCGGTTCCTGTGCCTCCTCATTTATAGGGATTGATGGAGCAATTCTCCCTCTTCTCAATCTTGTTGCAGTGGCGAAACTATCTGCGAGATGGAAATTCTCGGCAAAAGTATTTGCTGATGTGTAAAACACGGAGTATGTAAAAAGAATTCGAGGACCCTGAGGAGTAGTCCTTGCTAGCATGGAGAAAGTGGCTTTTGTATCACGGGCATTGTAATAAGCCCAAGCCCTAGCTCCGTCTATCAGATAACCCTTGCCTTGGAGGCAGGTAATTGCGTTCCCTATGTAGAACTGATCATATCCAAACTGTCGAGCAAAACGGCTTGGGAGGTATGGTTCTAAGTAGCACTCTTCTTCGAATCGGTAGACCAAATGAGATGGTCGAATTGTCTTCAACCATTCAAAAGCGACACGAGTTAGAGGCTGCAGTTTCGAATCCACCATATTCGTGGGCATCTGATCATATCCAGTAGGAAAAGGAGCGCAGCAGAAGTTCCAGCCTCTGTTCAGATTCAACATAAATCTACATTTAGATAAGGAAGTATATTTCCATTTTCCATCGGAATACCTTCGAAGAAAACTGCCGTCAACTGGTCCCATGCCAGGATCCATTAGAGTTGGATAGTAAAGAAGCAACCATCCAAACAAATATGTATATGGCAGTTCTAAGCGAGGGAATTCTCTCTCTCCTTTCGCTTTCAACATCAAGTCAACATATAAACGAAGACTGGCGTTCAGCTTACAGGTCATTGCTGATAGTAAGTCCATTTTATAGCCAAAGACCAATTTAACAGCTGCAAACAAGACGCCACGGTGAAAACGATCCACTGCACTGGATCCGGGAACCACGAACCTTCGCAGCCAGTATGTCAAGAATCCCGCCAATTGTGCTTCTTCTGACATGGGCCTATAGCCCATTCTCAAGTAACTTTCCAAATTATCTCCTCTCTTCAAAGGAGGATATTCATGGTCATCCATCACTTCTTTATCAAAGTGACCACTCTGTTCCATTAATTTTCTGACCTCTGTATGGCTCAAAGGTTTGAAAAAGGTTGGGTAGCATTTATCGTTCTCCTTGGTTTTCTTCTCCTCTATATGATTAAGAAACAGATATGGTAGCCACTTTGAAGAATAACAAGTATTGGCAGTGGCACTCTTGTAAAATAAAGAGCAGATCTTGTAATGGCACAATAGTTCTTCGAACACTGTCACCATCTCTGGATTCTCTTTTCTGAGCTTGTTCAACTCATCATTTGTTGGAACATACTCCTCATACGGAGCATCTGCCATGGGCAAGAACGAGATATACTTCATCTCGTGGAGTGCAAAGCCCATCTCTCCCCCTGGGGTCATAAAAGTTCCAGTCCTGTAGTTGTATCTCTCAGCTAAGGCTAAAAACATATGAGGATTGGGAGCAAATCCATATACAGTGGCATGCACTGCTTCATACAGGTTGATTTGTTGGAGTCTGTCTTGGAATTTTCCCAGAACCCAATTCGCGATATAACTCCATCGCTTGTAGTCTGGATTCACCAAACCAGTCATTCTTATATCTTGCTCAGGATATTTTCCATCAACCTTCGCAAACTCATTTGCGAATATTGGTGTCCTAACAAGCATTAGCATGGATGAGTTCTCTGGTGGAATGCAGCCAGGTCTTAAGCCTCTCAGTAGGACACTATATCTGTCGAAAGAGCTATAAAACATATCCTTATGATGTGGCCCCTTCTTTACGAAGATTTTTCCTGCCTGAGCATCCTGAAATAGAGTGATATTCTATTCCATCTTCCTAGGGTAGCTTGCATGAGCGTACCGTGACAAAGGAAGGCATCGAGCGATGTCGGGTATAAAAAAGGATCTATCTTGCTGGTGAACTACCCTATCTTCCATCCTTGGCCTAGGCTGAGAGGCTCTCTCAAAGGCGTCACCGAATAGGAATAAGGGTTTCTTGTGAATTACAGCATCAGCTGATTCTAAAGGCTATCCGTTCATCAAACACATCAAAGTTTCATTGTCCTGAGAAATCAATATAGCCTGACGGGAGGCCGGCAGATCATACTGAGGGTAATGGACATGAGACAGATCCTCTTTGTATTCAGACTCTGTGAGGGTTCCCACAAAATGTTCGTAATCTGGATCTTCATTGACTTCAACTGCATCAACAAACAGATGAAAATTAGTCCAAGACAAAGATTTTGTTTTTAAACATGAAACATGATTTGCGCAACATCAGACTGCGCTGACATGATTTGCGCAACCTCAGATTGCGCTGACATGACTTGCGTAATATCAGTTTGCGCAGCATTAAAGGTGCGCAAAGCAATGGTTTGCGCTGATATCTGCGCAACTTAATTGTTTGCGCTGACTTCCTGTCAGCACAAATCAACAATTTGCGCAAGAATGCAGCCTTCATAAAAATGAAGAACTGATAGTTGATGCAACCGAAACCCTAAAAAGGGTGGAGCAATATGAACTTATCTCTAAAAAGAGATGAGTTTCAAGGGAGTCGAATCACCCTAAGAAGGGGTTTTCGATCGGTTCAACTACCTCTCAGAGCAGGGTGTGCGGATTCGTGTCGGAAAGCTCGCCGTGCAACCCTGTCAGAAGACTCGGCCGGAGCTTTTTCCTTCGCGGCGGCGACAGCGGCAGCATTTGATCGTCGTGGAGCCATGACAAATCGTCGGAAGAGGAGAATAGTGAAGGTTTTCTTCTCAAAAAGTTCGAAAGATTGCAAAGTAAAGAATTGAAAACGAAAAAAAGGGGTATTTATAGTTTTTGAAATGCGAAACGGATGCCTCGGATTGCGCCTAAACTTGTGGTCTATTCGCTTTGCGCAGACAGCTCATCATATTGCGCAAAACGATTCAACATTCAAAAATTCAAAGTATTTCAAAATTTTGATTACAATCAACTTTCAAAAACTTTGAAGGGGGTCTTGTAGGTCCTAAAAAATCAAGTTGCATCAATTAACAAAGTCAAAAATTCAAGATATTCATCATTTTGTTGAGTTGCGCAGACAACAGATTGCGCAGACATCACTTTGCGCAGGTTGGTTTGTGCATGTTTCCAACTGCGCAGGCTGACGTGGCAGAAGTCATCATTGACTGAATCAAATTAGATCTTCCTGACAGCTGACAACACGAATAACGAGGAGGCTGTTCGTTTTTGACGCCGCACAGTGCTCGAGGGCGGCTGACAGGTGGCAGCGCAATCCGTGGTTGCGCAAACCATTCATGCGCAATCCGTGGTTGTGCAAACCATTTCTGCGCAGTTCACTCTGCGCATTCTACCAACATAACTGACCAATTACATGTGGCATTCATGCCATCAATTGCTCATTACGTGGCAACTGTCTATGCACGATCATGCGCATTTCAATCAAATAATGCCATGTGTCTCAGATAGTTGGCCCACGATCCAATAACTGCCTGCGCAATCCAGTGCTGCGCAAACCAGTTGCTGCGCAAATCAGTTTGCGCAGTCCAAAATAACTGAAAGTTAGTTATTTTCAGAACTCTATAAATAGAGTTTCAAGTCTTCATTTCAAGGGGGATCAAGATCAGAGATCAGAAATCAGAGAGTTCAGGAGTTCTTGCCAAAGTGCTGCTGCATTCTTCCGAGACTTTTGTCTTCAACTTCAGAGGCTTTTGCCTTCAATTTCCAGAGTTGTTTTCAACTTCAAAGGCTTCGTCTTCAAAGTTCACATCGTCCAAGGGATAAAGCAATCGTCATCAAGATTGGATTCCTATAGTTGTAATTTTCCCAGAATTCTTGTAATCTTTATTACAGTTTGTATCAATAAAGTTCTATACTTTTGTTTTTGCAAACAACAGGCCTGCTTCAGACTGCCCTCGGGCATGCCAGAACATGTACTCCTCTCCTCCTGCAGCATGAACATGCTGCCTGCAGTCAAGCTCTGGCTCAACTCTACTCCTCCTCCCGACTGGAGTTCCTTGATCATTGAAGCCGAAGCTGCAGAAAAAAAGGCGGCCAATGCACGTCTTCTGGGAGTCAGCTTCCCCGCCTTTGATGACGAGGGGAAACGGCCTGCAGCCAACAACCCCGGACGAGAGACAAAGGGGAAACAGGCATTGACTGTCAATGCCTTCAAAAGTGCGTCAGCACCTGCTCAGAAACCTCCACTTGCACCAAGGCCGAAGGAGGTTTATTCGTTCAACGACGAAGACACGCTGCAACTCTTTGAGATACTGAAGCAGGGTGACAAGATCAAGCTTCCGGACCCAAAGCGTCCCGATGAGGTTAGAAAAGTGGACAACCCGAGGTACTGTCACTACCATCGATTCGTCGGACACCCAACCAAGGATTGCTATGTCCTCAAGAATTACATCCAGCGCATGATCAATGCGGATGTATTCTCCGTCGACTACGAGGAGAAGATGGTGTCGGCCAACGTGGTGTCATTCCAGTTCAGCACCTTGTCGCCAAAAACCACACAGGATGGCGTCGTTCCCATCCCTAAGGCGATAATGGAGGTGGTTAACTTACCACCTACCCATGACAACGTGAGTGGACTCATTCCACTCACCACATCTCGAGGAGAGGTCCTATGGGTTCACCCCGACCTCGTCTCCGAGGTGACTCAATCAGAGGTACGCCCAACCTCCAAATCCAAAGGCAGGAAGATCAAGTCTTGCCGTACGGTCTCTTCTTCAACGGAAGAGGCACTTTCTGTGCAGACGCGTTCACAACAGAACGTCCAACTCGACGAAGCTGCCGCCGAGGTGGTGCCTCCTTGCACCGTCCCTGCTGCCCAAGAGGAGGGTCCATCTAAGCCCTCAGCAGCCAATAAGCAGAAGCATGTGGAGGCTCGTTTTGACAGACCTCTACGAAAGAAGAATGCTTCGGGGCTAGCCAAGCCCCACAACTTCGACATACTGGCACAACTGACCAGTACTCCTGCCCGCCAATCTTTGTTCGAGCTCCTGCGTCTTTCCAAAGACTCCCGAGAAGCTCTATGTGAAGCTCTGAAGGATGCTGAATCCTTTCTCAGTCAGGTCAAGCAGCCTGAAGATCTCCCAACTACATGTGTGCACTGTCATTGTGCGGATGAAGTTATCCCGAACATAACTTTCACCCAACAAGACATGCTGCTCAAGCACAACCGACATAACCGGCCGCTGTATTATACAGGATATATCGGTTTAGTCAAGATGAAGTGGATTCAGATCGATCCGGGGTCTTCCCTCAGCATCATCCTGAAGACGCTGCTCTTAACACTGGGGATCCCAATGTACCGGCTGGCGCCCTCCAATACAACAATCAGCGGCTTCAGCGCCAGCAAAAGCGAGCCGCTGGACAAAATTTGACTGAAGTGTCACATCGGTAATCTCAGAACTGAGGTGACCTGCTACGTTGTGGATGCCAATGTCAACTACAACATCCTGCTCGGTCGACCATGGCTGCATGAGTATATGGTGGTGCTATCCACGCTCTACCAGTGTATGAAGTATGTGTCCACCAACGGTGTCATCCGGACGGAGTTCGCAGACATAGACCCTTTCAAAGGGATTGAAGCCTACTTCACCAATGCCGACTTATACAAGTCACCTGACGAGGAGAAAGCCAATGATGCTGACGACGAAGCAGAAACGGTAGCAGGGCCGGACACGGAGCCTGAGGTCACCCCCGACGCTCCTTTGAAGATCCAACTTAAAGGCAAACCGCCTCAGAAGTTACCTCCCATGAGCATTAAGCTACCCGGAAAAGCACCAGCTGCTCCTGAAGCTCCCTTGAAGATACGCCTCAAGGGAAAGCCGCCTCAGACATCGGCTCCCCTTGTGGCAAAACTACAAGGGAAGGCACCAATCACCGGAGGCACAGCGGAGGCACCTCTGAAGGTGCGTCTTAAGGGCAAGCCACCGCCATCGCAGCCGCCAGAAAAGGCCCACGTAGTCCTTTCAGACTCCAAAGCCAACGCTGTGGTAGACTCTCCCGATCTCACTCCAGTGCTTACAGATGAAGAGTTGGGGGAATATATCTCGGCTGATGTAGATGCCCCTTCTCTAGACAATGTAATCCCGCGGGATAAAATCTCATATTTCATCAATAACAGAGTGTCTTTTAATTATTCTAGTCTTCCACATTAGAATGCCATGTATACATTAGATAACGCTCTACGGTCGTTGTAAACACAAATAACGATCGTCCATCATATAAATCGAGTAGTCCCGTCCCAAGGGGTCTGTTACATAGTCCTACCACGGAGTCGAGATAAAAAATCCACCATCTTTGGCAAGGTTGAGCGTCATCAAGACCTTCCGCCACTCGAGCCAGAACCAGATGCCGACAGAATGTAACTCTATCGGTACACGGACAAGGTAAAGTACCTCATCCAAAAGATGGGTTACGACCTAAAAAGCGACAAAGGCCTGAACTATGACAAGGGTCGACGTCTCCCTCTCCGGCTTCCAACTTCTAAAGGAAAGCCGCAGGACTACTACAACAAAACTCGACGGGGGGTAGGCTATGTCACGCCACCGTCAACTCTAGAGAGTTCAGACGCGGAAGAGGTTGAACATTCTCATTCGTCCGACGCATCGACTTGGGACTCCGATTCCAGTATCGGCTCAGCCCTCAAGAGGGTGCTTTCAGCCAACATGACGTTTGTACAATCTCAAGAAGAAGAAGGCGAAGACCAAGCGCCGGAATTCTTCGAAGAAGAACCCTGGGCTCAATGCCTAGGAAAACAATGGGAGTCTCATTTTGAATTACGTGAACCTTCCACCGAAGACGAAGTCGAGCAGATCGACCTTGGGGATGGATCTTATTCCAAACCCATCTTCATCAGCAAAAGCCTAAAAGGAGAAGACCGAGAATCTTTAATCCAGCTGGCTAAAGAGTATATCGACGTCTTCGTCTGGAGTTACGAAGATATGCCGGGACTTGATCCCCAGATCACGATGCATAAGCTGAACATCTTATCTGATGCCAAGCCTGTCAAACAACAACAGCGGCGCTTCCGTCCGGACATCATGAACGCCATCGATCAGGAGGTGGACAAGCTCTTGACCAGCGGCTTCATCCGTGAAGAACAACACCCAGACTGGGTAGCCAACGTCGTCCCCGTCACCAAAAAGAATGGAAAGATACGAGTTTGTATCGACTTCAGGGACCTCAACTCTGCCTGTCCAAAGGATGAGTTCTCGCTTCCAATCACCGACGTAATGATCGACAACACATGTGGCTTCGAGCGCATGTCCTTCATGGACGGATATTCGGGCTACAACCAGATCAAGATGTTCCCTGACGACGCAAAACACACGTTATTCAGGACTCCAAAGGGCGTTTTCTGCTACACAGAGATGCCCTTCGGCTTGAAGAACGCTGGTGCGACATACCAACGAGCTATGAGCACCATTTTTTGTCAGCATCTTCGCAGGACAGTCGAATGCTATGTCGACGATATCGCAGTCAAGAGCCGTCTCAAAGGAGATCACCTGCAAGACTTCAAGACAGTCTTCGATCTCATGCGGGCACATCAACTCAAGATGAACCCCGCTAAATCCTTTCTTGGGGTTTCTAGCGGAAAGTTCTTGGGCTTCATCATCACGACGAAATGCATTCATGTCGATCCCGAGAAGACCAGAGCTATCCTTGATATGGACCCTCCGAAGAACCTTCGAAAACTTCGAGGACTACAGGGACGTCTGGCATACATCCGGAGGTTCATAGCAAACCTTTCCGGCAAATGTCAACCCTTCACCCAGCTCATGAAGAAGGGAGTCTCTTACGTCTGGACAGAGGAATGCCAAAAGGCTTTCGACGACATCAAAGCCTACCTGACAAGCCCACCAGTCCTGGTGGCACCCGTCGCTGGCAAACTGTTTCTCCTTTACGTCCGTGCCATGGATTATTCCCTCGACGCTCTGCTAGCTCAGAACAGCGATACAGGCTATGAGCAAGCAATCTACTACCTCAGTCGAACTCTGATCGGGGCCGAACACCGGTACAACCCCGTTGAGAAAGAGTGTTTGGCTTTGGTATTTGCCATCCAAAAGACTCGATATTATGTCTCGGGACAGACAATTCATGTCATTTCCCGAGTCAATCCGCTCAGAGTCCTCATGACGAAGCCAGGATCATTGAACTCCCGGCTAGCCACATGGGCGATCTTGCTAACGCCATACAACATGGTGTTCATTCCATAAAAAGCTGTTAAGGGTCAAGCTCTGGCCGACTTTTTAGCTGCACACCCCATCCCAGAGTCCTCAAAGCTCTATGAAGACATCCCGGATGAGGTCCAAGAATCAAATGTCACCGAAAAAGGCTCCGTCTAGCAGATATTTTTCGATGGCACTTCAAGAACAGGCCCCAAAGGTCAAATCGTCGCGGGAGTGGGTGTGGTGTTAGTCTCCCCCGATCAACTGGTCATCCAACGTGCTTACTCCCTTTCGAAGCCGTGCTCCAACAATGTTGCCGAGTACAACGCGCTCATTATGGGACTCCAGCTGGCGCAACAGCTGGGGGTGAATCATCTGGAAGCCTATGGCGACTCAAAACTCGTCGTAAACCAGATCAGAGGGCAATACGAAGTTCGCCATGAAGATCGGATCCCTTACCACGAAGTTACATTGAATATCATTTCAACCTTCACTGGGTTCTTCATCGAACATATACCCCATCTACAAAACTTGGAGGCCGACGCTCTGGCTGGCCTCGCGGCCTCATTGGCAGCGCCCCTCGGGACTCAACACTATGTCACCGTAGTCGGGAGAGACTTGGTCTGTCCTAAAACAACCTATGCTCACACATGACCCACGCCATGCCGACAAATACTGGTGTTAATGTCCGAGACTGGAGGTTCCCGTTCATCGACTTCGCTGTCTACGGAATTCTCCCAGAAGACCCGAAAGAAGCCGTCTCAGTCAGGAGACGCTCTCTTCGATTCTACTACGATACAGCCACTAAAATGCTGTACCGGCGCTCCTAAGATGGACTTTTCCTTCGATGTTTGTCCAACGAAGAAGCGGCCGAAGCCCTTTGAGAAGCCCACGACGGAACCTGTAGGGCCCATCAACCTGGCCCTAAGTTGCAGGACTGACTGCGACGTATGGGCTACTACTGGCCAACCATGGCCACTGACGCTGTTGAATATGCTAAGAAGTGCCATGCGTGCCAGCTTCACGCAGACTTCATACATATACCGTCAGAACCACTGCATCCTACAGTCGCCTCCTGGCCCTTCGAAGCTTGGGGCATGGACATCGTGGGACCGATCACCCCTCCTTCATCGAGAGGACACCGCTTCATCTTAGCAATCACCGACTACTTCTCCAAATGGGCCGAAGCAGTTCCGCTGGCAGAAGTGAAAAGCTCCAGGGTGATCAGCTTCATCAAGCACCACGTCATCTACCGTTTCGGGGTACCCCGAAGGATCATCCACGATAATGGTCCTCAGTTCATCAGCCATGTTTTCAGTCAATTCTGTGACAAGAATCGCATTCAAAATGTGGCATAAACCGCCTACAATCCGGCAGCAAACGGATTAGCAGAGGCGTTTAACAAGACTATCATCAGGCTACTCAAAAAGGTCGTGTCAACTAATAAACGCGACTGGGACGAGAAGCTCGGCGAATGCCTTTGGGCCTACCGCACAACAGTGCGGACCCCAACAGGCAACACACCATTCTCACTGGTCTACGGGAGCGAAGCGGTACTGCCTCTCGAGATTCAGATACCTTCACTCCGCATAGCAATCACAAACCAACTCACAGAAGAAGACAATCAACGTTGTCGTCTGCGGGAACTGGAGGCACTTGATGAAAAGCGTCTCCTAGCTCAACAGCGCATCGAACTCTACCAAGCCCGTATATCACAGGCTTTCAACAAGAAGGTCAAGCAGAGGACTTTTCAAGTAGGCGACCTGGTTCTGGCAGTCAGGAGGCCGATGGTGTTGACTCACAAAGCACCAGGAAAGTTCGATCCCAAGTGGGAAGGACCTTTCATCATCGAGACGGTATACTCAAACGGTGCTTACCGCCTCGCCAAACCCAATGGGGACTTGTTCATGATGCCCATCAATGGCAAGTTCCTAAAGAAGTACTACTCTTGACATCTTTCAGACATGTACTTCCACAAGGGGATCTGTGGATCCAATCATCAGGACTCACAGATAATTCCCTTCCAACAAAATCATACGCTTCCGGAACCCAGCTGTTCCGTAGCATCCTCCAGTAGAAGGACAACCACGTCCATATCACCTCTGAGTTGTTCTCCTACGCCCTACAAAGCGGAATCTTACATCCCATAAGACTACGCTACCCATCATGTTTACCACGTCCACATTACCTCTGAGTAAACATCCCGTACGGACAACCCCTGCGTTGTCGTACATTGGTCGCAGAACTTCCACGTCCACATCACCTCTGAGTAGTTCCGCGTATCCCCCAGGATTATTCCTACCACGTCCATAACACCTCTGAGTAGGATGATTCCACAACTTGAACCCCATATTTGTCACGTCCACATTACCTCTGAGCAAACATGTTGGTTCTTTCAAACTTATTATCTGTACCTAAAAACCAAGGTGCATAAAAGATAATAGGTCCACACAAATCATCAAGTTCATGACAACAAAAATGAACACATCACAGAAAACTGTGTACTTCTTTATTTCTAAAAAAGAGAGAGTAAAGGACTACACTATCCCCAGCAAGAGTTGCAAAAGTACAAAAAGAAGCGGCTACAATCCCTAAACATCCCCAAGGTTGGCTGAAAGCTCTCTAATTCGGCATCTCAAGTCTGCCGCACGAGTCTCCACAGTCGCTAGGACTCGACGCTCAGCTTCTTGATGTATCGCTTCAACAGCCTCAGCAGAAGTATCGTTCTCATGCTTCTCATCAAGCTGTTGTCGCTGCTGAGCCAGGGCAAGAGCCCGGTGAGTGAAAGTTGCTTCCTCCTTCTTGAATGCTACGTGCTTAGCCTGGACACGTTCGACGTCTAATAGGAGTCGGGCCCGCTGGTCCTCAAGGTGGCAAATCTGGGCATCAATCTCCGCGATATTAGCGTCCAACGCAGCTCGTATTTCCACTGTCTCCCGCATAGACTGAGATAACCGCTCCACTGCAGCTTCAGTCTCAGCTACTTCGCGTTCCCAGACACTCACAGTGGCCTGGTAAGAAGACTCAATCTCGGCGAGCAGCTTCTCCTTCTCCGCATCTATCAGGACGGAGAGGTCATTTCGCTGGATGTGCTGAAGTTCGAAAAGCCTCTGGTCCAGCTCAACCACCGAAGCCTCCAGGATCTCGGCCATATGATCATGGCCCTGGTGAAGACGGATCAGGTTGATATAAGGCAGTGCCAGAGTTCTTGCCATCGCAAAGCTCCCGTTGGCGTCTATCACCACAGATACACCCCTCTGCAGCATTTTATATACCGCCTCGATGATGAATTTCACATATTCATCTGCATCCGCCAGCACCTGCGGCGTCATAGCAGGAGTTGGAGGAGCTGATGTAGTCAGCGGACCGGAGGAAGACCCGCCGACCTCAACCTACGAGGCTGGAACCTCAGCATCAATAGGCTCTTCATCAACAGGGGCCGGGCTGCTAGCCCGAAGAGCCAAGGGAACAGAAGAAGCCGGAACAGGCATCGAGATAGTACCCCAAGTGGAAGGAGCAACACCCTTACCCTTTTCGAACTTGGAAGTACCACCGACGTCAGTGGCCACCTCTTCAACCCCCAACGTCCTATCAGCAGCCAGTACCTCCCCTAGCAGAACGGAGAGATCAATACTTGCCTTCTGACTCGTCGCTGAAGTCAGGACCGCCAGACGAGTCTCCTCATCAAATCCCTCTACAGGGACAGGATTTGTCGCTACCTCCTGATCGGTAGCCACCTCAGCTTCTGCTGCTGAGTCTGGGGTAGGGCTCGGCAATGATACAGTCGACCTCCCCTCATCGTGACAAGGAGGGGAATCAACCCTCTCCTCTGTTCCAACCATCTCTGTTGCCCCCGCAACAGGCTCTTGCAACTCTGGAGCAACGTCATCCGAAGACGACGAACTCCACTCCAATTCATCACCAGGAAGCCGTGCGCCTGCTGGACCCTCAGCATTCGCGGCGGCCTTCATCATTTCGGAAGCTGCTACATCCTCAGCTTCCTTTCTAACATAATCTGGGGATGCTGGAATCTCCATGACAACAACATCCTCCAGATTCTCCTTCATGGGAGACATCATAGTCGGCGGGATGCGCACTTCAGACGAGCCCGCCATCTCCTTTGGCCTGCTCCCACCAGATTTTGGAGTACGAGGCCTTCTTTTTAGCGACTCCTATAAAAAGGGGAAGCATTGATTAGATGAAATGTTGAACCCAAACCAGACTATGCGGGACATCCTTACCTCTGCAGATGCTGAATCCGATGACACCGTCGGTGACGATGTCTTCTTCGACTTCTTTGACACAGGAGATCCAACCTCTGCATCTGCACGTCGTTTTGGTTGATCAACCGAAGGTTCGGCCTGACCCCCTGGGGATGCGACAGGGGCACCTTGATGACCCACCTCTGGTGGACGGTACAGTCGAGCCCTAGCCGATACATGCCCGGTCACCGCTAATGGGGTACCTGCAACAAGACTTGTCTCCCTATCATACCCGGGAGGTGCGGCAGCCATAACACAGTAAAACTTGGCGGCCGAGTAAAGAATGGGCGGCCGAAGATTCTGGACGGGCAGCGTAAAGCGAGCTCCGGTACATCCAGCATTGTATTAATGCCAAGCTCGTGCACCATCCAACAAACTTCCAGCATACCCCAGGGTGATACTGGGATTGTCCAACATCAGCTGCGCATAACCGAATTGTCGTACAAAGCAGCTCGGTAAATACGATTCCAGGAAGCACTGATTCCTGTTCCAGTACACCAGATGGGATGGCCGAATACTTTACAACCAGCGGAATCTCCATGGAGGCAGAGCGGAGGCGCCTTCACCTGAATCCCTTAAGTCTTCGTTGGCCTCAAAACCCAAGAAGATTGGACCAACTTTGGTGATCTCCCATCCCTGAAGATGGGATAAAACCCTTCTGCAAATAGGGACGCCAGTGTGCGACCAACTCCTCTGGTAGAAACGGCGGAGGAATGCATCCCTGGCCCTGCAGTCTTCTTCTGAACCCGGACTCATTATGTTGGGATGGTGTAAAATTAACCACCCCATCAAATAGTGGAACGGCAGTTCAGCGCACGGGAAGTTATTTTTTCGACCTCGGTCATGAATCATATTTCCCGCAAACTCGCGTAAACCTCGCAGCAGGTTACATACCATTGCGGGAAGTAGAGCCAAGCGCCGGCCAAAGACCAACTTCACAGCTGGCAGGATTAAGTTCTGGGTCACCCTCTCTACAGAGTCGGATCCGTCCGGGAAGACGTAATCCCGAAGCCAAACCATAAGATACGCGACCAATACTGCTTTCGACGACATCCGATGAGCAAGATGCCAGAAACAGCTGTAGGATCGTTCATCCGACTGCTGGTCCTCGTTCTTCCGGGGATTCTTCTCACCTAACCTGCTCATCTCAGAGAGCATTTCGCTATGAGAGAGCGCTGGCAGAGTGGAGAACTGCGAGGGATCCTCCTTGTCTTGCCTAAAGATGTAATCTCTCCAAGCGGTCACATGAGGCTGTGACCCGCTCTTATCCCTTCTCTGCATATAGTAATGATGACTCGCCACTTCCTTAAAGACGGCCGTCATCTCCTCAGCCTTGTCCCCCAGGACTTGAAACTCTTCGTTGGTCGGAAAGTACTCTTCATAGGGTTCCGATCCCCATGTGAGCTTTGATACCTCATACATCTCATGAAGTGCGAGCCCTAACTCCCCCACTGGAGTAAAAAAGGTCCCGGTATGGATATCAAACATCTCCAAGAGTGCGAGGAACATATGCCTGTTAATGTCAACACCTGCCTGGGTAGCACGAATCGCAGCAGTCAGCCCAATCTCTCGGAGCTCAGTCCGAAACCATGACAAAACCCAGAGTGTCAGTTTATCCTATTTAGAAACGTAATGACACCAACCCTCTACCCGAAACTCTCCTTTCGGGTATGAGCGTTCCATCAACAGCATGCGATATGCAAAAGTCAAGACACTATAAGCAAATGTATCGAGGGGAACATCACTGTAAATGCTCCCAGGACGTAGAGTCCGCCAGGTGTAAGAAGACCCAGATCGCACTGCGGTCAAAATATCTCTCTGATCGGAGGTAGAATCAATTTTGATGATGCCAGTCACCGCTCCCCCCTGAGAGGGAGTAAGATCCCAAGACATCCTCCTCTTGGAAGCAAGACGACAGAAGGCTGTCAGAGGCCATTGACGTTCAAGTTGCTTAACAGTCATATGTACTCCCTTGGCTGTAAAAAACTAGTCTTCCTTGACCTTCAACACCATTGCTTCAGTAGAAGTAAGGCGGTCCCCAAACAGGAACTCAGGCTTCAAGAAGGTCACTTTATCAGATGTGGCAGATTTCAAAACACCGCGCTCCATCATCCGTTTGAGGAACCCATACTGCTGCTCCCGGATTTGAGTCATTCTCTCGGGATACTGATCCAGCATAATAGCGGCTTGAGCAGGGTTTATCACTTCCTCGTTATAGTCTACTCCCGTCTGGTAGAGGGCAGCGTCCAGAAGCACTTCATTCAAGAGTGGGATAGGCATCGACACTAGCAAAGATTCAAAAAATGTTAGAAATAACAAAAGAATCTAAGGCGCATCAGCAGCGGAGCTTCGGCGCGTCACCAGGGTGTGAACCCATGCGCGTCAGCAGTGCTTCGGCTCATCATCAGGGTCTAAACCCATGCACGTCAGCGGTAGTGCTTTGGCGCATCATCAGGGTCTAAACCCATGCGCGTCAGCAGTAGAGCCTCGGTGCATCTTCAGGGCTTAAACCCATGCGCGTCGGCGGCAAAAACCTCGACACATCATCAAAGACTCAAGGTCTATGTGCGTTGGTGTACGTAAAATAAAACTTACCAACCACCTCCGGCCGAACTTCGACAGGCCGACGGGGAACATCAGCCGCCGCAACTTTCACAGGTTCTTTTCCTTTGTCCTTGCCAGCACCGCCGCGAGGAGTCTTTGGAGCCATTCTTTGAGAGAAGAAAAGTTAGGGTTTTTGAAGAAGAACTCTAAAGAAAGCAAAAGCAAGGAGAAGAAGAACTCTCTCTCTTCATCTCTCGCCTATTTATAGTGCTTGGTCGCACGCGTGAACCGATGATGTGTGATCTCAGCCGTCGCCTCGGGTTCTGTGAAAAGATAACCATAAATAAAACCAAAAAGATCATCATTAATCTTTTTTTCGGTTACCGAGGCGTCATCATTTGCATTAACTGAGCGGAGCATGCGCCCCATCACTGATGCACGGAGTATCTATGTGCCCCGACAGACATACGTCTCTACCACCATGCTTCTTATTCAAAGTATTCCAAAACTTATCTAAAAGTTTTGGAAACTTTGAAGGGGGTCTTGTAGAAGCATGAAATTTCAGAACCAAAAAGTCTATGCGCCAGACTACATGCACGAAAGCTTGGACAAAGTACTTCACAGCAAAAAGCAACAAATATAGACATTGAAAGAGGACTTTTTATTTAACATATAAAAGTCTATTACATGTCTAAGAAAGACTGTACAAAGGAGAATTTCTACAAAGAAAAGATCATAAGTCTACAGCCAGCAGCCAACATGCGCCCTCAAGTAGGTGCTGCAATTAACATGCGCCCTCAGCCAGGCGTATCCCACCATGCGTCCTCAGCAAGGCGCATCCTTTTCAGCAGCTCAGTTATGTGCATCCCAGTTATGTGCATCCCTTCAGCAGCCTAGTTATTTGCCGCTCTTCCAGCCAGGCTCACCGCCGTCTAAATGCTTCGACTAATGAAGCATTTATTTGAGCAGAACGAGGGTGGCAATCAACCCTCTAGCCAAGGAAGGGAAAAGAACCACAAGCCAACTTGTGGCCAAGGGAGGCTTCGAAAGAGCCTCCAAACACCAAGGAAAACCGTGATCGAAACCGCGGCCAAAGGAGCAGCTTTCAATACAACCAGAATGGGCTACACCTATTTTGAAGGAAGAAAGAGCCACCAAAGCTGCAGCACCGCCATTCCGATCTACGGCTCTTCCTGCACAACGAAGACGAGGCTCGAGCATCCCCATCTTTGGATGCAACAGGCACCTTCCGCCTGCCTCAGAAGCCTTCGACTCCAACTTTTGGATGTAACAGTCACCTTCAAGTGCATCAATGAAGACATAGCGTCGCATCTTCACCCTCGGGAGCACTTCGTCAACAGAATGCACTCGAGTACACAAGTTCATGTTGGAAGTACGTGAGAGAACAAGAAGCAAACCCTCTCTCCATGCCACTATTTATAGGCCGGACAAATCAAACCCATGCGCCAAGTGGATGGCTCTCCGAATTCCGTACAATGAATTTACATTAAATGGATGAACCGGACGCTTCAAATTCAGCTAAGTCAAAACGGCTATTTAAAGCACTCGAAGAACGTAACAGTCGCACCATTAAAGACGTGTCACGAAGCGAATGCGCCGGCCAGACCGCGCATCACACAGACGCGCCCTTCAACATCAAGCGCATCACACAGACGCACCTTTCAGCACCAAGCGCATCACAGGAGATGCACGTCCCCATGCGTCCCTATACGCCTAGTAGAACGCCAACCGACGCGCCCACTCGGCTGTCCATCAAATGTCATAAACATTAAATACTGAACTGACAGAGTTGGCAGCACGCCTTCCGAAGTCTGAACAGTCGGCAGCTTTTTCAGAAGACGAAGCGTCGACAACGTCAGCATCATCATTACCTTTACTCCGACGGCTACTGCCACGTGGCCACCCAACCACTCACATGTGCCTCCGCAGCCATGCGTCCAAATCTGCATACGCCTCAAAAGCTGTGCGCCTCAGACTTTCTACTGATCCCAAAAGACAGGAGTAAAGTCACTACTGAAGCTCTGCATGCGCCTCAAAAGCCATGCTCCCAGAATGGTTCGTGACTCCTAAAGGTTACGAGCCAAAGTCTCCTCATGCGCCCAATCTCAGGCGCATCCTACCAGATCATTCTCCACCAAATCCGAGATCTCCGAGCCATGGGCCGATGATACGTGTACTTTGACTCGACACACCCAAGATTTCAACAACAGAAAGATCTTTTCCTCTGCTACGTGCCGGCTCACAACAGCAGCATGAAGAATTTAACCCCCCAATCAGGGCGCATCGTCCATACGCCTCCATCAGCAATCAACACGTGGCGTCCCCGCGTACAGGCGCATCCTACATGGCGCATGAGCAGCCAGCCTGCAGACTATATAAAGAGAGGGACCATTTCCTTCTTCCAGGCCTACGTACACACATACCAACCTCCACAACGAACACACAGAGACTTCGCACCACCAGAGAGGTAGATACAGACACTCAATGTCTTCCTCCTCTCAGCAAGCTCCTGCATCCAGAGTAATCCAGACCTTCAGAGAACCGATAACCGTCGTCAGATCGTCAACGGAGTCAACGCATTACCACTCACTCCATCGACACAAGGGACCCAGATAAACAAAAGTGTACTCCTAGGACTACATCTAAGTCCTATATTGTAACACTGTTCTGTTTGTATTGAAATTTACAATCAAAGAATTTTAATGGCAAACAGGGACGAGGGTGATGCTGGCCTACGAGTCCACAATAGGGACGAGGGTTAGTAGTATATGGTTTACACCTGCGAGTCCATGCTAGGGACGAGGGTGATGCTAACCTGCGAGTCCACACTAGGGGCGAGGGTTAGTAGTTCAAACCTGCGAATCCATACTAGGGACGAAGGTTTGAGTATTCATTTCGGTTATCCGTTAACATCTTGACATGAGTTCTCTAGTCCTTGTTCAGCAGTTCATTTTCGTGTAGACAGTGTATAGATTCGTATTTTATTCATTGCTCAGTTTTACTTGTTGCATAATAAACTGTTAGAAAGGCTCATTTTTATGTATCTTGCTAGTCCTCTGAGAACCTGATGATCTCTTCAGGTTAGCCGAATTTGAGTCAGGAGCAGACGAGTGGATTTGAGTTAGCTTCAGATCACGACGCTTTACAGTTGAGGTTACTTGGTTAGCAGGTTGTACTCAGTTGGTTCATTTCTTGTATTTCTCTATTTTTCCGTCTATTGGTAGTGGATTTGTGTCCACCGGACGTGACATTAAATCTTGGATATATTCAGTTATATTATTCAGTTTTCTTTAGTATTTTATTAATCTTGATTGATTCGATTATTCTGTGGATGAGATGCAATTTACCCTATGATTCTAGATTGTCGTGACTTGTATTTAGACAGCGTACTACCGCCGACACTGTGGCGTAGGCTGGGCTTGGACATGCTTCGTATCCGAAAAGCGGGTGCGGGTCGTGACACCTTAGGGTCCTCCTGCTAGTCGAGCTGTAGCCTGAGTGCAGTCCCTCATCTGATGTGCATCTGATCCGCAAAAGAGGCAAAGTCCCAGCTTCTTGTGGCACTCGTCGATATGGTGTCCGGGGTGATGATAAAAGGTACAACTAGTCGCCAGATGCTGTCTCTGATGCTGATGTGCAGGAGCTCTGGCTAGACGGTGATGCTGCTGCTGCTGCTGTGGCCTCGCCTGGATCTGAGTCTGGACCCTCTTCGCTGGTGCCTGGAAACTACTGCTGCCCATGTCCCGGTCCCTCTTCAGCCTTGGATCTGCTTCCTTTTCTACAGCCTGAGCAATCTTGAGGATGCTCGTATACGGCATCGCCGGACTAATCGCCACCGCGTGTCGCAGCTCCCTGGTGAGACCCTTCTTGAATCTCCAAGCTCTATCCTCCGGTGCTCTGACTAGGTTCTCTACGAACCTGCTGAGCCTAGTAAACTCGGAAGTGTACTGTGCAACCGTTATCATCCCCTGCTGCAGCGTCTCAAACTGCATCCTCAGCTCATCCCGCTCCACATCGGGGAAAAACTTCTCCTTGAACAGAGTTTTAAAATCTGCCCAAGATATCTGGTGCTCCGCCAGCTGGGGCTCCTCCTGGTACCAAGCTCTGGCCAAGTCGAAGAGTCGCATACTAGCCACCTCCACCTTCAGGTTATTTGGGATCTGCGCCATCTTCAAGGTCCTCTCCGCATTTTCCAGCCATTCGTCTGCATAGATGATCCCCTCGTTGCCCCAAAAGTCCATCGGATAGAGATTCTGGTACTCCTTGGCCGTCCCTGGTCTCGGTGCTCATGGTACTGGAGCTGGTGCTGCCGGCTCCCTGGTCCTGAGTGCGTCAATGATAGTCGCTCTGAACTGTGCGGCCTGCTGACTCTGAGCCTCTCTGAACTGTGCAGCCTAGTGATTCTGGGCCTCCATAAACTGCTGGAACATCGCCATCACCTGAGCGCCATCAAACATCATCGTCGAGGGTAGCAGAGGAAAGATCGAAGGTGCGGCTGGAAGCTGATCTGCTAGAACGTCTGGTGTGGCCTGATCCAAACTGCCTGCAACTCCGGAACTGCCTGCAACTCCGGGCTGATCCGCGGTCTTTCTCGTAGTGACCATCCTGTAATAGAAAGAAAACTTCGTTGATTGACAAACCCTAAAACCTAATAAATAATGTTTTTATAATATCAAAGTACCTGATAAACCTGATATACCCCTATTTTTCGATTTTTCCTATGCTGTGATCAAGTTTCCCTAGTATAATCAAGTCCCCCAATAGTACGCTAAGACCTAGGTACCATTAGGATAGACCTGCATGGGCCACCACTAAAAACATGTCACGACCCGCTCCCGAATAATCAGACACGAGTCGGACACGCCCAGCCTTCGTCGTTAGACACGACGAAGTAAGCTGTACCAAACTAGGGAAATCTAACCAGATAAACATGAACAAGTATGAAATTACAACATCTACAAATGTCTCCCAAACCCAGAGTAAAGTACAAGTCTCAGAATTTATTATATTCCAGCAGAATAAAAGATAGAGTCTACTAGTCTCAAATACATGAAAAAATATAAAGTGCTAATGGTAAAGCTCTAGGCTTCTGCAGTCTCTAAGTCAAAAGCAGCTCTAGCTAGCTCTCCTGCATCAACTGGCTCTCGACCATAATATGTGTCGCAAAGGGCCTCCAACTCACCTGCAACATATCCTATTTAGGAGCGGAGCAAGTACAGTTCTAGGTAATGAACAAGACATCATGATATGAAAGTACAAAGAAACATGGTATGTAAAGCACAAGAAGGAACATGGTGTATAAGTACATGAAAGAATATGGTATGTAAGAACATGAAAGAACATGGTTATCTCAGGAATCACAGGAACTAAGTACATGATATATCTCCTGAACATGTGTGTACAATATTTGAAATATAACTAAGTATGTGACCGGCTAGGGGTAAGCACATGAAAGCACATAAAAGTACATAAAAGCACATGAATGGTACGGCTTAGAACCCGCGTACATGATGTGGGGTCTAAGCTAAACACACCTGAGTTGTTTCTTGGGTTTGGTCACATAGTAGTATATTTTCCCACCCCAGGTACAAGTAATAAGAACAAGGAACATGAGCACCAGAAAATATGTCGTGTCACAGTGTGTCATCAAGGAAGCACATGATATAATAAAATGTACAAGACCGTAGAGTGTACTTGCCTAGCTCCGAAAAAGTACAGGTAGTCAAAGAAACTGGATATCCTCCTGTAATTAAATGATTTATAATTGATAAGTCAACACTCTTAAGGTAACTATTTCTAATCTAGAAACATTATTTAACATAATCCTTAGTTCTACCTTGATAATACAATATACCCTATAAATGATTATTTACCTAATTTAGAATTACCATTAATAGGAAGTACTAATGGCTAGTTATTCTAAGGTTCCACTATTTCACAAGTCTTAAAGAAATTCTATGGTTGATTTGATATCCTTATTACCAGGACATTTCCATAGTCCAACCAGGTTCAGGTGAGATCCCTATTAGGAAAGACATAAATCTAACTTACCTAATGTGGCTAAACAAGGATTTGAACCATGAGATGTTGTATAGTTGACACTAGACTCTAATGGATTCTGAATTATGATTCAGATGAAATCCTTCCTGCACTCTACTAAAACTGAGACTGAAATATGTTCCCTCATGAACAGTTCAAGTGTTGGACTGGTATTCTATTCCAGTCCACACCAGTCCTACTAATCAATTACTCAGTCCAATATCTGGTTCAATGACATTCCTGAGTCAGTGCACTTATTAGCTCTGGTACATACCAATCATTTCAGTCCCTGTGCTGATATATACTAGTCCTAATATCAAGGCTTCTTAGGTAGTATTCAGTCCTAAAAATAGGACTGAATGAGTTCAGTTTCTGATATAATTAGTATACACCAATTCTAAATCATGACTTCCCAGTTTACTGAGGTGATAAGTCTTGTGAGAACTAATATTGCTTCCAGTTCAACCACAATAACCTATCCATTCAACTGAAACAATATGTAAAACTTGCCATACTTAGCTCAGTCCATCAGCAGTTAATATACCCAGCTAAAGTCGGCCAATACAAACAGTCAAAACCAAACTGATGTGTTAAACCTATAGCCTACCTATCAGTCAAAATGAGTCTAAAATAGTCTAATAGGATTTCAATATTCAACCCTATAATTAAATACTACACTAGGACCTGATACAAATCTATTTCAGTTCAAAAGGAAACATACATCAGTCCTACTCCAATTTCCAGTTAGGGACACCTATCAATCTAACCACTGCTAGTAAATACTCAGTTCTCAACTGAGTTCAGCAAGATTCCAATGTAAAACTCTGGGTTCATTGCTGAACCAAGCTATCCTACAATCTCAGATCACTGGTATCCCATCCCATGAGTTCCCAGGTTCAATATATCAAGTCAGTCCCCTGCTATCATAGCTAAACTGAATAAATTGAACCAAATCTGCAATTGCAACCTAGTTCAATAACCTGACCCAGCATTGCCTAGATAAGTTTCCAGGTTCAATAAGATGGAAATAATTCTTACAGGGTTTCATTTCAAACCAGATCAGTTACTACATTAGCTGTCTGAGCATGACACTGAATTTACCCTGATCTCAGGAATAAGTCTCAAAGAAAATTGAACCATGACACCCATACAAGTCTGGTAATGCTAACTGCAGGAATCCAAAAATGATAAATTGAACAAATCATTCTCAAACGCAACTTGCATTAGGTATCAAACTGGGATTAATCCATTCAATACATCAGTCCTATTGAACTATCAGCAGGATCTGCTTTAATCAATCAACAACTTACTCATCCCGATCTATTCCTAATGTTAAACTATCAGATTTCCTTCCAACTATGTGAATAAATTTACAGAACTATCAATCACACGCATAAATTAGCTAATGGTTCAGATATTCAATTAACTCGATTCGAGGAATATCGAACAGGGATAGGAATTTACCTGATGAAATAAAATCCAATTGCTGTGGACTTCAGCGGCTTCAGGAGCAACACCAATTGCACTCGAATTGTTCAGCCTATGAAACATGATCCGAAGGATATAGTGTGAAACAAGGATCAATTAAAATAAACAAAAGGATCTTAGTTGAGGAATTGAAGAACTCGACACGTACTCTGTATCTGATTAGAATCACAATGTTCTCAATTTGTCTACACAGGTCTAACGTCCTGAGGAGTATACAAAATTTAGAACACTCAAGATCGAACCAAACTTCTAAAGTCATGATCAAAAGGAGAAAAAAATATACTTACACTCCTCAATCTCGAATTGGTGAATTTAAAGGAAAATGGTAGCCTCAAGGATCCCCGACCGTTCCTTTGGTTACGGTCGAGTAGATCGATTGATACAAAATTCTAGATCTATCAATTTAAGAATCAAATTGATCAAAAGGAGTTGGCATTCTAATCGAAGCAACTACGAATGAGGATTTACTTACCAGATTCTAATTAATCGATGGGAACGACAGAAATCAATCACAGTTCATCCTTCTCCTGATCATCGAGAACAAGTGACCTTGATTGAAGACAACGAAGCACAATTCAATCAATTCAGCCGAGAATATAAATCCAGATGAAAATAAATTCAATTCTCGCCTAGTCGTGATCGATGCTTCGAAGAAGAACTGCAGCTTGGGGAAGAAGAAGACTATAGCTCAAATCAGGAAAATAATGGTTGAGAAAGGATGAGATCCACTGGTCTTTAAATAGGTGATTGTGGAGAGAAATTGGAGGGAAAACGAAAATAGGAAATGGTTAGAACACATGGCCTCTGACAGAGTTAGTTAGAGAAAGGAATTCAAATTTCCTTCTCCTCTTCCAGAAGGAATAGTCGAGCTCAATAATAGGTCTAGTCCTAAATCAGAAGGGATTTGATCCATGGGCTATTACTAAAAGCCCATTAGATGAAGTTGAAGGAAAAATAATAATAATAGTTTAGGAAGAGAAAAATCAGGAAAAGATTATTCAAAGATTTATAAAATAAAAAAAATCTTTGAGAAGTTGAGTTACAATTAAACCCTTGGTTCCAAGCTATGTTACGGTAACGAATACCCTATCAACTTTCTCTAATCTTGACATAACAACTCAAGGATGAAATAAGACGACCAAGACATAATTTTAATAATGTTCGATCACCCACGCTTACTTGAAATTGTTTTAACTTAGGGGTCATGCCACGCCAGTGCGTTGCTGGCTGCAGTGAACCCGCAGTCTCGATAATTCAAATAAGTGACGACAGTGCGCTGCTGTCTTGTCATCGCAAGTCATCAAAATTATTCCAACTATATCTCCAAGAATATCAAAGGAGTTTAAAATATCATACAAGTTGATAAAGATAGAAAAAGTGCAAGTATCAGTTCTTTAAATATAAGACCAGCTTCTTGAAAGGAAAATAATTGGTTATGATGGATAATGATCGAAGTTAAAATAAGTAAAATCTTATAATCCTTATCTCACGGATATTCAAGATTCAACGATTAGGAGGAAACTTTTGAATCCAAAAACTTAACTCAAGATTAATAGACAATTGAGTGAGAAGTTATTTTAAAAAAATAATTCCTTTGGTCCAAGGAAAGAATATAAGTGATACGAACTTATGATATGGCGGTGTTTTAGAAAAGACGTAAGATAAAGTTGTACAAATGATCATGATTAGGGAGAAAATGACCGAAGACAAAAGAAATATAAACTTAAATTTATATTTCTCTAATATTCAAGATCGAGGAAAAATATGTATAAAGCACTATGTCTAACTATTATGAATATATTTATACACAAATATATAGGTATAGCCTAAATAAATCCCAAAAATTCCAAATTATCATTCTAAGAGGAGGTTATCCTATTTCCAAGTAAAATATAAATTTAAATAGCAATAATACCTATATTATATTCAATATATAATTTATAAAAATTATTCACCATACTAGAAATGGACTACAAATATATATATACATATCCTACATGGTCGACGTTGGTCGCACTACATGACCACCAGGACTTGGGTTGAGTTCGGGCTAATTTGGAACAACCGGGTCTTCTAAAGGCCAATAATCCTAATAATGAATAATTAAATTATTCTTAGGATTATGTCGTGATTTGGCCTGGTTTTCCTAGTTAGTATACACCTATGACTCGGTCTTCTCTACCATGGCTAGAACACTAGTCAAAGCACTCGACCACACTCTCAGTGCCAAAATTCTTGGTTATCTTGCACTCCAAAACTTAACCGTGACTAAGGCCTTCTATAATAAATATTTATAAAATTCTAAAAATCATATTTTAACTCAAACAAATAAATAAAAGGATATTTCCAAACTTTCGAAAATAGGGGTTACGAATCTACTCACTTGAGAAATACCGTCGAATCAAAATGCGATAGTGTATCCTTCTATGAAAGTCATCTAGTGAGACCTATGTAGCAACCTTAACTACCCAAATGTCAATTTAAATTAGGGACTCCTAGTCCTATCCATTCTCTTAAAATTGATTTACTTCTAGTTGTGAATGAGCATTTTTTAGTCGCAGGCTCGCAGTAGTATGACTAATATGGTACTACCACGAGTTCACACAATTTGTAAAAACTGACCTACATGGGATACCACAAAAATTTGTCACGATCCGCACCCGCTCTTTCAGATACGAGACGTGTCCAAGCCAGCCTACGCCTCAGAGTCGGCGGTAGAACGCTGTCAAGTCCGTAAGAAATAAATGCTCAAAATCACAAAATATACATTTATTGCTCATTCACATTATTAAATAAATTTTTACAACTTACAAGGTTTTACAACTTCACATTTGCTAGAAAATACAATGTCTCACAAAATAGAAAAGACATCTAATTCAACTATCTAGGTTGACCTCAGCATACCCATGCCTTCCCAGTGCTAAGAGTGATCGCGGCTAAACACTATGTTGGTTTTCAGTCAGGAATGTAACGAGTACAATCTCACAACAGAATCAATAAATGATGAAATCCATAAATCTGTAAATAATAATGAAATACACGACGAAAAGACAAGTATAGAATCATGACAGAAACTGAGCATGGTGAACAAGGCAAGTGAGTACTAAAAATAGAGAAGGCCTGTAGCTAGCAATGTATACTGTAGAACCAGAAATTGTATCTATCTAGTGAATTGAAATACTACTTCGACATGTAAACGGCTAAGTGTAAATCCGGTACCCCGTACATAAAATGTGCGACTGCTTTTAGGCAAGAATAAGGTCCGGCACCCGCACGTGAAGTGTGCGACTGTTATTAGGCAAGAATAATTTTGGGTTTGTTTACATGTCTAGAGTATTTTTCCGTTCGACCAGTACTCATGGATCCAAACAGATTACGAACACGATAATATATTGGTCACGAACAACATGTAAAGAATCCATAACTACTATCCCGTGAAACATCGTGTCAAGAACCAATTGGATATTAATGTAAAATACTACTACGTACATGATTCATAGAGATAATCAGATATACAAACTATCAGAGATGTACTCTCCTGTGGTCCTGTACTGGTGAAATCGATAATACTATACCACTCAATGAGCCACAATCGTCAACACATCCAGAAGTCTCCGAATGCTGAAATAAACATTACCAATGTTCTTAGAATAGTCAAATTAGCTAGAATTTCCTGTCCTTAAGTCCAATTCTGGATACAGGGACAAAATGATAATTTTGGGTCAAAACGGTGTCCGCCGTTGGACCCGCTTTACACTGAAAAGCGTATCAGATTCAATGGTCTCTAAAGTTGTCAAACTATATGTCTACGAATTTATTTTGATGATACGAACCCAACGGTATGTCCAATTTTGGATTCTGGTGGGCCGTGCATGAAATCGCCCATTGAATCAGATCGTGGGGCCCGCAAAACGGCAATCTGATCAACTGTCTCAAAATCAGACCAACCTTGGCATACATGACCAGAAAAATGATATGGTCCTGTTGGCACAAGTTTTGCCTCGATCTGAAGAACGTGCACAAAGTAATTGGGAAATTTACTCAGAGGCCAATACGGTAAATTTTGACGGATACGCATCAAATTCGTCGCGCACACACGACCAATTTGAATTTCGTCAAAGCCCATACGTCCATGAAGCCGATACGCACCTTTTGATGCTTTCAGTTCGTGACCACGTTGCCCGGATTGGCGGGACGCACGTCGTATCGAAGGGTTTTCTACATTTTGAAAACAGTTTTTCGGGGTGTTTGGAACTGGTTTTATTTAAAAACTAATGAACAAAAAATTACGAATACATATTTGATGTAAAGCCGTTCATATTGACTACAACTCTGTTACTTTATATTTCTAAAATTCTCGATATCCTGTCAGAAAATCGACTTCCAAAACAGCGTTCTGGGACAGTTTTCGGTGCCCAAAAATTGTGTTTTTTTTCTCGATTTGGAACTCGATTTTCGTCGTGAATATCGTGAATTAAGACCATCTACTTAAAGAGAGTTGAAGGGGGTTAGTTTGGGTATATACCTGAGAAATTCATTCGTGAAACGAGCGAACGAGGTGGGAGAACTATCGATACGATGTTGGGTGTACAAATTGTTGTGCTGACTGCAACAGCTGATATTGTCGCTGCTTGCTGCTGCGCGCGGCTGCGTGGCTGTGGTGGCCGGCCGGCGGTGCTTCGGTGACGACGACTCACATGCGGGGATGGCGGCCAGGGTCGCTAGGGTTTTTGTTTTGATATCTATACATATAATACACACACACACGCATATAAATACAAGAACAGAGGGTGCAGTTCTGTTATTATGGGGAGTTGAAGCTCGGCCTGGGGTGTGGGACCTTGGGCCAGGCTGGGATTTCCTTGGGATGTTGTGGGCTTTTTGCTTATTTTCTAATGTAACAAATATATATATATATATATATATATATATATATATATATATATATATATATATATATACAAAAAAAAAAAATATATATATATATATATATATATATATATACACACACACACACACACACACACACACACACACACACATACACACATATTTTTACATATAAATATGTCTAGATAACTCCATAATATATATATATATATATATATATATATATATATATATATATATATATATATATATATATATATATATATATATATATATATATATATATATATATCGTTGATATATATCCTTGATAAAGAATAAATAATAATAACTAGTAATAATAAATAATTTATACTTAATAAACATAATAATAACATTAATAAATAATAATAATTCAATACTAATTAAAATAATAATAATAACGATAACGAAATTCCATAAAACCTCAATGATAATTTATTTCTTAATGTAGGGTCTACTTATATAAATATGACACATATATTATACATTTATTTGACAATAATTAATATAACCAATAATAGTAAAATAATATTATATAATAATAACATCAACAATATTAAGGATAATAATATTCCTAATAACAACTGAAATTAACAAATAATGGATATAATAGTTTTTGGTGAACTTACCAAACACATCCTTGATTTGGCTCCAGAAAATTGTATCAATACTCTAAAATACCCTCTGATTTTATTAATATCCATATTATACGTATAATTTATATTTAGAAAATATTTGGCATTTTTCAAAAATATATACAAAGTATTTGCCCATACATAAATACGTTTACATGGCCATCTTTGGTCTCGCTATATGCCTACATGGGCTTGTCCCGGTCCGGGTCCAGTCCGGGCTAAATTGGCATAACCGGGTTTCCTAAAAGTCATTAAATTAATAAATAACTTAATTAAATTCTTTATAGAGGTCAAGTCGCAACTTGGTCTGGTTTTTCTAGTTAGGACATTACTATGGCTCGGCCTTTCCTACCAGGGCTAATACACTAGTCAAAGATGCCGTTGCACTATACGTGTCATGATTCCTAATCACCTTGTACTCCAAATATCAACTATGACTAAGATCATCTACCGTAATAATTAACTAATTAATTATTTATAAAAATAAAAAATCACCATTCAAATAAAATAAATAATGATAAAAATATTAAACAATTTTCAGGAAGGGGAGCTACAGCTGCTGCAGGGATCAAGAAGCCCCTCCCCTTGTCCTGTCTAGCCTGTGTGTGCAGGGCACACACTGTCTGTTGTACCAATTCCATCCTGCACACTGCTGCCTCCCTCTCTTGACGCTCATTGTTAACTCACCTATACACATGTATTTCACTTGCTGTTTTCCCCTCTCTAATACACCCATGTGTCACTCTGTAACTCTCTCTATCTAACACTCACACATTCACTCAACACACACATATGTATGTATATCCCATAGACATTAACACTTAGACTCATACATATAGAAATATACATGAGTAAACACACACACACACACACACACACACACACACACACACACACACACACACACACACACACACACACACATAGCTACTGTCCCTATTTCCCCCTTTAATACATTCATTCACATTGACAGGAAACTCACTTCTCTACTCACTCTCTATTGTACTCTAGGCATACACACATGTGTAGGTGTATACACACACTCACACATGTATTCACCAAGCCTACACTAATCCTATGTGCACACATAAACACACAAACATATGTATGTACACATTAGCACACAACTCAAATATAGGGCACACACACTTAAGTGTCACCTCCAACACACATGTATATATGTTAACACACATTCATATGCCCTCACATGTATATGTACACAAGTACACACACAAACTTAGGGATAAACAGATATGCCTATATGTGTGATACACACACAACACACTAGTGTGCCTACTCACAAGTCCTCTATCCTCTATATAATAGGCACACAAGCAATTTCATAAACACTTGGTGTGCACCATGCTAGTATCGTACAAAAACTTCGATACTCTCATGATATGCCCAAGATACCTATATCAAACCTTATCCGATTCATACCACAACACATGAGCATGCCTAAAATGAAAATTAAAAGCGAATTCGGGTGGTGTCTAGCTAGTGATATATGTCATGTGAAATATGACATGTTGTGACAAGTATAGGAGGAGTAAAACTCCCAAATTGACTCTGTGTCCTAGTGTAACATGACACAAACTATTAGCATCCATTTATGGACACATATCTAGCCACAAACATCATTCACATGCCCATTTAGCCTATCAAACCAAATGAAAAACACTTGGTGTACCATTCTCAGATTTTTCCAAAAATGGTACAAAAATCATATGTAACTTCTACCAACATGGTCATTAGAATCACGTTCTTCCTCTTATAGATACCCCTTGTCCATGGATGGGTTTTCTAATAATGCAATGCATGAAATAGTGTCTAAACATGGAGAAAAGACTAGTAATATACCTTTTGGAAGATGGATTCCCAATGTAGTACCACAAGTGGACACAAGTGAGAAGTATGACCCTATCCTCAAGCCAATAACCTCCTCTTCTTTTGCTCACTGGCCTCCAAGCTCCTAGGCTTCTTGGATGAAAATAGGAGAAGATTGAGAGGGATTTGGAGTGGCTTTGATGGAGGAATGAAGAGGGTTTTTGGAGAACACCAAATTAGTATTTTGGAGCTCCAAAATAAGAAGTAAAGAATGAGCCCTCTCTCCTAGTGTGGCCGTCCAAGTAGGTGCCCTAATGCCTATTTGAATTGTCCGCTTTGCCCTTTAAGTTGTCATGAAGGCCTTGGTTAATCTATGGAAGTTTCTAGCCTAAGTTGGTAATTAGTTCTAATTCTATTCATGACTTGTTATGACTTAAATGAGTCTCATTTTGGCTGACCTAAAATTTAGTTCCAAGTGTCATGACAAGTCCAAATAGGTTCACTAACCAAGGGTCCAATAAGTAGGCTAGTCCACTAATAAATACAACCATCACATATAATTAATTAAATAAATACACCCACTTTATAAATAATGTAAAATAACAAAATAACCATATATGATTATGGTAATGACAAATCTACCCTCCTAAAAAAATTTGTCCTCAAAATTAAAGACAAAACTAGCACAAGAATGCAAGGAAGAACAAGAAGAACAATATCCCAAGGCTCAAAGATATAAGGGTATTGCTCACGCATGTCGTCCTCTCTCTCCCAGGTAGACTCATCCGAAGAGTGATGCCTCCATACGATGCGAACCAAGGGAATAACCTGGTTCCAGAGCACCTTCTTTCGACGATCTAGAATCTCCAAATGCTACGCTAGATAGCTGAGAGTTGGGCCCACCTCTATCTCGGAGTAACGTGACTAGGGTCTGCTACGTACCGTCTCAACTGTGACATGTAGAACACGTTGTAAACTACCTCTAGCTTAGGCGGTAAGTCTAGTCGATAGGGCACTGCACCGACCCTGTCAAGAATGGTGAAAGATCCGATGAATCGCGGAGTAAGCTTTCCGCCCCGACTAAAAGAATCGTGTTCATGTCAGAGAAATCCTAAGGAACACCATATCGCAAACCTATCACAAAACAAGACTCAACATAAATTCTAAAGCAAAGAATCACAAGCAAGCACAAACAAAGAACTAAAACTATACCTTAAACTCTAACGGTCTTTGGTGGCTACTGCTCTAATGTCGTTGTCTGTCTTGTGCCACCCGAAGTCTATCTCTAATCAGCTTGATCTTCTCAGCTACATCCACAACCATCTCCGGGACAAGCAAAGCTCTCTCACCAACATCGTCCCAAGATAAGGGAGTGTGACACCTCCAAACGTATAGAGCCTCAAATAGTGACATATCTATACTGGCTTGGTAACCAGGTGGAGAGGTCGTCCCAAGATCCTCCGAGATCTAACATACAAGTACAAAGCATACCCTCGAGATTCTTAATGGTCCTCTCCGACTGCCAATATGTCTGAGGATGATATGCGGTACTGAACTTGAGCTGAGTGTCCAAGCTAGCTTGCAAACTCCTCCAGAAGTGATAAGTGAAGCGACTATCCCAATCCGAGACTATGCTCACAGAAACCTCGTACAACCTGACGATTTGCCTCACATACATCTCGGCCAACTTTTTTGTAGATAAACCCACCTTGAAAGGCAAAAAGTTGATCGATTTGGTCAATCTATCAACGATGACCCATGTAAGCCCACTTCCCGAATTTTTAAATTATTTATTTATTTATTTGATTACGATCAATTTCTATGATCATAGGGGTTATGCCTAAGCTCATAGGTGAGCTATGACCATACTATGGACAAATAGCCTTTATATAGCTTATATAAGTGTTATTTATCTATTTTATATTTTATTATAATTTTTGGATATTTTTAGTTATTTATTTATGAAGGCTTAGTATTTTTAAAGGCTTCCAAGATTTACTATAAGGTCGTCCAGGGTTATTTTTGGACAAAATATTTTTATTTGGGCTCTAGATGACTAAAAATATTTTCTATAATATTCTAGGATTTTTCTAGAATTTTTGGAAATTTTTAGATAATTAAAACATGTAGAATTTATTTTTATAGGCTTTTGGAATTTACTGTGGGGTCACACAATGATATTTCGTATCAAAATATTTTTATTTAGGTTCTAGATACTTAGAAATAATTTCTATAATTTTTTAGGAATTTTCTAGAATTTTTTGCAATTTATTTGGTTTAAAATAATTTTTTTGAATTTAAAATAACTATTTACACAGTCATCAGCATCCAGTCAGCCGGGGGGCCCACCTATCGGTGCCCAACTGCTCATCCACCGCCTTTCTTTCCTATATATATTTTATATTCGAAACCCTAATTATTAATTCAGCCGAATTCGGAGGAGAGAGAGAGGGATTGCTCCTTAGGGTTCTTCAAATTCGGGAAGCGATTGCCGCCAACTCTGACGTGTTTTTCATGCGCCGTTTTTTTTTTTGGAAGTGTATTGAGGTATAGTTTCTGAATATCTTATTTATTTTCATAAATTTGTAATCTAAATTTTGGAAAATTCGTAGAGTGCTAGTTGTCCGAAATTTGACACGTTTCGGTGTTTTCGAGATTTCGGGAGAACCAGGAATCAGAATCACGAATCATTTAAAGTTTCGAAAAGATAACACAGAGATATATGACATTTTTTTTCCAAAAATTAATAAGTTCATCTAGTATTTTAATTAATTCGTAGAACTTAATTTTGTCGATAAATTATTGATTTTGTCATGGTTAGCCATAATGGCGATATCTTTTGACAAAAGCATGATTTGTGGCACGGTCGATTCCAGTGCACTCGTGGCGCTAAAATCTACTAGGGTGCACACTCAAGTCATCAAGTTTGTGTCGTTTGACTACTTAGTCATCGATGTGCCTCGATTTGTGCACCACGGGTTCCGAATTGGAAACCGTAATTTTTCTTGGCTAAAAATTACTATTTAATTTTAATTCCAGAATTATATTAGATTAAATTAGGTTTTTAGATGATTTATTTCATAATTAAATATAATTAATTAGTTTAAACTATTAGCCACTTTCTAGAGTTTTTAGAGTGGGATCTTCAATATCTAACTTATGATCATTTGTGTGTTGGGGTAGATCAGACAACGTCGTGAGTCACGATTTCATCCTTTCCGGAGCAAGAAAATTATCACTATGACCTATGTTGCCTTTATTTTATGCTTCATGTTATTCTTTTCCTTAAACTATTAGTCTTATCGTTTATACCATTGGTGCACGAGAGTTATACTTGTTACCATGACCATATATGTTCACTTAAATACTTTCGTCCAATGTTCAATGTTTAAGTTTAAAGTAAATATTAAAGTGATCATGTTTACTTATGAGAGAGTCGGGAGGGGGAATACAACTAGTATGTATGTGGTCTACGCAATGTACAAGTTTCTCCAATATCAATGTTGATAGCAGTCGTTGCACCTCACGAACCGACTGTCGGATGTCCTAACCCATTCACATGCAGAACACTTGTATTCTAAAACACACAGTACACGTGATTTGATTCGTGTTAGCATATTTTCCAGTGGTTTGTCTTATATTCGGCATCCTTTCGTATTATCTTGTGTCTTAATTATACCTTCAACTGTTCCATGTCATAATTGTACTCTTAAACTGTTTACCATGATATAGTAGTCTCTTTTATATCATGTTTTATTCATCCTTTCCTTATTTCTATTATGCGTGCTTGTATATTATATTGTATAATATAGTTTATGGTGATCTTGCTCCAATCATGACTAAATAACTATTTTTTAGCTTTAGACGACGTGGTTTGCCCTGAGGTTTATGGTACGTATCTTGGTGACACTGACGTTACCAATGTGCCGGTTGCTTCTTCTGATGCAGAATAGCATATTTCTTTCTTATGCTCTTTCGTGTTGTTCTTAGCATTGGGGAGACTTGGGTATGCTGAGGTCAACCTAAAAGATTAGTTAGATAGATTAATGGTTTTATTTTCTTCTGTGAGACATTGTTCTTGGATTAAATGTAAACTTCGAAATATTGTAAAATAATTTTAGTTATTGTAAATGAGCAAATAAAGTTTTTATCTTATGTGATTTTGAGCATTGTGGCTAGACAACATTCTACCGTCGACACTGCGGCGTAGGCTAGCTTGGACACACACCCGTATCCCGAAAAGCGGGTGCGGGTCGTGACAACCCAAATTGCATCTTTTTCTCCCGGAGATCGTAGAAGTCCAGACACAAAATCCATGGTAATGTGTTCCCACTTCCACTCTGGAATGGATAATGGCTGAAGTAGACCTTCTGGCCTCTGTCTCCCTACTTTCACCTGCTGGCACACTAAGCATCTGGATAAGAACTGTGCCACTTCCCGCTTCATGGCATACCACCACAGGTGCTCTCTTAGATCTTTATACATCTTGTTGGTACCAAGATGCATAGAGTACTGAGAATGATGCGCTTCCTGAAGAACCTCCTCCTGAAGCTCTCCACTAGGCACGTACAATCTAGTACCGTGCCTCAACGACCCATCCTCAATAATAGAGACGTCATCCAGCAACCCTACGTGAACCTGCTCTCTGATGCTCTTCAGAGTCACATCATCAAACTGTGCTGATCTGACCCTATCCATCAGCTCAGACTGAATCTGTAAACCCGATATCTGTATCTCTATCTCAGGAACTACCACTTTGATACCCAAACTATCCAGATCCGCTAATAAGTGACGATCTACCGTCAAACCGATTAGGCTCTTGTCCTACAACTGGTGAAATGGATCAAAAGCATGTCTTTGTATTTCTCGGGTTAAGCTAGTAGTCCATTGGGTAGTGGGATCTCCTCTTTCCTATTGACCTTGGCTGGGAACAGAAAGAAAAGCCTAAGCATAGCTACCAAATACCTGCTCAAGGCATCGACAACTATGTTAGCGTTCCCTATTTTGCACCAGCGAATGCAATTCATTCTACACGGTCCAGTCCGAATGAAATTTGTGAAAGCATGAATTCCTGGACCACGAGAATGACGATATAGCTTATAGCATATAGTAGGTGGCTCACCTTTTCACATGGATTTTTTAATGAAAGATTCAATTAACACAACAAAGCCCAGTCGCACAAAAGAATTGATGTGGTCTTGCCCCGACTAGGATAGGATGAAGCATGCAAGATATGTTAGTTGGCTCTCAGTTCATTTGTTGATATGTGAGTTTCTATGGTCATTTTTCGCTATAAGCAAGACGAAGAGGCAGTTGTAGAAGCATAGAAAATAACAAGAAAAACCCATGCGGCTCAGACAAAAAGATCCTCATGCGGCTCAGGAATCCGTGAGACATTCATGCGGTTCAAAAGTCCTTTAAAAGCCTCATACGGCTTGGATAGCTCCATGCGGCTCAGAAAGGAGCCACATGACCCTAAGCAGTTCGCCTCTACAGCCGGCCATAAAGCACTGTCTCATTAAATGTCCTGACGGCAGCTCTGACAGAAAGGCGAAGTGACAACTCTGACATAAAGCTGCAATGATGACCCTGACATGATGGCGTGCTCCTAGGGAAAAGAAGAAAATCTTTTATAGCTGGCATGATCCGCCAAGTCCAAAGCTCTCTATGCGGCTGCCACTCCTATGCGGCTGTCATCTCTATACGGCTGCCACTCCTATGCGGCTGTCACCCCTATGCGGTTGCTCTCTTCATGCGGCTGCCTCCTTCATGCGGCTGCCTCCTTCATGCGGCTGCCTCCTTCACGAGGCTGCCATCCTCATACGGCTATCTCCCTCATGCGGCTGCCACTCTCATGCGGCTGCTACCTTCATGCGGGTAGGAGTATGGGGGGCCACCCATATGCAGTTCATTTAGAGACAGCATTCATGCGGCTCTGTCAGGACGCCCCACTCACGACAGCTGAGACACGTGGCGGTCCTCATGACAGTTGAGACATGTGGCGATCCTCATGACAGTTGAGACACGTGGCATTTTTACCCCCTCGGAGTTATGGCTGCTAGCAAATCATAACGACCCAGATTTGTTATAATCGTCATAATTATTCGGATCAAATCAGATTTGTTGTAATTAAGGAAATTGAACACGTGGCGGGAGATCCGAGCTTGTCATGACAAATTATGAAGATTTATTGCAATCAGCATTAATTGCCCATACAGATTTGGCGCAATCAAAAATTAACTGCCTAGATTTGTTGTAATCAAGATTAATGGTCCAGATTATTGGTCGTCGACTTTTCAAAGGGTAATCATTGCAAACCCTAATGATCACACCCCACTCCTATAAATAGCAAGGTGACATTCCCTTGCAAAAGAGACTCTTTCTACCTGGCTGGACATACAGAGAGACAAAGGCACGCACAGAGGATTCTTCCCACCCATCCCGAGAGCATTTCTTCATCAGAGCCAAGGCTACGTCCGATCGTCCAAGGAGTAAGGCAGAGCTGCCGTCGCTTTTCCGAGCCTCTACCGTCACCCTCCAAAATCAAAAATAAACAATCGTACTTAGATTGATGTACCTAGGTTTTCGTTCCTAGGCATTCTTTGTACAAGCGAGTTTGTATTGTGAGTCTAAGTTCAGTCCTCCTATATAATTGTTCTGTACTTTTATAATCAATGGCAAACACGATGGCGACTCTGCTGGGGACTAACTTCTCCATGGCTGAGGAGTTGGTGACACAATCGGACGCAGCCAAACTTGGCTCCACTCAATAAATGCTGGTCGCCCGGTTCGACCGGCAGGCGTTTGAAGAAATGCTCTCCGACGGGAGCGTTGGCCCGGTCCAGCGACGAGCAAGCACGAAGAAGGCCCGCAGGGAGTGGAGGCCCAAATCATTCGCTCCTCTCCAAGCTCTCGAAGGAGTACTCTCTATTGCCCAAGACGGCGAAAAAGACCCTCTTGTGGCCCCACTTCAGACCATAGAGGACTCTGCTGTCCCCAAGTCCGGCAGAGGAAAATACTACGATGCTGGACTTGCAAGGGCAAATGGTGACTCTACACGATCCAGGAAGAAGCCGTATAAGGGCTCTAGCCGCATGAAGATTCATGCGGCCATAAAAGCCTGCCGCAGAAAGAAGGCTCATGCGGCCAGTGCTGCCAGCCGCATGGAGGATGCTCATGCGGCCACAATGACTTCCAGCCGCATGGAAGAGGCCCATGCGGCCACTACAGCTTCCAGCCGCATGTAAACTGCCAGCCGCATGCGGGCTGCTTATGCGGCCACAAATGCCAGCCGCATGCAGGAAGGCTATGCGGCTAAACATCTCAGCCGCAGGCCATCTGTTTCATGCGGCTCAGGTTCGGTCTTCGACCGTCTCTCAGGCGATCCTGATCCCAGATGCTCTTATGTGCCAGTCTCCATGGACTCTTCCTACTATGCACTTTCAGGTGCTAGAAGGAAGAAGTCTCGGGCAGCGCGGGCTCGTCGAGCTCAGACAGCTGTTCCAACTTCTGACTATCAGGGCGTCCTGCTGACTATTACGCGGGCCCCTGATGGAAAGTTGTATAAAACTATCCGTGTCCAGCCCCCGGCGGCCAACGAACGAGATAGTTATCAAGAATCTCACAACAATGATCAAGGGCAAGTACTCGTACTACCCCCACATCAGGGAGCAGGCAAGACGCCAACACACTCATGTGCTCAGGACTTCCGGGCCCACAAAGTGAGTGACTTGCGTGACGTGATCCTTCACAAGCGCAAGGAAAGAGAAGAATCCTTGGTGTGCAGAGAGTCCTTCCATAGACATCACTGCATCCAAGTCATTGTCAACTGCTGGTGCAGCAAGGCGGCCACACAAGAGGGGCGGCGATCCATCTTCCAACGACTGCAACACCCAAGCTTGGAAAATGAGGCGCTTCTTGTCGCCTCCTGTAATTCTGCTCACAAGATCCCTGGCAGCGGGAGAGGGAAGAAAACAAATGTCTCTAGCCCGAAAATCTCAACCAAGAAACTCTCTTCTATGCGGTCGTCCACGACCGATATGGAAGGAGTTTTCCAAGGTACTCGCTCAAAAAAAAATATGCCACGCTTGGAAGTTCGTCATCCACATCTCTGGGAGGCGCTGGAGCCGGGGGTAGCACTCCTCCAAACATCCACGACAATCCAGTATTCTAAGAAGATAATCCAGGGGAAACGATTCCCCCAACAGATGCAGCAGGTTCCGACGTCCCCGAGGATGTCCAATACTCTCAAGACGAGGCAAGCTCTGAAGCTGGGGGTACCACTCCTTCCGAGTCCGAACCAGAGGAGAACATTCCTACATACCCTGACGACTTCTCTGTACAAGGGTATGACTCAGAGGGCGCGTCCTCCACCATTTCTTCCATCTCTCCTCATGTGAGGACGGTATTCATGACAGACAGCAACCAAGACGGTTCTAGTGATCGCCAACGCATCGACACTCTGGAGGCCATACTGCACGCCTTGGTCAAGTCTGTGGACGAGATCAAAGCGGCCCTTCCAACTCTACAAGGAAGGACGCCTGGCCAGACAAGCTTGGGTCCCACGGTGAATGCGGACTCAAACTCGGCTGTGCCAAACCCGGGCGACAACCCTCCAACAACAATGGCTCCCACTGTTGCAGACGAGGCCAGGAAGACGAGACGAGAGGTCCAGGAGCTCCGGAATATGTTCTACGCCCAAGAAGCTTGCCAAGACCTCAGGATACGATAACCGTATCCGGCAGCAGAGAGAGATGTTCCCTTCCCACAAAGATATAAACCATTCAACATCAATCCGTATGATGGGAAGACATCTGCAAGCAGGTACATCACCTACTTCGAAGTCACAACCGACCATCTGTCTCATGATGACGCCATTCTCACGCGGCTGTTCATTGGAGCGTTGGAAGGGGTCGCCTTTGACTGGTACCGCAACTTGTCGGACAACTACATCCATTCCTTTGTCGGCTTCAAATGCATGTTTCTGGAAAGGTTCTACGAAGTAGGACAAGACATGACGATGTCCACCCTTATGGACGTTGTCCAGGAAGAAAATGAGCTGATAAGGAACTATATCGAACGGTTTCGTCAAACCGCGATGAAGTTGCCTTCCGGTAACCCCGATTCCTCCTTGATTGAAATTTACCAAAAGAGGCTGCTCCCCACAATCAGCCTCTGGATGGGCGAAAGTCAGTTTAAGGATTGGAAGACTTTCATTATCAGCGCCACTAGCGCAGAAGACAAATTGAAGAAAGCTCGCCAACTGGGATTGCACTTCTCGGAAGGAGAGGATAAGGGCAAACGCCCTAACACCAACAGCAATAATGGTGGTAACCCCTCCAACAATCGAGACAACAAGGAAAAACAGGCTATGGTGGCCGACACAGCACCGAAGCCTGAACCGAAGCCGACAGAGAAGTAGTGGCCTCAAATGACCTACTCCTTCGAAGACGGCCATGTTAAGCCCATCTTGGACATGCTCATACAGGGAGGTCGAATCCAGCTCCCTCCTCCAAGACGTGAACCTCGTCCTGCAGAGATTGAAGGCCCCAAGTACTGCCACTATCATCGCTATGTCCACCATGCTACACAAGACTACTACCAACTAAAGCGATACATCCAACATCTCATCGATTCTAAGGCCTTGGCCATTGATTTCGAAGAGGTGACCGTAGCAGCCAACATGGTGTCAGTACAAATTGGCAGCTTTTCTCTGACAAAGACTCAAGATGGAGTAGTGCCCATCCCTAGGGCAAGAATGGAAGTCGCCAACCTTCCACCTCCCCGAGACCAGACTACTGGTCTAGTGCCCCTTACCACATCACGAGGGGAGGTCATGTGGGTCCACCCGGATCTGGTACCAGAAGTAACTCAGTCCGCACCACCCGCCACCAACAAGAAAAAGAGTGGAAAAGTTAAATCATGTCGCACAATCTCGGCAGAGGTCGAAGAAGCTACTGCTGTTGTTATCCGATCCGGCGCACAAACCCAACCTCCACCGGGTAACTCGGCTGAAGATCATCAGCCGACAGCTGCTGATGCCCCAGGACCTTCTCAGCCTTCGACGACCGACAAGCCTAGGCCGAAGGAGACTCGCTTTGACAAGTCGCTCCGAAGAGAGACGCCTTATGGGCTGGAGAGGCCCTACAACTTCGATATCTTGGCACAATTGGCCAACACACCGGCCAAATTATCACTATACGAGCTCCTGAGACTCTCTAAAGATGTTCGCATCGCACTGAGCGAGGCACTCCAGAATGTCGATGCATATCTGGCTCAGTCCAATCTCACTAGGGAGGGCTCGCTGGCAGATCTTCAAGACAGCGCTTGTACGGGTGCAATGCCCAACATTGTCTTCACTCCGCAGGATATGCTTATCAAGACCAAACTGCATGATCGCCCTCTGTATTATACTGGGTACATTGGCGATATCAAGGTGGATCGGATGCACATTGACCCCGGTTCTTCCATAAGCATTATCCCAAAGACCCTGCTACACCATCTATGCATCCCAATGCATCGTCTGACGCCGACAAGCACCGCCATTAGCGGTTTCAATTCAGGCCGAAGCTATCCGATCGGAAAGATTCGTCTGAAATGCCAAATCGGCGATCTTCAATCAGAAGTGACCTGTTATGTCATAGATGCCGATACTTCCTACAATATTCTCCTGAGGCGTCTTTGGATACACGATTACATGATCGTGCCTTCCACACTGCACCAATGCTTCAAGTACGTCGATAAACATGGCTTCGTGAGGACAGAATTTGCCGACATCGATCCCTTTAAAGGGGTTGAATCTTACTACTCCGACTCATGCTTGTACGAGAAGTCAAAAAGGCACCTTATCGAAGAAGATACTCAAGCTCCAACTGAGGCAGCAACTGGATCGGAAAGACCTCTAACGATCCACCTCCAAGCCCGCAAACCTGGCAGAACTGCACCCCTTAGGGCCACTCTGCGTAAGGACACAATCAGCTTCTCGGTACATGATGAGCAGATGATAATCCGACTGCCAAGGTCTGGCCAAGCGCCAAGACCCACGACAGAGACACTGACAATCAGGCTGCCTATAGTGAGTCAGCAATAAATAGAGGAGCTCAATCCCTCTGTCAAGCCGATGATGATCCGTCTTCCCAGAATGAATCAGCAACCGAGCGCTAAGTCGAGGACTGCTAGCCAGCCAACAATCCCCCGTCCAACACCAAGCACCAAACTGGGGGTGGCTAGTATGCCAACAACTCTACGTTCTGCTCCACCCATGGAGCCCCTAATGATTAAGTTGCCCAAGTCATCCTCCCAATCTATATTGACACAGAGGGTAGTTGAAGAAGAGCCAGAGCTGGCCAAGTATGTGGCTGCTCACACTGATGTTCCATCCGCAGATGATGTAATTCTATTGGAAAAGATACCTTACTTCGTCAATAAAGGGCTATCTTTGAACTACCTCGAGCTTAATAAGCTTTGTACAATATATGCCATAAAATACGGTATAGGTACCCACTTACACACACAGGTGACAAATGTTTACACCGCGAACCAACTTACTCCTGGGGAAGACGCCCGTTTCATAGTCGAAGGAGAGGACCATCCAATCATCTTCGGCCGGAAGAATGATCCACAACCCTTCAGGGTAGAAGAAGTTGATCTCGAACCCGACACCGGGAGACTGCCCCTTTATCTATATAGTTCCCGATCCAAGTATCTCATGCAAAAACATGGATATGATCTGGAAACTACACCAGGTTTGAACTACGGCACTGGACGACGGTTATCCTTATAATTGTCGGTCCCGGCTGGAAAACCACAAGATTACTACAACAAAACCAGATATGGGCTAGGTTATGTTACACCTACAATGACCCCTGAAAGCTCAGACGAGGAATGCAACTGGCATTCACACTCAACCGGATCGCCCACCTGCGATTCGGATGTTAGCATCGGGGACGTGTTCAGACAAGTCTTGTCCGTCAATATGGCATTTGCCAACGCCTACGAAGAAGATGAAGATATTCCTGAACTTCTTGAGTTAGAACCGTGCGCACAACAACTAGATACGCAATAGGAAAAGCGGTTCGAACAAAAAGAGCCTCCCACCGAAGATAAGGTCGTACAAATTGATCTCGGTGATGAGTCCTCTCCCAAGCCCATCTTCGTCAGCAAAAATCTGACAGAAGAAGAGCGAGAATCGCTACTGCAACTCGTCAGAGAATACATCGACGTGTTCGCCTGGAGCTACGAAGACATGCCAGGACTGAACCTAGAGGTTGCATTTCACAAACTCAATATTCGACCGGACGCAAAACCAGTCAAGCAACAGCAACGACAGTTCCGTCCCGACATCATGAATGCCATTGAAGCTGAGGTCAACAAATTGATAGCTAGTAGCTTCATCTACGAGGAACAACATCCAGACTGGGTAGCCAATATAGTACCAGTCCTCAAAAAGAACGGAAAGATTCGAATCTGCATCGACTTCCGCAATCTGAATGAGGCATGTCCCAAGGATGAATTTTCCTTCCCTATCGCAGACATCATGATTGACAACACCTGCGGCTTCGAGCGTATGTCATTCATGGATGGTTTCTCGGGGTACAACCAAATCAAGATATTCTCTGATGACGAAAAACATACATCATTCCGAACACCAATTGGCACATACTGCAACACCGTCATGCCTTTCGATTTGAAGAATGCTGGCGCCACCTATCAAAGAGCTATGAGCATCGTCTTCAGAGACCACCTACGCAAGACAGTGGATTGCTACGTCGACGACATCGCCGTTAAAAGCCGTTCTAAGGAAGATCATCTGCATGATCTGAGGACAGTGTTCGACCTAATACGAGCGCACAATTTGAAGATGAATCCCACAAAATCCTTCTTAGGCGTATCCAGCGAGAAGTTCTTGGGTTTCATCATTACTTCTCAGGGTATCCACATAGACCCCGAGAAGACAAAGGCAATCATGGAGATGGGTCCCCCGAAAAATCTCCGTGAACTCCGAGGCCTTCAAGGGAGGCTGGCTTACATCAGGAGATTTATCTCCAACCTCTCCGGACGATGTCAGCCATTCACCCACCTCATGAAAATAGGCATTTTATTCGTATGGGATGAAGAATGTCAGCGCACCTTCGACAGCATCAAGGAATACCTGATGAACCCTCCAATCCTAGTGGCCCCGGTTGCTGGAAAACCATTCCTGCTCTATGTACGAGCTATGGAGCATTCTCTCGGTGCTCTACTAGCACAAAACAATAATGCAGGCCATGAGCAAGCTATATATTACCTCAGCCGAATGATGATGGGGCCGGAGCATCGGTATACTGTCGTAGAAAAAGAGTGTCTTGCTCTGGTGTTCGCACGCGACACTACGTCACGGGACAAACCATCCATGTCGTATCAAGAGTCAATCCCCTAAGGGTCCTCATGACTAAGCCGGGTGCACTCTGCTCTCGTCTCGCTACCTGGGCGATATTACTGTCCCCATACCACATGATCTTCGTCCCACAGAAAGCCGTTAAAGGTCAAGCTCTGGCAGACTTTTTAGCGGCTCATCCAGGTTCGGAGTCAACCAGAATAGACGAAGAGATTCCAGATGAGGTTGCCAATTCAAATGTGGCCTCTCATGATGCCGTATGGCGAATGTTCTTCGACGGCGCTTCCAGAACTGGGCCCAAGGGCAACATCGTTGCTGGAGTCGGAGTAGTGCTAATCTCTCCCTCCGGGCTGGTGATCAATCGGGCCTACTCCCTCACGGAGCCCTGTTCAAACAATGTGGCCGAGTACAACGCTTTAGTCATTGGCCTCCGACTAGCAAAAGAGCTGGGGGTAGAGTATATGGAAGCACTACAAGAAAAAACCCTTTTTACAACGTTGAAAAAACATTGTAAAAGGTCTTTTACAACGTTCAATAGAAGGTCGTTTTATCCAGGGTTGTAAAAGGGGGGATATCTTCCACAATGTTCATTTGAACATTGTAAAAATATTGTAGATGTTCTTCTCATAACAGTTTATAAACATTGTTGAAATTTCTAAAATCTGACCAAAACTTTTCTACGACATTTTTTAAATATTGTAAACAATACTTTTAAAACAAATTGCACATGTTGTAATTCAACAACATTATGCAACTGTGGTAAAAACAATATCTACCACGTTCAGTAAACATTGTACGTATATTTTATACAACATTGTACAAATATTGTAAAAAAGTTTATACAACTTTTACAAAATGTTGTATATTTTATTCAATCATGTTTGCCTAACATTGTAATAAATATTTTTATGTTGTAATTATAATATCAACAATAATTTAAAAGTATTGTAAATAAATTTTACAATATTTAGAAACATTGTTAAAATATTATCTTACAACAATTTTGGCATGTTGTTGATAAAAAGAGTTTATACAACTTCTACAAAATGTTGTATATTTTATTCAATCATGTTTTCCAAACATTGTAATAAATATTTGTATGTTGTAATTATAATATCAACAATAATTTAAAAATATTGTAAATAAATTTTACAATGTTTAGAAATGTTGTTAAAATATTATTTTACAACAGTGTTGAAACGTTGTTGATTATGTTTCCATTTTTAAAAAAAATACAATTTACAAATAAAAATAAATTGAATACAATTATAATACTAATACAAATACACAAATACAAATACACTTGTAAATATAAATTCAAGCAAAACCTCAATAGGATTTTTATGATCAAAGACAAATGACAGAATTATTAATAACACCTGCAACTTGATCCTTATAAGCAACAAGCAAGTCTAGTGTTGCTTTAAAAACTCGTGTTAAAGCTTCCATTGGCATCTGGTCCTCTGGAAGGGCAATAAGTGAAGTCAACCCCAAGCAACAAACCTTCTTGTCATTTTCCCTGCACACAAATAGAGCAATGAAAGCTATGTAATTATCAAAGAAAAAACTCAGTTCACTAAAGGTTAGATAGCAAAAAGATAAGAGCATACAAAGCACAATAAAGCAACGATTTTGACAGAAAAGACTAGTGAAACTCAAACTTACCGCCTGAAATTAACATGAGCTCCACTCTTTTTAACTTGATGTAGCATCTGAAACCACAGATTAAGAACTTCTGTTGCGCCAAGCTTTTGTAGTATCCCAAGTGTCAAGAAAGGGTTGTAGTAAAGAGCATCAGCTATCTGAAGAAAAAGATGAGTCCCTTAATTGACTTGTTCTGAATTCAACACGCCACAAAATCGAGAATCAGGAATACAAATATGAAAATCAGCAGAAGCAAAAAAAAAATGTTGTCTAAACTCCAACCATCACTTAATTATAAGAGCAAATACAAATATGAAAAAACAGCTATAGAAAATAAGTTTATTTGTGCATTTGCTTTCTGACAGTAATGTAAGAAGAAATTGCACAAATATTTCCCATGAATAACTAGCTACCATCATTAGCATATTTGAAGTTTATTTGTGCATTTGCTTCCTGACAGTAATGTAAGAAGAAATTGCACAAATATTTCCCATGAATAACTAGCTACCATCATTAAGTTCAATTTTTCATGAAGTAAGAAGAAATTGCACAAATATTTCCCATGAATAACTAGCTACCATCATTGGCATATTTGAAATTAAAAGAAACAACAGGAAGAACAAATCTCCATGTTAATTAAAAGAAGCATGATACTCAAACACCAATCTAAATACGAGTGCAAATACAAAAGTGATGTTGTTGAAGCCATTATTGAAATTCTTATAGAATAAAGTTAAAAAGAACCCATTACAGACTAATGTTAACCAAAATATAAACAAGAGAATAATGGTGTGCCCTTACATTTGTAGTTCCAACTATTTTCCTGATTGAATTAATATTGTTGCAGACAACATATGAAGCCATGCAAGAAACTGAACCTGACATACCTGAATGATCGTGTGAATTTTATTAGAACTACAATACTGATAAACTATGCGTACCTATATTTGAAGCATCTTAAAGTATATACATTGAATCAGTAGGGAAATTACAAAAGTACTGAGTGGTCTTATCTGTCAGGAAGCAAATGCATAAAGTATTCACCCAGAGTCATGTTTAGAACACATTCATCATGAAAAATAAAGTTGTTATTGATGTTGCATTGCACCTGTATTATAGTAATAGTTGTCGGTTTCACTGCTCTGTTATGGTAGATGTTGTAATCTAAAGTATTAGTGCACCATTGTCAAAAGGTTTTGTTTCAAGGTTAAATCATGAATTTCTTCTGATACCCTATGTTTTTAGATATCTTTACTCTATAGTATTTGTAGGCTTTTTTGTTGAGCACCCAGAGTATGCTAACAATAACTTCTATATTACTGGAGAATCATACACTGGGTACTACATTCTTCTGTTTTTGCAAGTAGGGTTCACCAAGGGAACAAAGCTACAGAAGGCATTCACATAAATTTGAAGGTGCACCCTTTTTTGCTCCTGATCTAGAATTATGATCTGCCTTTTACTATATTAAAATTTGATTTATTGACAAATGGTTCTCCATGGCTTTTCCATTTTTAATGGACTCACGGATCCAGCAATCCAGTATAAAGCATACACAGAATATATATTGGAAATGGGAGTTCTTAAAGAAGCTGACTACAAAAGAATACGGCGACTCGCAGCTAATCGTTAACCAGATCCGGGGCTTATACAAAGTTCGTCATGAAGACATGATCCCCTATCACCAAATAGCAATGGACATCATCTCGTCCTTGGAAGGGTTCTTCATAGAACACGTTCCCAGGCTCCAGAACATCGAAGCCGATGCCCTAGCAGGCCTTGCTGCTTCCTTAGCAATTTCGAATCGTGCTCACCACTTGGTTGACATAATAGGCCGTGAATTGGTCTGTCCCAAGAATAATATTCAATGTGTGGAAAGTTACTCCGTTCTGACTGTTGATGAAGCACCAGACTGGAGACAGCCATTCATTGACTTCGTAGTCTACGACATCCTGCCAGAGAATCCGAAGGAAGCTACTTCTATCAGAAGATGTTCCCTCAGATTCTCCTATGATATAGAAATAAAAATGCTGTATCGGCGATCATACGATGGATTACTGCTTCTGTGTCTGTCAAATACAGAAGCCAAAGAAGCTGTACGTGAAGCTCACGACGGCGTCTGCGGGGCCCACCAGCCTGGCCCGAAATTGCAAAGCCGCCTTCACCGAATGGGCTATTACTGGCCTACGATGGTTGCAGATGCGATAGACTATGCAAGAAGGTGCAAAGCCTATCAAGTCCACACAGATTTCATCCACCAACCGTCCGAGTTTCTACATCCAACGGTAGCATCCTGGCTATTCGAGGCATGGGTAATGGACATCATTGGTCCGATCACTCCGCCTTCGTCCCGAGGAAATCGCTTCATACTCGTAATCACAGATTACTTCTCCAAATGGGCGGAGGCTGTCCCGCTGGCAGAAGTCAAGACTTCAAACATGATCAGCTTCCTCAAACATCACATCATCTATCGCTTTGGACTTTCCCGAAGGATCATCCACGACAACGGTCCACAGTTCGCAAGCCATGCCTTCTATCAGTTCTGCGACAAACACCGGATCCAGAATATTACTTCAACGCCGTACAATCCGACAGCGAATGGGTTGGCAGAAGTGTTCAATAAAACTATAATCAAGCTGCTCAAGAAGTTCGTATCTTCCAACAAACGTGATTGGAATGAGAAGCTTAGCGAATGCTTATGGGCGTACCATACTACAGTACGGACGGCTACTGGGAAGATACCATTCTCTCTGGTATATGGTAGCGAGGCAGTTCTTCCATTAGAGACTCAAATCCTCTCACTCCGTGTCGCTCTTACCTACCGACTAACGACGGATGGTAACCACCATCGTCGACTACAAGAGTTGGAGGCCCTAGATGAGAAGCGTCTGTTAGCTCAACAACGAATCGAGCTATAACAAGCACGTATCTCGGGAGCTTTCAACAAGAAGGTGAAAATCAGAATATTCTAAGTGGGCGATCTCGTTCTGGCAGTACGGAGGCCGATGGTTATGACTCACAAAACCGCCGGCAAATTCCAGCCAAAGTGGGAAGGCCCATTCATCATCGAGGCCGTATTCTCTAATAGTGCTTATCGCCTCGCGAAACAAAACGGAGACTTGCTCATGTTGTCCATCAACGGCAAGTTCCTAATGAAGTATTATGTCTGAAACGACATCCTCCAAATCTCTCAGATTGTTGAGTTATGTACCCTCTGGTACCGCTGAACTCACACTCCAACTCCAAATCTCTCAGATTGTTGAGTTATGTACCCTCTGGTACCGCTGAACTCATACTCCAACTCCAAATCTCTCAGATTGTTGAGTTATGTACCCTCTGGTACTGCTGAACTCACACTCCGACTCCGAATTTCCCAGCTTGTTGAGTTATGTACCCCTGGTACCGCTGAACTCACACTCCGACTCCGAATTTCCTAGCTTGTTGAGTCATGTACCCCCTGGTACCACTGAACTCACATTTTGACTCCAGATCTCCCAAATTGTTGATTTATGTACCCGCAAGTACTGCTGAACTCACACCCTGGTCACTACAAATGAATCTATATCGCATCATTTAGGCAGTAAGTCATGTATGATCATACCTCTAAACTTTTCTCCTAAAAAGAGCTCTCTCCTCATGATCCAATACCCGCACTTTTGGTGCATAAACAGGGTAACAGATCTACAAATTTCCTGAAACAACCACGTCGATGCTACCTTTGAGTTGTTTTCCTTCCATCAAAAACAAACTGCTCCTCACGTAGAACTTCCATGTCCTCATTACCTCTGAGTTGTTCTATGTACCCCTTCATGGAGCCCACTCCTGCCATGTCCTCATTACCTCTGAGTGGGAAGGCTCTATCGAAGAAACCCTCATATTTACCACGTCCTCATTACCTCTGAGTAAGTATGTTGGTTCTCTTCCAACTTATTATCCGTATCCAGAACCAGGGTACGCCAAGGATAATAGGTCCACAAAAAGTCTCCCATTGGGACAACTACTACAAGCAAAGAATAGAGCGAATGTATTATGTTCATTCAAAATCAGTTACATTCACATGACTACATCTCATAAGCAAGCCAGAAAAGTTATCTATCATTTCATTCAGACAAGAAGGAAGAAGATTACATTGATGTCCAAAAGAAGCAAAACACAAACTGCAGCTAAAGACAGAGAGAAATATCAAGACAAAAGACAGACATTTATGAGAGCCTACGAATCCTAATTGCGGGGGCGCATATACCAATCCTTCAACCATTTTTTATATGAAGGATCTACTTGAGCAAGATCTTCGTCCGGAGCAGGAGGGTCAGAACTCCCAATACTACCGTCGTCAGACTGGGGCTCCTCCTTTACAGCAACTTCAATAGGCGCCATCTCTCCTTTCTGTTCCTCCGTTTTTGGTATTACCTCCTCCTTAACGAGTGATGACTCTTGTTTGAAAGGAGGCAGCAGCTCTTCCTTCACAATGATCTCAGTCTTCGGCAGGAATGTTGCAAGAATCAAAGATAAAAAATAAAGTTAGAAGATGGCCAGAGCTTCATGCGGCTCAATTCAGAGGAGCTTATGCGGCTCGGTTTAGCACAGCCTCATGCGGCCCAGTCCAGATAAGCTTATGCGTCCCTGTTTGAAGAGGGTTTCATGCGGTTCGATTCAGAAGGACTTATGCGGCTCTGTTCGAAGGGTCATTATGCGGTTCAGTTGTGAAGTGTTTATGTGGCTACTAGACAAACTCCTATGCGGCTCGAACATGGGGTATACCCCCATGCGGCTCGGACGTGGGACATACATGCGGCCTATACAATTTGAACAGTTCGATGAAGATGAGGGACGCATTAAAGGCTTGTGCATAAAGCATGCAACAGAGCCGTCTTTGTTAGAGTTTTGAAGTATACGATCCGCCCAAACCCTTACCAGCAATGGTGGGGTGAACGTCGGGGTGAACTTCAGGCGTCGTGGATGACGAAGAAGCCACTCCCTTACCCTTCGCCACGACCTTGGAAGACTTGGGGGCCATTGTTGATGGATAAGCGGAGAAGGAAGACAAAAATAGCAACCTAGGACAAGAAGAATTGAAGACAGAAGAAAGTAAAGAAGTCTCTCTGACCAAAAATGCTCCTATTTATAGGCAGAAGGAAAGGAGGGACGCTTCGATCCGCGTGCTGCATAAAAACAAAATTGACTCTTCAGTCATCGAGGAAAATCTGGATATTTAAAATCGACCCTTGGAATCCTGTCCCAAAAGGCGGCTTTAAATCCAAAGCAAATCAAAAGCAATTAATGGGACGCACATGTGGCAGGAGTCGCACACGTGGCAGGAAGTCTATGCACTTAGACAGTCCATGCGGCTAGGAAGTCTATGCGGCCAGACAATCCATGAGGCTAGGAAGTCTATGCGGCTAGGAAGTCCATGCGGCTAGGAAGCCCATGCGGCTAGAACATTCTATGCGGCCAGAAGAGATTACATAGCCATGCTTCTTATTCAAAGTATTTCAATTTTGTAAATTGAAAACTTTGAAGGGGGTCGTGTATAAGCATAGAAAATAATAAGAAAAACCCATGAGGCTCAGACAGAAAGATCCTCATGCGGCTCAGGAATCCGTTAGACATTCATGCGGTTCAAAAGTCCTTTAAAAGCCTCATGCGGCTTGGATAGCTCCATGCGGCTCAGAAAGGAGCCACGTGACCCTAAGCAGTTCGCCTCTACAATCGGCCATAAAGTACTGCCTCATTAAATGTCCTGACGACAGCTCTGACAGAAAGGTGAAGTGATAACTCTGACATAAAGCTGCAATGATGACCCTGACATGATGGCGTGCTCCTAGGGAAAAGAAGAAAATATTTTATAGCTGGCATGATCTGCCAAGTCCAAAGCTCTCTATGAGGCTGCCACTCCTATGCGGCTGTCATCTCTATGCGGCTGCCACTCCTATGCGGCTGTCATCCTATGCGGTTGCTCTCTTCATACGGCTGCCTCCTTTATGCGGCTGCCTCCTTTACGAGGCTGTCATCCTCACGCGGCTATCTTCCTCATGTGGCCGTCACTCTTATACGGCTGCTACCTTCATGTGGCTAGGAGTATGGGGGGCCACCCATATGCGGTTTATTTAGAGACTGCATTCATGCGGCTCTGTCAGGACGCCCCACTCACGACAGCTGAGACGCGTGGCGGTCGTCATGATAGTTGAGACACGTGGCGATCCTCATGACAGTTGAGACACGTGGCGGTTTTACCCCTCGAAGTTATGGCTGCTTGCAAATCATAACGATCCAGATTTGTTATAATCGTCATAATTACTCGGATCAAATCATATTTGTTGTAATTAAGCAAATTAAACACGTGGCGGGAGATCCGAGCTTGTCATGACAAATTATGAAGATTCATTGCAATCAGCATTAATTGCCCATACGGATTTGGCACAATCAAAAATTAACTGCCCAGATTTGTTGTAATCAAGATTAATGGTCCAGATTATTGGCCGCCGACTTTTTAAAGGGTAATCATTGCAAACCCTAATGATCACACCCCACTCCTATAAATAGCAAGGTGCCATTCCCTTGCAAAAGAGTCTCTCTCCACCCGGCTGGATATACAGAGAGACAAAGGCACGCACAGAGGATTCTTTCCACGCATCCCGAGAGCATTTCTTCATCAGAGCCAAGGCTACGTCCGATCGTCCAAGGAGTAAGGCAAAGCTGCCGTCGCTTTTTCGAGCCTCTACCGTCACCCCCAGAATCAAAAATAAACAATCGTACTTAGATTGTTGTACCTAGGTTTTTCGTCCCTAGGCTTTCTTTGTACGAGCGAGTTTGTATTGTGAGTCTAAGTTCAGTCCTCTTATATAATTGTTCTGTACTTTTACAATCAATGGCAAACAGCAGTCCGAGGTAAGTTATAGGAAATGAGTCGACAACCAAGATAAGAGCCTATTGTACCCAACAAAGCAGATCAGGTGCACAGTAAATTCCTACTACATCACTTTTAGGGTAGTTAATAGAGAGGTTCTGAAAGAAACTATCTCAAAAGATAAAGATAATAGAATGGATTTTTGATGGATCAGCCTCAAAGAATAAGAGGGTGTCATCAGCATAGTACAAATTGGCTAAGGGGAAGGCCCCATAATTTATGGAGAAACCATGATTCCTTCTCTGAAATATGTCCCTTCTATTGGAACCCTGTCTCAATCGGTCGAGGTCCTGTATCAGTAAAAAGTCTATCAATCAGTCTGGTCTGATCTTTTTATTTCCGCTCGCATCTGGTCAATCAGTATATTGCAAAGAGATATTGAAGTCCTTCATCAGCACTAGCCACCGTCTCTGCCTCATGTTCAGCTCTTTCTAAGTGAACACATACTTCAAGCTCTTGTGATCTGTAAATATCTCTACATGCTCTTCGTACAGGTAGTGCTTTCACAGCTTTAGAGGAAAAATAACAGTTGCCAACTCCAGATCATGGATCGGGTAGTTCTTCTTATGATGACACAATTTTCTGGATGTATAGACAATCACCTTCCCGTGCTGTTGAAGAACACAACCCAAGCCTTTTCCAGATGCATAACTCTAGATATTGAAACCACCTGTCTCCGATGGCAACGTCAAAATAGGAGCCGTGGTCAACCTCTTCATCAACTCATCAAAGACGGCCTGGCACTCCTCGGTCCAGACAAACTCCACATCTTTCCTGGTGAGTCGGGTCATCGGCTCTGTAATCTGGGAAAAGTCCTGTACGAAGTTCCGGTAGTAGCATGCTAGACCCAAAAAGCTCTGAATCACTACAACTGTGCTTGGTGTGGACCAAGTCTCAACTGCTAAAATCTTTTTCGGGTTCACCGAGATCCCCTTCTCGATCACAAGACCCAAGAACTTCATGTGCTCCAGAAAAAACTTATACTTTGACAGCTTCCCGTATAGCTGCTCCTTCCTGAGAGTCTCTAGCATAATCCTCAGATGCTCCTCGTGCTCCTCTTGCGTCTTCGAGTAGACAAAAGTATCATCAATGAATGTCACCACAAAATTTTCAAAGTACTTATAGAATACCATGTTTATCAAGTTCATGAACACCACCGGAGCATTAGTCAACCTAAACGGCATCACGGTGAACTCATACTGGCTATATCGAGTCCAAAAAGCAGTCTTCAGAGTGTCTTCCTTCTTTACCTTCAGCTGATGGTACCCCGACCACAAGTCTATCTTCAAAAATACATTCGCGCCTCTCAACTGATCAAATAAGTCATCAATCCACGGCAGCGGATATTTGTTCTTGATAGTGAGGTTATTCAGCACCATGTGATTAATGTACATTCGTACTGATCTATCCTTCTTCGGTACAAGCAAAATAGAACCGCCCCAATATAAAAAACTGGATCTGATAAATCTCTTATCCTGCAGTTCATCTACCTGCTTTCTCAACTCTGTTAACTTACTGTTGTTGATCCTATAGACGTGCTGCAAAATAGGCTCCGTACCCGGCACCAAGTCTATAGAGAACTCAACATCCTTGTCTGGCGGCATCCTAGGTAACTCCTTAGAGAAAACATCCAAGAACTATGCTATCAATGGATGCGGCAACATTCCTTTCCATTATAGCTCCACAGAAGTAGCCATACCTATGCTCAATTGCCCTTCTGACAAACTCGAACTCTGGCTCTCCTGGCAGACTGAATAAAACTCTGCCTCCTCTACAACCTATGCTAGCATGGTGCCTGCTCAACCAATCCATCCCAAGTATAATATCGTAGCTCGAAAGTGGCATTACGAATAAGCACGCACTCAAATCCCAGCCTCCCAAGCAATCTCTTTGTCCCTTACAAATATTACTGATTAGAATAATGCCTCCCCCGATCACGATCTTGCAAGTCCTATCTAATAGTTCAGCAACAATATGATATCTAAGAGCAAAAGAGACAGATACAAAGCTATGTGTAGTACAAGAGTCGAATAATGCTAAAGCAAGAAGGGAATCAAGAATAACAGAACCTACGACGACATCTTCAATGGGCTCGTCCTCCTCGATTGTCAAAGCAAACGCGTTGCCCTGTGGTGTACCCCTCTAATGTTGGTTCTGGGCAAAATGCTGCTGCTGAGTCAGAAACGGCAGTACCCTCGGCTGAACGGCAAGTGCTATAGGTACTCTTATAGGAGGTGTTCTAGCTGGACCTCCCTAAGCTGAACATGCTAGCCAATCCTTCAACTGATGGTCGGGCAACCCACATAAAAGACATACACCCAACCTTATCTTGCAGACCTCTTTGGTGTGTCCTGGCTTCCCACAAAATGTACATTAGACGGCTTTCCTCTGCACCTGTGGGGGACGTACATGAGCTGGTGCATGGTGTTGATGATGCTGATGCTGGTGCTACTAAAACAGCCTCGACTGGATGTGAGGACGCTTGGCTGGTCTAGTACTGGTACCAGCACCTATGGTATCACTGCTTCTCTTGGACTTGAGGCCGAAGTCCTCCTCTGCTACCTGGGCATCCATAAGAATGTCCTTAAAAGTTGTCGTACAATGCCCAGACGTGCACGATCTAACCTTGCGGTTCAGGCCCCTCCTGAACTTTCTGACCCGATCCTCTGGCTCATGAACCAAACTCTTCACGAATCGGCTTAAGCGAGAAAATTCGACAGCATACTCATCGACTGACAAGTTCCCCTGAACTATCCTAAGAAACTGGCTCTCCAAGGCACTCAAAGCCACATCAGGAAGAAATTCTCCTTGAAAAGCTTCTTGAAGGAATCCCAAGTCAATTCTATCACGGCAAGCCTGGGCTCAGTACGATACCAAATGAGTGCGAGATCCAACAACTGACTGGCAGCTGCCTCTGCCTGCAAGCTCTCCGATATCTGTTCCAGTCGCAAGATCCGCTCAATGTCCTCTAGCCATTTGTCAGCATAAAGGATTCCCTCGGTACCCTTGAACTCCCAAAGAGACATCCTCTTGAAGTCCTTGATAGTACCAAACCTCGTATGTTGCTGTTGGGCTGGAGCACCCTGAGGCTGAGCGGTACCCTCCTTCTCCACTGTAGCAAGTACCAATTGGTGGGCACTCTCGATGCTCTGGCACATCACCTCAGCCTGTCGCTGTTGAGCCTCAGCCCGTGCCTTCTGTGCCTCCATCATCTCCTGGAATAGTGCAAAAATCTGTACTACATCAGCCGATGGCAGAGGTGGAGGAGGAATCACCTCTGGCTCAACATGAACGATCCTCTGAACCAGTGGAGTAGCGCCCCCGAATGCAGCTGATACTCCCACATGGATGGAAGAAATAGTAGGAGCAACGCCTGCAGATGCAGCTCTCGTAGCTGGAGCAGGAGGTCATTAAGTAGCAGACCTCTAGGAAGGTATTGTGGGTCCCGTGGGTCCAGAGCGCTATGACCTAGTCTTCAGTGGCATCCTGAAGACAGATCAAACGAGGAAGTCAATACACAAGATAAGATATTATCAAGAAAAGATAATTAATTTCGAAGAATAATTGAAAAAGAAGAATTTAAATGTTAACTAAAAGATTGAAAGTTTCCTAATTATGATTGAGTATATCCTAATATAGTCTATAACCTTTATCCTAATAGCAGGCTCGTAATAGCACTCTAAGTCTGAGCACCACTACAAAATCATACTAATTATGACCTAGATCTGCATGGGCCACCACAAAAACGTGTCACGACCGGCACCCGGTATAGGGGCACAAGAACGTGGGTATGTCCAGCCTATGCTGCAGTATCGGTGGTAGAACATTGTATAGGTCAACAATGCTATCTAAATATTCTAACAGATGTATAATCAAAACCTGTCAACAGTAATCTCAACTTGCACGGAGGAATAATATATCATCTAGTATCATATACGTAACTCCTCTTCCCGGATTTTTAAATTTTTATTTATTTTAATTATTTGTCCTGTACATATTTGTTTAGGAAGTAAATTCTCTTATATATATATATATATATATATATATATATATATATATATATATATATATATATATATATATATATATATATATATATATATATATATTTATTTATTTATTTATTTATTTTATATATATATATATATATATATATTAAAAAAACCTTGTATAAAATATTACGATATTGTTTTCTGTATTTCGAAAACTAGTTTGAATTTATAGTTTGAAAATACTACTTAGTTTAATAAAAATAATTATTCGTAAAATCCATTAATTTGTATTACAAGAGATTTTGGGCTTCAAATGTGATTTGAAAATCTTATTTATTTTTGGGCAATAAAAGAATTTTTGTCAAAATTATTTTTATAAGATTTTGATTTATAAAGAATATATTTTAAATAATTTTGCTATTGCCAAATATTGTTTAAACTATTTGATAAATACTAAATATTTATTTAAACTAATACTATTATTTTACAATTTGATATCTATGATAATATACTTGTAGAATTATATGGTTTATCACCATCATTATTTTAAAGATTTGATAAAAATCTATTTAAATATCATTAGATATTAATTGTAGTAATCAAGTATTGGATTAAGATTTCAAGAGGTATTGGATTTAGATAATTGATAATATCGAATAGGTATACTCCAAATATTATTATTTTAATCATTTCATATAATTGCGATTATATTAATTTCTATTTAAATGTTTAGTTGAATTGAACGTAGGGAAAGAGGGTTTATAAAAGAAACCAAAAAAAATCAAAATGTAAAGGACTTTATTGCCAATATCTAATTCAAACTTTTCTTGCTTAGCCGATTACTTAGTCACTTGGCGTACGAATTCGATTTCAAATTCTAATAGGAAACTACTACCCATGATGATCGACTCCAAATTTGAGTTTCAATCAAAAATCTTATCCCTTCCCACGTGAACAAATAGAGTATAAACAGAGGCAGCAACCTTGCAGAAACCCTAGCCGAAAAAGCCTTTCCACCTCATCTGCCTCCTCCATGACACAATACCCCGCCACCACCACCAAAACCATCACTGTCACCTTTGACACAGCCACCACTGACCACAACCAACACCACCATCACCACCGTGTCGCTGTGTATGTGTCTACTACATCCATTCCAGTCCATCACATAATACAAATCCCTCGTGTCCGATACACCAAACATGATCCACAAAACCACCCCTCTGTGTCCAAACATCAGGACACGTCAAACCATCAGGATACACAAAAAATCAAAATACAACCCTAACCTTTCCCCTCCATGTGCCGCCGGCGGGCTCATATCCACGCACTCGCCTGGCCAACCCCGGCCAACTTTAACCCGTGTGCCACCTTCGAAACTGCCGCCGTGCTGCGCCTCTCGCCACCGACCGTCCTGGAGCATGCCTCCTTTCTTCGACCAGCATCGGTGATCAACAACACCTGCGCGCCGCTCGACACCTCTGGCGAGCCACGCACGCTCACTCCGGTGAGGGCTCCACCATCCCGTCCAGGCTCGCGTCGCCTCTCCACAGGACCACCCGTGCCCTAGCCGCCAGCAGCTCGTACGAGTACAGTCAGCACTAGTTCTGAGCCTTCCTCCGCATCGACACCCGCCTCCATACGCGTGCACCCCTCCGGCCAGATGCTCGGTGCCGCTCTCCCCATGATGAGTTTCCCTGACCTTCTCTGTCTCTCTCCCTCTACCTCTCAAAACTGTTATAAGGTTATGGAGTTCCTAGAAACTAAAGTAATTGATGACTATGTCTTTAATAAAAATCATTTTTATAGGGAGAAAGGAAAATTCTTTTCTTCTCTATCTCCCTTTCATTTCAACCCTTCTCTCTTCTTTTCCCTTTTCAGTACAAGTCATAATGAAGGCTTTAATTTTTCTGTATTAAGGGTCTGTTTGGTAAACGGGATTTTGAGGGTGGATTTGCACTTCACTAGGAATTAGAGGGGAGAAGTACAGATCCGACGTTTGGTTCATAGGAACTGGGGGGACAGGAATTTGGAGTAGAGAAGAAGTACAGTTCATGTCCCCCCTCTAAATCATGGTTTCTACATCCTCTGCAAAGAAGAGGATGTTGGTTGGAACATCGGAACTGGCCAGAGAAAAATAAAAAATTGCCGGAGAGGTCGACGACGACGGCGAGGGCACGGAGTCCGACGTCAACGAGGACGGAAAGGACACGACGAAAGGAGGATGATCCAGATCCGAGGCGAGACGCGGAGGCCGGCATCAGCGAGGGCGGTGGAGATACGGCGGAGGAGGATGGTGGTGGAGTTGGATCTGTTGTTTGCTTCTTCTCCTTGGCTTTGGATCTGTGGTGGAGATCCATGGGATGCTTGTTTGCTTCTTCTCCTTGGCTTTAGATCTGTGGTGGATTTTTTTGTTGGGTGGAGAGAGATGAATAGGTATAGTATTAGTCGGCTGCTATGCCATTAATAATTGTCATTATCTAATATAATTATAAAGTACTTAATTAATGTAGTAGTTTATCACAATCAAATACCAATTAATTGATACTAAATATAATAGCATAATTAATATTGTTCTTATGCCAGTTTTTCAATTAATAGTAAATAATTAGATAAATAATGTAAAAAAAGTATAGTAATTAACAGAAATACTTAAGAGTTAAAAATATAAATTCTTAATTAGTTAGTAATTAACTTTGAATTGATAAATTTTTAATTAATTAGTAATTAATTATCTTAATTTATGTGAATTAGTTATAATTTACTATTACTATAAAATAGTCTTCCACTTACCACTTTTCACTTTCTATCTCAACTAAACACATTTGTCCCATACTAGGGGACAAGGAAGTGGATGGATTTCTATCATTCTTCCATCTTTGAAAGTCAAAATCCAAGTTTTCCTACACTTACGATTTACCAAACAGGCCCTAATATCAATTATTATTATACTAATTTATTACTTTATTATAATTGGTACTAGCAAACGTTTTAATAATAATAATAATATTATTATTATTATTATCTTAGTATTTGTTATAATTAGACATGGATTACATTATATACTTTCATTAGTATTATTATTACGATCTTGTTATTATTTATTAATATATATGTTATATGTAAATTCATATGAAATAAATTTCTAAAATTTATATTTATGACAATATTACATTTGGCTTTGAGGCCTACGGGGTGATTTCAAATTGGGCGTCGAGCCCTAAAAATATTATTATAGTATTTTGTTGTCATTTAACATATAATTGTTAGGTTTTATGCCAAAAATATGATTATATTATTTTAGGATATTTCAATAGTTATTTCCACATATAATTGTATTTCACTAAAAATAGATTTTGCTCTAAAAATGATTATCTATATTTTAAGTATATTTCTTAAAAAGATTTTACTTTCGTTTCTAAATATATAAATAATTTTTACAAAGGTTGGGCCTTAATTTTAAATAGAGTTTTGGAATATATTTACAGTATATTGGTTTGAAATAAATAAATAGAAGAAGTCAAATATTTTTCGAAGATAGATTATGACTAAAGGAATAACTTCTCATAAATCAAAATTTCTTCCAGATTAATCTTAAACGCGACTAATAATATTCTCTATTTTGTTATGGAACGGAACTCCTTCACATCGACTCTAGCCAATCGGGCTAATCTGGACCCAACGAGATGGCTTGTTTCACCAGCTAAGGATTCCAGGCAAGTGCATATACAGATTGCTTTCGTTTCTAATAGTTTCCTTTACATGTTATACATATGTCTTTTCTGCTTGTCGACACGCTCGTCACACAAAGATTAGTATCATGAATTTATTTATACTTCTGGATTGTCATTCACATGATTATCTTGCTTGCGACTTGATTTCATGAGTACTAGCTGGACGAAAAAATATCTTAATAGACGTGTGAACTACCCATTCCATCCTAAAATGTTTGATCGTGACTGATAGCAGCCGCACACGACACGTACGGGGTGCCAGATTTATCCCTTAGCCGTTTATATGTCGAACCTGATATTTCAACACACGTAGATAGTTCTTGTTCCAATTGTTTCATCTTGATCCTCACCACTTGCCATGTCACCATGCTTTACATATTTACTTTCTAGTCGCTATTACTCGCCATAGAGTTGGTTGTTCTTTTCTACTATATCATGATGCTTGTTATTATCCAGTTTTACTTCTCATATGCTATTTTTCATGTTTTGTGATTTTTATTATGTCTCGGATGGCTTTTCATATGTCTGCTTGTTCCGTTCCTGACTGAAAAACAAACAATTTTTGGTTAGCTGTGGCTTCTCTTAGCATTGGGACATACAGGTGTATTTGCAGGCCAAACCTAGAAATTAGATATATATGTTATAGTCATTTCAATTTATAAAAACATTGTACCTTCTTTAAATATAAATCTTATAATTGATATAGCAATGTGAATGAGCAATAAAAGTTATATTTATGTGATTTTGAGCATTATGGCCATGACAGCATACTACCGTCGATACTGCGACGTAGACTGGCTTGGACACGCACTCGTATCCCGAAAAGTGGGTGCGGGTCGTGACAATATACTCAATCACATAAATCTAAAGGAAGATAATAGCTCGAATGATATAAGATATGAAATGATGAAATATAGTTTAGTAGCATAAGTCAAATACAAACAGAGTCTAGAAGTCTATATCAATAAGTACACGTCCTGAATAAATATAACATGTCCTAAATGAATATAACATGTCCCATATATATCAAAATTGGAGACAGGTCCAGCATCCTAGCTACTAGCTAAGGCACTACTGGTGGTGCATCCTCAACGGGCACCGGCTCCAAGGGAGTCCTCTGAGCATAGTCATCATCTACCCCTAGTCCGTAGTAGGTGGGACTAAAGTCCTTTAAGTCCTCTAAAAATGTTATCCAGTCAGGATAGGAGCAAAATACAAATACTAATAACAGTTACATTAAATTGACAAGTGCTATAAAAGATAGTAAGTAATAGAGATACATGATAGAATAACAATACTGAATAGTGAGATAATAGGCAAAACAGGTAACCATATCATGGTAAGTGAGAAAGTATAAGTAATCAGGAGTACGGTGTAACAGCATGTAGTCTAGAATGTAACATATAATACTAAACAGTACCTTGAGATATTAGAGTATTATATGATCGGCTTGGGACAGGATCAGACTATTCTATATAACCGGCTATGCATAAGTATAGTAATGGATCAGGCCGGCCATATATGAAAAGCTATGCACAAGTAATACAAGATCAGGCTACATCCTGCGTGAGGTAAGGGTGAGCTATGCACAAGTAGTTTTAGGTATGATTACTGCTAGTAACTCCCCAATCCCCCGACTAGTACAATGGATCCAACCAAGTTACGTTACGATACGAGATTCATGAAGCAGAGGGCAAGTCCACTCCTGAATTGGTGTCTATACATGAACAAGAAATACAAGACATGTACATGATCCTTCAGGAAAATAATATCTCATGACGGAATCCAAAGTATACTAATCAGTGTATTCTCGTGTCAAAAATCAAGTAAAACACTACAAACTGATATTAAAAAAATTATCAAGATAACAAAAATCATATAATGTACTCGTCTGTTGTCCTCAACAAGTGTGAATCGAAGTCCAAAGTGGAATCACAAAGACCTAAACATGAATATCAATGTTAATTAGTATTTTGGTGTGTTAAACATTTATATCTAAGAATTTTAGGTCAATTCTAAGTCAATTCTAGGTCAATATTAGGTCTTCGTGGTCAAACTAGGCAATTTGACTCAAAGGTTGACTTTTAGGGTAGACAACTTTGGTCAAATTAGGTCAAACCTAGGTTTCTAGGTCAATACCTTGTCATACCAAGGTAAACTAACCTATACTAGGCTTTACCTAGGTATTTACCTATTTAGGATACCTATAGAGAATCTTGCTATACATACACTATTACCCTATATACTATACACATTGCCTAATCTATAACCCTTAGGTAAAATCCTATTTAGTATCCATGTATCTCATGGATACACATAGGTAATCTTTACCCTATACCTAAACCAATACCTATTCACATGTTACCTAACATATAGGTAACTTATTATCTAAACACATTACCTTATTTCACATAGGTAAGCTCCTATTACCTACACACATATTTCCTAACATTACCTACTATCTTTGTTACCTACATATTACCTATTTCACTCAAGTGTGACACCCTCACATACTCATCTATACACTACACTCAAGTGTGACACCCTCACACACTCGCATTCATACTACACTCAAGTGTGACACACATACTTGCACACACAACACTCATGTGTGTGCATCACAAACAAACACAGCTCACATTCACTCCCAACTGTGCACAGGCCTGTATCGGCCACTTGTACTTGTGCAGGCTAAATGCCTGCTGTTTAGGGAGCCCCCTGCTACCTGTGTGTGACATGCATACTGCCTGTCTATAGGTGGCCTAAGGCTAGTTGCCAAAGGAAGATCCCCTGCTGTACATGGAGCTTCTCTCCCAACCACTACTGTGCAGTAGGCAATCCCCCAATGTACTGTCTGCCTGTGTGTAGGACAGGCCCCCTATGCACACACATCTAGTGCAGGCAACAAGCCCCATGTGCACACCAGTACACAGGCTACACAGACCTATGCATCGCCTCCCCCTTTTCATGTTCAGTGCAGGGCACAAGGCCCTGCCCACCTATGCAACAAGCAGACCAAGCTAAGCCAAGGGGAAACCCTTGCTGCTGCAGGGATCAAGAAGCCCCTCCCCTTGCTTTGCCTAACCTGTGTGTGCAGGGCACATACTGCCTGCTGCACTACTTTCCATACTGCACACTGCTGCCTCCCTCTTTTGACACTCCTTGTTAACTCACCTATACACATGTATTTTACTTGTTGTTTTCCCTCTCTAATATACCCCTGTGTCACTCCCTAGCTCTCTCTACTAACACTCACACATTCACTCAACACACACACACATGTATATATTCATCCCATAGACACTAACACTTATACTCTTACACATAGACATATATATGAGCACACACACACACACATAGTGATTGTCCCTATTTTCCTCCTTTAATACACTCCTTCACATTAACAGGAAACTCACTTCTCTACTTACTCTCTATTGCACTATAGGCATACACACATGTGTAGGCGTAAACACACACTCACACATGTATTCACCAAGCCTACACTAATCCTATGTGCACACATAAACATACATACATATGTATGTATACATTAGTACACAACTCAAATATAGGGCACACACACTTAAGTGCACCCCTACACATACATGTATATATGTTAACACACTTTCATTTGCCCTCACATGTATATGTACACAAGTACACACACACACACACACACACACACGTGCACATAGAAGCTTAGGGACACCAAATATACCTATATGTGTGATACACACACAACATACTAGTGTACCTACTCAAAAGTTCTCTAGCCTCTCTATAATAGGCACACAAGCAATTTCACAAACACTTGGTGTTCACCATGCTAGTATAGAGGCAGCGGGACTACAGATGCATGACTTAGCCCGTACCTAGTTTAGGAGTGAGCCTCAGCTTACAGCACCTGGAATTATAACCTGGGACCAGTTCATGGAGATATTTACGGAGAAGTTTTTTCCCTGCAGTAGCTAAGGCGGCATTACAAAGGCATTTTTAGTCTCTCGAGCAGGGAACTCGCACAGTTGATGAGTATGTTGCTGAGTTCAATCCATTGAAATGCTTTGCTGGAAGTATAGTGAAGGATCCTAATGAACAAGCTAGGAGGTTCCGTCAGGGATTGGCTGATGATATTCACATCTATGTTGTTACCAATGGTGCCAAAACCTATATTAAGATCGTCACGATTACTCAGGGGTTAAGGTTGATCTGAACCTTCGCCCAAAGAGGAAAAGCAACAATCTTAGTGTCACTTCCCGTTCCCAGAATGCATATTTTTATACATGTACAACTCATGAGTATTTATTTAATATTTATCATGTATTATCCTGTATTTAAATTCCTTTAAATTTTATGTTAATCAATTAATCTGCTCTTTAAATATTCAAGTTAATTAATTTCCTGCAATTTTATTTCTGTATTTTATTTCTGCTGTTATTTTATTCTCTGCTTTAGTTAGTCTATTGTGGTTCGGCCTAGGTTGGGTTCTCGGGTTGGCCTTGTTGGACCCATTGGACCCGGCCCATTAGCTCCCACCTACCACCCCTTCCATATTTAAAGCCACCCTCTCCATTCTCTCTCCTCATTACTCTTCTTCTTCTTCTTTATTACTCTCTCCACCTACCAAACCCATAGGCAAGTACAACTTGCTCTCCATGAGAACCCATGTTTTTGTAGTTCACTTATCTTTCTTGCAAGATCCTAAGAGAGTTTAGAACTTGGCATTTTTCATTTCGAAGTCTTAATTTTCGTAGATCTAGAAATTAGTTATTTTCGGATTTTGGTGGTTTTGATCTATCAAACTTCTTTGTTTGCAAGTTTTGATGGTTCCATGTTATAGAGAATTTTATTCTACCCAATTTTGACCTATGAAAGTTTGGATTTGGGCTCCGGATGATAGAGTTATGCAGCTTGTAAGCCATGGCTTATGGTGTACTTTTTCTCGGAAATTTGGAGAAGAAGCACAGTTCCGAGCCGTATGATAGCACTTGACCGCATGAATATTCATGCGACAAGTCAGCTTCGAAACCGCATGCACTATCAACTGGACTTGGCCGCATAACAGTTCATGCGGCAAGTATTTGGTTCGGCCGCATGAGGCTCTTGTACTTCTAGCCGCATGGGGCCCTTCTCCCCGAACCGCATATGCACCCTTGTTCCCAGCCGCATAGACCTGATCCCCTTCAGCCGCATGAAGACCCCTTTCTAATTCGAGCTGCATATGCGCTCACCTTCCTGAACCGCATGAACTCAAGCACTTGCCAGCCGCATAGGCTCATGACCAGTCTGGCCGTATAAGGCTTTGCATCTTCAGCCGCTTGAAGTCTTCTATATTCCAGCCGCATGGACCCTCTTCTCTGTGGCCGCATGAGACCTGTCCCCGCCAGCCGCATGAGCTGCGCTTGTTTCGAGCCGCATGGGCTCTTAGTTTCCCCAACCGCATGGATTCCTTTCCTGGCCGCATATGACTGAACCGCATGACTTTCTCATGGTCCTGTGTACTATTATTTATCATTAATTGCCCATATTTCGTAACTCCTTTATTAGATATTTTACGTCCATTTTATATCCTTATGCCTTTTGACATAAACCCGATAGAATCATGATATGATAATATTGTTAATATCAATTGTTATGTGGAATGTGCCTTGTGTCTCGATTGATTTTTGGGATACCATGAGAGTTATAGACTCGACCCCCTTTTTATGCTAATTGACTTTCATGCCTTGTCACCGTTGATAATAATGGTTATCTTGACTAAATTGATCATGCGTTCCTAGTTGGAACTAAGAGACTGGCTAGTCGTCTTATTGAATGAAATGAATGAGACACGTTCATGTAATAAACTATTGTACTCGATTAGCCAATCCCGAATATTGGCATACAGGCACATGCAGGCTTCAAATTATTTATTTATTTAGCAAAAACAGCATGTGTACTTTATGGTCAAGGCATGATTACCGTGGTTAGATTTGATTGTTGCATTACGCTATGTAAGACCTGCAACCTAACCGCACTGGTATCGTTGTAGAGTTGTGCATATCGTACCTCGTACGAAAGTACTCATTTGAATGACCATGATCCACGGCATGGGATTTCATTCAACATAGGGACTATTAAGTTAAATAAAATAATGATTGCATGGAGAGAATGGATTCTCGAGTTCTTACATGGCAGCTCCCTTGGGACGAGTAGTATCCGATGGGCCGGCTGGTTCCCACAGATACTGTAAATCTGCCACACTGGCAGGAAACAGTATCTGCTTATATTATTATTATATATTGTATATTGACGGGCGTCCTGCTAGGACTCGTCTAATTCATGCATGGCGCACATGATTCACTGGGTAGACTAGCCTTGCTTGCACATAGTAAGAACTGAGGAATCCCTAATTGCATTATTCCAGGATAACTTGGAACACACAGTAGCAAGTCGTAGTAGTTGATTGGCCGTTCAAGATGATTTGTTTGTGTACTGTACCTACTCTGTTACCTAACTGGGATGATCAGAATGTCAGGACATGACGGGCCAACTTCTGTCCTTGTTTGGTTGGGAGGTTGGTTCGAAGTGTCGTGATGTGATGTGAATCCTAGTAGCAAGCAGAGATTTATTAGTATTATTCTCTTATATTACTGGTTTTAGCTCTCATGTCGTGCTTCCTTGTGGTACTTGCTATTAGAGGTCTAACCTCTCTGGTTTTGCATGGCCAGATTTAGAGCCGGTCCCCGAGGATCCAGCTTACTTCTACCTCCAGGATGGTCAACACTAGAGGGATGATCGAAGGAGGACTCGAGTGGGTTTCTTACTTCCCCGCTCGTTTTGTTATCTACTTTATACCTTGCCGTTTAGCACCGACATGTTAGTCGGATTGTCTTGTACTTACTTTTTACATAATTGCAACTAAAGTCAGGCTGCAGCTGATAACAATTGTGTATACTTTTGCTACATCATCTGGCTGTATTTTTGTAAAGTCAGATATCAAGAACATTTTGACTAAGCGTTTGGGACGCCTTACTGCTTTATCTTATATGTTCTCTATTTTTTGTTTTCTTGTTTGAATGATTGAGACAATAGATGTGAAGTGACCATAGTGAGACTTTCATGTAGTATGCACCCCCTCGTCTTTTAGACAGCATTGATCGTATTATACGGTATTCATCTACCGGTAATACATAGCTGGCTGAGTCATTCCCCCGCTCTCCAGTATTCTGGTTCTGGGGCGTGACACTTAGGGCAGCCAAGCGTCATTAGGGTTAGTAGAAGACTTTGCAGGATCAGCCTTAGGTTCAGCAGGAAGTTCCCCAAGCACTCGCCCTAGTCCAGTAGTAGAATCAGATTACCTGTGCCTACTGTAAGAGACCAGGGCATGGACGAGAGACGTGCAGGAAGAGAATGAAGCAGTGTTTCAGCTGTGGATCGATTGAGCATAGGATTAGAGACTGTCCTAGTGGGAAGGACCGAGAGCCGAGGACTTAGCACTATAGTGGATATGATTAATTTGAGATGTTGGTTCTGGTGGTATAGCTATTTGTATATAGAAATTGGAGTCTATGTTTCCAAGAATAATGGTTTTGGGCCTTGATATTATAGTAAAAGTGTTGTATTAAGGATAATTCTTAGTTGTTTCTTTCTGTTCTTCTTGCATTTTAATTTTTTGCTTGACTTTTCGATAAAACACATCTTTCTATCCTATTGAGTTGTGACTCTATTAATCATGTCTATATTCTGATTATGCCTAGGTGACTTAGATGCTTATTTAACCATGACTATGCCATTTGTTTCGGATCATGCCAAACCGGATCTTCCTTAATTTTCGATTCAAGATCATACTGAAGTGATTGTAATCGTGCCACTTCATTCTTAATCGTGTCTAAAACAAATTTGATTTTATCTTTTATTGTCCCTAAATGGTTATGATCATGAGTGGACCTTAATCATGCTTAGACTCTAATCTGATCGTGATTATGCTATTTTCTCATATTCGATCGTGCCTAAATTTTAATCTATCGTAATCATGCCTAAATAGTTTTCGATTCTACTAGTCGTGGCTATGTCATTCCAAAATGATTTGATCGTATGATTTGATCTTTCTTGTACCTAAGATTTGGTCAGGTACTTCAATTTTGTCCTTGACCATAACTTAGTCATGACTATACCATTTTGTGCCTAACTTTTTTATTATTATCGTGCCACCTTTGAATCTCTGTCTTGATTATTTTGAGTGTGCCTAGTCGTGCTAAATAGGTTCTTCCCTATTCACGATCGTGCTAGTTGATTTTATCATGTCGTTTATTCTAGTTGTGTCATTTGAAATTTCGAGGACAAAATTTTTCTAAGGTGGGTAGATTTGTAACTCCGCCTCTATAAAATTTAGGAATTTCTTATATGTTCTTCTATTCCTATTATAGTTGTTTAATTATTATATTTTTATATTTTAATGTTTATTCAAATAATATTTTGCAACCCCTTAATTGGTGGTCATTTGTTCTGCTATCCTTTATAATCCATAGGTTTAAGGCCAAAATCTTCACAGTCATTGTTAAAGCCCAAACTATTCAATCAATCCTTAACTCGGCAGTTTTTCTTACAAAACCTTGGCCAACCATGATCCCTTCTATTTGATTACTTATTTCCTCCCAAAAACTTCCCTGGGCCTAACCCATCATTTAAGCCACATGAGAACAACCCATCAATATTAGGCCTCAGCCACAACATTAAGTCAGCCCAAATTCCTCTATTATTACTAGCCCACACTTTTATTAAGTTTCGGTTTTAAGCCCAACTGCAGAAACTATGACTTTATATTCGGGTCTGCCCACCCAACCCGATAGCCACCCGACCCATTGACCAACCCGTAAAGCCGACCCGATAGGCTATATCAAACCAAACCGCATCTGAACTTCGTCGTCTTCTTCTTCTTTCCTTCTTCTTGTTTGAACCTTAGCATAGAGCAGAGAACGATGATACTCTCAGCAGTGGAGGGCCTAACCGATCGTCCTAGGACCTTCTCAAAACTTTAGAACCACCGATCTAGTTTGATATATCTCGACCGTTCGTCATCACCGATATTATCTTCGCCGATCTACGCCGTCGGTTAATAACGGCCGCCGATCCCTTCTCTACCTATAAATACGACCCCTTCCTCTTCTTCTTCATCACCACTACATCGCGACGAAGCCCTGTCCAAGTTTCCACTGAACACCTCTCATTCTCCTTCTTTCTCACGATGCTTGGCAATAGTGAGACGTCCTTCTTCCTCCATGCAGAACTGGTGGCCATGGCGATCCGTCTAGATTTCCAAGCAAGGAGGCGGTATCTTGTCCTGAGCAGCACAATGCTGGTCCTTATCGCGGTGATATCGCTCTGCTTCGCCAATTCTTTCTTTGCATCGAGCGATGGCGATCGATTCCTGGCTTTGATTCACCGACGAACTCTGGTAAGTTTTTCTCAATTTTCTTGATTTATAGTCGAGTTTGTTCGTGGCACTAATAATTGTTCGATTCCCTTCAATTCGTATCTGCAGAGTTGATATTTATGTTTGGTAGATCGGGCCGTTGTATCAAGATCAGGACTGTGCTATTATAGACTGGGTGATCTCTCGTGTTAGAAATAGAGAATGGAACAATTTTCTGTGTATCTATTCATTAGAGGAATACCTCAACTTATAGAGATTATAAAGAAAATAAATATAATAAGTACAACAGTAACATTATATAGAAGAAAAGTACAATGGTAACATTATAAAGAAGGAAAATGCTAATGAGCATGACTCTTTCCTTAATATGCCCCTCAAACTCAACATAGTTTAGAAAACATATTGAGTTTGGATACGAGAAAGTTGAACCGAGCTAAGGGGTGTGTCTTTGTAAAAAAAACTGCAACTTGAGCTTCTGGAGTAATGTAGGGGAGGTGGATTGTTCTTTTTTAAAAATGATCCCTGATAAAATGGCAGTCAACTTCAATATGTTTGGTGTGCTCATGGAAGACATCATTATGAGCTATTTGAATAGCACTCTTACTGTCACAAAACAGAGGAGTTGGCGATGAATGTTCAATGCCCATGTCATGAAGTAGCTAGCATAACCATATAATCTCAGACGTAGTGTGAGCAAGGGCCCTGTATTCAGCTTTAGCGCTTGAGCGGGCAACTTTTGTTTGCTTCTTACTTTTCCAAGAAATGAGAGAATCGCCAAAAAAAGATGCAGAAGCCAGTGGTAGAGCGACGATCTGTGACATCTTTCGCCCAATCAGAATCAAAATAAGCATGAAGATTAAGCGTGGAGGTAGAAGATAAGTGTAGACCTTGGTATAAAGTGCCCTTCAAGTAGCGCAAGATTCGAAGAACAACTACATAATGAACAGAGCGAGGTGAAGACATGAATTGACTTATAATATGAACCACATGACTGATATCTGGTCTAGTAATAGTGAGATAATTAAGATTGCCTACAACCTGACGATACATAGTAGGATCAGAGAGTAAAGTACCGTCAGATGCATGAAGTTTTGTATTCAATTCAAGTGGAGTATCTACAGTCTTAGTATCAGTTAAACCTGCTCGAAAAAATATTTCAGATGCATACTTTACTTGAGAAAGAAAATAACCATTGGAAGTATGATCAACCTCTATCCCAAAAAAGTAACGGAGAGTACCTAAATCTTTCATCTCAAAATATATGCTCAAGTGTAACTTTAAAGCATGAATACCTTTTAAATCATTACCTGTAATAACCATATCATCTACGTATATGACAAGAATGACAATACCTTTATTAGAAGAGCGAAAGAATATAGCAGAATCATGTGTACTCTGGGTAAAACCATAATTAATAATGGCAGTGCAAAACTTTTCAAACCAAGCTCGAGGGGCTTGCTTGAGACCGTATAAAGCACAACAAAGTTTACAAATCTAACGAGGAGAGTGTGGGAGACCAGGGGGTGGTGTCATATAAACTTTCTCTTATAAGTCTCCATGAAGAAATGCATTCTTGACATCCATTTAATACAATTTCCATTGACGCGTAGAAGCAACTGCAATCAAGGTTCGTATAATAGTCATACGAGCAACTAGGGCAAAAGTTTCTTCATAATAAATGACATATTCTTGGGTAAATCCTTTCGCAACTAAACGGGCCTTGCATCGGTCAACAGAACCATCAGGTTTTGTTTTTATCTTGTAAATCCATTTACATCGAACAACAAATTTATCAGGAGGAAGATCCATAAGATCCTATGTATGTGTATCTTGTAGAGCAGTTGGCTCTTCTGTCATGGCTTGTTGCCAAAGTGGGTCAGAAGAGGCCTCATAATAGGTTATTGGTTCATAAAGGGATAAAAGAGCAGATAGATAACAGTGATAATCTGTTAGATAAGCAGGTTGGTGTTTATCACGAACATGTTGAGTTGAAGTTGAGGGGACTGGATCAGTTTTTGGATAGACTAGCTCAACAATAGTTGGATTATTCTCTGAAGAGATATATATAATATTAGAACATTGGGCTGGATGGTCGGATGGTTGTGCTATGGCAGACTCAGTACATTGTGTATGGTGAACGTATGGTGGCGTTTGTTCAGATTTTTCAGGTGGTAAATCAATAAAAGGGTCATAAAATTGAGACGAATCGAATACATCTGTTTTATATTTTGGGAGTGAGTAAAAGGGTATCTTCTCCCAAAATGTGACATGTCGAGAGATATAAAGTTTTTGAGAAGAGGGATCATAACATCTGTAACCTTTTTGTTGAACACCGTAGCCTAAAAAAATACACATGGTCGTTTTCTTGCTGAGTTTATCACGTTCTCTTTTAGGAAGAAGGACAAAGCAGGTGAAACCAAAGACTCTAAGTTTCGAGTAATCAGGAGGGGTATCATAAAGGTGTTCAATGGAGGATATCCCGTTAGTGACTAAAGAAGGAATTCGATTTATGATATAAGTAGAAGTGTGAACGAACTCTCCCCAAAAAGTACGTAGAACTGAGGAGGAGAGAAGTAAAGTACGTACAATTTCCACAATATGATGGTGTTTGTGTTCGGCAACACCATTTTGTTCAGGTGTCTCAGTACATGATAATTGAGGAATGGTTCCTTGAGTTTTAAAAAAATCAAGGAAGGAATGTCATACATATTCTCCTCAAGAGTCTGATCTAAAAATTTTAATGTTTTTTTGAAAACTGTGTTTTGATCATTGTGCAAAATTCAATATATACTTTAAAAAAATTAGAACGAGAATGTAATAAATATGTCCATGTATAGCGAGTATAGTCATCAAAAAGAGTACATAATATTAAGCACCTCCCGTAGATTTGATAGGAGCTTTGTCCCAAACATCAGAATGCACAATATCAAAAGATGATGCAGACGAAGTTATACTTTTATAAAAATGAAGTGCAGTTGTTTAGCAAGTTTACAAGCAGCACAATATGGTTCTTTATCTAGATGGACAGAGCCTAACAATTCTTTATTTAGCATATATCGAAGCCGAGAAAAAGAAACATGACCTAATTTAGAATGCCAAAACATAAAAGGAGATGAAAGAGTTGTTGGAGCAATAAATGAGGTACCAACTATGGGTGGGATAGTAAGTTTGTCTATGGCAAAAAGTCTACCAATTCTATGTCATGTTCCAACTTGCTTCCCCGTCGAGCGATCCTGAATGACGCAACCAATAGACAAGAAGTTAATATCAAATCCTTGATCACATAATTGTCCGACAGAGAGAAGATTCATTGATAGTTTTGGCACAAGCAAAACATCTGAGACAACTGGATCATTAGATGTTTTAACAGAACCGATATGACTTGCCGTAATAGTAGCACCATTAACAATATAAATTATAGGAGATAAAGAAATATGAGTTAAATTTTCAAAACATTTTGAATTATATGTCATATAATGTGATGCACCAGAGTCAAGAAACCAACTATTGAAGTAAATATCTGAAAAAACAGAGGCTAGAATAGAGTTACCGGTAGAAAGAGCCTGTTTGATCATATCTTGAATAACTGTAAAGAAGTTAACAAGAAGAAAACACAAATAAAAACCTTCACTTGTGGAATCTAACAAGTGTCTTCTGACTTAGGATTTTAAGAAAAAAGGTTAGATGTACTGAACCTATATAGTCTACATAGACTTGTAGTTAATACAAAAGAAAATAGTAGTTTTTTGGTGTAACGATGAATAAAAGTTATAAAAAAAGTGTCGGTTAGGTCCATGTGTTCATTGGTTATTGTTTTGTATAATAGTGAACTATAGTCTAGAGTAAGAAAATTGGAATACTAAAAAAATATGCAAACTGTCGTGAGCAGAGGTAGAAATGTTGACACAGGCCGGAGCGTGCGGTTTGGACTTCTCACTACCGCGAGTTGGGTTCTACAAGTGGAAGCAGAGTCTAAGAAGCCACAGTCCGGATCTGAGCAGAATATGTCGTTCGAACGACGAAGAATGGTGAGCTTCTGGCAGATCGACGGATCTGGACGGAGGAGTTCACGACGGAGGTCCAAATCTAGTACTCACCAGCTAGACTATCAGACTTTGAACAAGAGTCACACCGACCGGAATCGAGGGAAGTACGATGGCTGGAATTGACAGAAGAGTTAATACCAAGGCTCTGATACTATGTTAGAAATGGAGAATGGAACAATTTTCTATGTATCTATTCATTAGAGGAATACCTCAATTTATAGAGATTACAAAGAAAATAAATATAGTAAGTACAACGGTAACATTATAAAGAAGAAAAGTACAACAATAACATTTTAAAGAAAGAAAATGCTAATGAGCATGACTCAAGTTCCGAATCTTGCGTGATAATAATCAAAGAAATCAAGTTCCAAATTTTGTTTGAGTTTTCGAATTATGGGGAAAGAGGAAATACCGAGTAGACGTGTGGTCAAACCAGTCTAGTTTGAAGCATAGCTTGATATACACTGCACGTATGTCCGAGCCTGACCAGTCCGAATCTAAACCTTAGCCGGCCACATGTCAAAACAGTATTTCAAATCAGATAGAATGCTAGTTGTGCATCCTTGATTCATTGTCCGACTCTGCGACTAGTTATATTATTATATTATAATTCTTATAGTTTTTTGTGTTACATATTGTATTTTATTACAGTATTCATGCATTGTCTGGTTAAGTTCTTTATTATTTTTTATGCTTATTTATTATTATGTTACATTTTACAGGGATATACTTTCACTACTAAAATAACCCAGATTAGCGACGTCAGGAGACGTCGCTAAATACAGAAAATACGTCGCTAAACCCGATTTGCGACGTATTTAGCGACGAAAAACATACGTCGCTTATAGGCAAGTCGCAGATGATACTTTCGTCGCCGAACGTCGCTATTTGCGACGCGGCGTTCATTGTCGCTAGACGTCGCAAAATGAGCGACAGAGAGCGACGTATCAGTACGTCGCCAACATTGCGACGTAAAGCGACCACTAGCGACGCTTAAAAAGTTTATAAATGATGACGAGGCATGGCATCCACGTGGCCACGTGGGCAACGTAGCGACGTATATTAGCGACGTCTAGCGATGTGACGTCACTATTTAGCGACGTATAACGACGTAAATTATACGTCGCAGGACGTCGCAGAACGTCGCTATACGTCGCAGATATTATAAAAAAATTTAAAAAAATATAATTGTTATTTTTGTTATGCTGTGTGTCTGTGTTTACAGTGTGTGTGAACTGCAGTGTTCGAACCATCGACAGTGTCGCTTACTGTTCTATGTTTTATCTTGGATAGAAAGAGCAACAGTTGAGGGTGCACTTCTCAGAGCTTCCTCTTCACGTCCTTCACCTTCTCGGGAACCTTTACGACGTCCCGAGAAAGTGAAGGACGTGAAAATGAACCTCTCAGAAGTGCACCCTGAACTGTTGCTATTTCTATCCAAGATAACACATACAACAGTAATCGAAACTGTCGATGGTTCCGAACACTGTATTTCACATTCACTGTAAATACAGACACACAACATAACAAAAATACACAATATATTTTTTTAAAATTTCGGCAGCACCTCCTTTGTATATCAGATAATCGCTTATAACCCAGCGTAGGTATATTTGTCATCCCTGTCGCAGATATCACATAGTAAATATCACAATAAAAGCAGGAGGCATGCAAAATAAATATCACAGACACACATCCTCACAAACATCCAATAGAGTCAAATAAAAATGGAAGATGATAAAAAGTCTCCCACCAAGTGTATAAACAACAGTGTATGAATAAACAATTTGCCCATAGGGCCAATACATACAACTCATAAAAAAACCCAATAAAATCACTGCGGACCCCTGCCGCGCAACTGGGATAGAATGTAGTCATACTGCTCCTGGGTGAGCTGTACCGTAGGGGCAGTAGGAGGCAGTGCAATGTCTGGAGTCGGCGCCGGAGGCAGTGCAGTGTCTGGAGTCGGCGCCGGAGGCTTTAGGATTGGCTCCTTTTTTGACTGGATCGTTGTCTACCAGGTGTCAGCAGATTGGCTTTAGGATTTCTTGGAAGACTTAGAATTAGTATAGAATCATTTATATACTATTTATTGTATATTATTCAAGGTTTGGCCAAAATTGTCTCCGAAATGAGATTGAGATGTATATGTACTAGCAGAGATATAGTGGACTATGATTGTGTGTGTTTGATTATTTTCGTTTACTAGTCATGTGATTGAGCATAGATAGATATTGTTATCACTTGAGGATTCTTGAGGACTAGACAGCTGACTACCGCTGTCAACAATAGCATAGGCTGGACACGCTCATAACTCGTACTCGATCATGCGGGCGTAGGGGCATGACACATTTTTATGGTGGCCTATGCAGGTCTATCTAATAGTGCTTAGGATTAGAGTACCATTGGGAGCCTGTAAAAATAGGAATGTTCAATCACAACCTAGGACCGATTATGGATTACATATTTCTAGTATCATTTCTGTCTTTACATTTTTTGCCTGCTGCACTACACTATTGGACATTGATGTTGCTTTCCTACCAATTTCAGAAATGGGAAAGGTTAAGAAAGAGCATCCGTCGCGTAGCCGCACTCCTAGTATGGTCAACTCCCAGAGAGGATCGTCTGCCCTGCTTGTGGTTCCAGAGCATATTGACACTCATGCATCACCTCGTACCACGAGAGCTTCCACCCGATGATCCGTTAGTTCCATGAGAGGAACTCAGATACATGAGTTGATTCATAGATTGCTTGAGGCACAGAGGGTGTAGAACCAAAGTTTATTAGATGCCCAGAGAGAGCATGCCCAAGAATTATTAAAGTCTCAGAGGGAGCAGGCTACTATCCTTAGAGAGGGTATAGAGAGACTAGTGACTTCTCTTCCACCACCACCACCACCTCCTCCTCAAATCATTCCTCTGACCATATCACAAACTTCAGTTCCACCACCTACTCAGATTCAGACCACTCCCATCCAACCTAGAGAGGGATCTATCCTGGACTTCAAAAAGATGACTCCTCGTGAGTTTTTGGGGACCGAGGGCATCCTCTATGCCGAGGAGTGGCTAGAGGATATGGAGAGAGTGATGCATCTATCTAGGTAGGGTGCAACTCGGACGGGCTAAACCCGAACCCGATCGGGTAAACCCGTTAATGGGTTGGGTTAGGGTTGAAGATATTCGGGTTTGGGCTCGGGTTAAAATATTTGAACCCGATCAAAAATCGGGTTGGGCTTGGGTTCATGTGTTGGGTAACCCGAAGAACCCGAAACCCGACATACATATAATTTATATATATATATTGTTTTATGCTACTTAAATAAAAAGTTAAACTATAATTTTTTTCACCCGAACTCTTCAATTCCTTGTCCTAAATCTCATTTCAGTTTTATTTTGTAATGATCGAGGCTTGATTACTATTTGATTATGCATTTAATATTACTTTTGTTTAAAATTATTTCAAATATCATATTAGAGTCCGATAAACCCGATGGACCCGACCCAACCAGAGCCCAACCCGATCCTCCGGGCTTGGTCTTGGGCTTCATTTGTTGAACCCGAAGTCGGGTCGGGCTTGGGCTTGGGCTAGACTTATGATCTATCGGATTGGGCACGGGTTGACCTCAAATCCGACCCAACCCGCCCGAGTTGTACCCCTATATCTAGGCTCTTAGTGGACCTTAGGATAGAGGCAGTGGGACTGCATATGCATGAATTAGCTCGTACCTGGTTTAGGAGTGAGCCTCAGCTCGTAGCACCCGGACTTACCTGCGACCAATTCGTGGAGATGTTCAAGGAGAGGTTTTTCTCTGCAATAGCTAAGGAGGCCTTATAAAGGCAGTTTCAGGTTTTCGAACAGGGAACTCGCACAGTTGATGAGTATGCTGCTGAGTTCAGTCGGTTGAGCCACTTTACTGGAAGTATGGTGTGGGATCCTGAGGAACGAGCTAGGAGGTTCCATTAGGGATTGGCTTATGATATTCGCATCTATGTTGCTACTAATGGTGCGAAGACCTATATTGAGATGGTCACGATTGCTCAGAGGGTTGAGGTTGATCTGAGCCTTCTCCTAAAGAGGAATCGGGATGCTTCAGGAGGCAACAATCTCGGGGCAGCCAAGCATTATCAGGGTCAGTAGAAGACTTTACAGGATCAGCCTTGGTTCAGCAGGAAGTTTCCCAAGCACTCGCCCTAGTCCAGCAGCAGAATCAGATTACCTGTGCCTACTGTAAGAGGCAAGGGCATGGACAAGAGGAGTGCAGGAAGAGAATGAAGTAGTGTTTCAGATGTGGATCGACTGAGCATAGGATCAGAGACTATCCTAGTGGGAAGGACCGAGAGCCGAGGACTTAGTACTAGAGTGGATATGATTGATTTTGCTTGACTTTCCAATAAAATGTATCTTTCTTTCCTATTGAGTTGTGACTCTATTAATCATATCTATATTCTGATTATGCCTAGGTGACTTAGATTCTTATTTAACCATGACTATGCCAATTGTTTTGGATCGTGCCAAACCAGATCATTCTTAACTTTTGATTCAAGATCGTGTTGAAGTGATTATAATCGTGCCACTTCGTCCTTAATCATGCCTGAAACAAATTTGATTTTATCTTTGATCGTCCCTAAATGGTTATGATCATGAGTGGTTCTTAAACGTGCTTAGACTCTAATCTGATCGTGATTATGCTATTTTTCTCCTACTTCGATCGTGCCTAAATTTTGATCTATCGTAATCGTGCCTAAATAGTTTTTGATTCTACTAGTCGTGACTATGTCATTCCAAAATGATTTGTTCGTATGATTTGAATTTTATCGTACCTAAGTTACTTGATCATAACTAAATGATTTCATTGATCGAAATTTTGATATTTCTTAGTTGTTTCCGATATTTGGTCCGGAACTTCAATTCTGTCCTTGACCATGACTTAGTCGTGACTATATCATTTCGAGCCTATCTTTTTGATTATTATCGTGCCACCTTTAAATATCTATCTTGATTATTTTGAGCATGCCCAGTCGTGCTAAATAGATTCTTCTCTATTCACAATCGTGCTAGTTGATTTTAATATGTCGTTTATTCTAGTCGTGCCATTTGAAATTTAGAGGACAAATTTTCTAAGCTGGGTAGATTTGTAACTCTATCTTTCTAAAATTTAGGAATTTCTCATCTATTCTTTTATTTCTATTATAGTTGTTTAATTATTATAGTTTTTATAGTTTTAATGTTTATTCATCTAATATTTTGTAACCCCATAATTGGTCGTCATTTGTTTTGCTATCTTTTATAATCCAAAGGTTTAAGGCCTGTCACGACCCGCACCCGTTTTTCGGGATACGAGTGTGTGTCCAAGCTATCCTACGTCGCAGAGTCGGTGGTAGAACGCTGTCACGGCCATGCTGCTCAAATTCACATAAATAATATTTATTGCTCATTCACATTTCTAAATTGATTACAACATTTACAATATTTATATTTAAAGAAAGTACAAGGTTCTTACAATTAATGAAAATGATACCACATCTATCTAATTTCTAGGTTTCTGTCTGCAAGTACACCCGTATCTTTCAATGCTAAGTGAAGCTACAGCTAACCTGAAAAATGTTGGCTTCCAGTCAGGAATGGAACAAGCACACAAACCGACGGCAAGTCGAAAATATAATAGAAGTTACAAGACATGAAAATAGCATATGTGAAATAAAACTAGAAAGTAACTGATGTCATGGAAAGTGGTGAACAGACAAGGAAAAAACAAGTAAAAGACAACTATCTATGTGTTTTGAAATATCTTGTTCGATATGTGAACGGCTAAGGGGTAAATCTGGCACCCCGCACGTGAATTATGCGACTGCTATCAGACAAGAACAGACATTTTGGGAATGTTTCTGGGTAGTCCACATGTCTACTATGATATTTCCCCGCTCAGCTAGTACTCATGGAATCAAGTCGCAAGCATGGTAATCATGTAAATAACAGTCAAAAAGTATAAGCAAATCCATGATACTAATCCATGTGACAACGTGTCATCAAGCAAGAGAGCATATGTATAAACATGAAATGGAAACTACTATAAATTGAAAGCAATCAGAAAGTGTACTTGCCTGAGGTCCTTTGTTGGTGAAACCGATAATACTATGCGTCCAGGATAGTCCGTTTAGCCTAGGGTCGGTATAAAGTAGTTCGGATGCGCAAGAAATGAGAATTATCATTATTCGCGATAAAAAAATTAATCTAATCTAAGGAAGATTTCTACTTATGGAGGTAATTATTTAATTGGAAAAATATATTTTTACTTAGAATTATTAAAAGAAACCCTTATATGTTACTAGGAGTAGAAGCCAAATACATACACCTATTTGCTCAAAACTATTAATACGTATGTATATAAATCCATTTATAATAAGAATAGGAACTATCAATTTCTATTAGTCAAAATAAGATATAGTTTTAGAAAGTTTATATATAAAATCAAACTAAAAATTGTAACGTCCAGTCCCAAAATACTTAGGACTAAGTACGTGGACATGCCAACTGCATACGTACGAAGTATACTCCAATATATGGAAACCTCGTATGTATACATAAGCTGTAAATGCAGTAACCATGACAACTAATCTCATCCACAGAAATATAAGAGAAATAATGATATCATATAATCAACTACGAAATATTTTTGTACAATATGTTGGGCGGAGATAAATCCACTACCAACAAGTAGGGAAAGAAATACATAAAAAATGAAATGAGTTTGGCGAGCGAAGCGAAGAAGATCTAAGTGCAATCATCCTCGAAGAAACAGAGATGATAACGGCCACCGCTCGAATACCTGTGAATGACAATAGCACACACCTGGAGAGATAACCAGATTCTCAGAGGGATGTAACAAGATACACAATATCATGCCATATAAACTGAATATAAAATGCTCAATAATTAAGTCAATTGGATTATAATATGGTCCAATACACACCATTGAATTAGCGTACCATCCCTTCAACCAAACAAGGACATGAGATGGCACACTAACCCATGATGAAGTATCTTTCCAAGCCATGAATCTAATATGGTATCCAGACCACAACAAGGTTCAATACCTTCTCATCGGAGTAGTAAGCCACACCTACAACCAAACAAGGACGGCAAACTAATCCGCGACAAGTTATTGTTCCAAGCCACGGTCAGATACAAGTACCCAAACCAAGAGTACTTATACCTAATGGATAAGGGTGCCGAACCAATCTAAGTTAATGCAGTTTTAAGAACACCCTCCAACGCATGGGCCCTGGCTAAAATAGGATCGGCATGGTCCCCCCTTGGGGCACCAGGGGCCTCAGGCATAACCGTTCCACGAACGTCAGTGGCCAGCAGAAAATAAGGGGTCGTCAACCCGCATCTCCGGTGGAGCGTACGATCACAAGGGAAACGTGTAAAATAGCCCATATGGTAAGGATATGTCCTCCCCACCCAATGCCTATAATGTTGATCCACAACACATATAACCTTTATTAATCGCTAAGTCAAACTAAGCATGCAACCTGTATTAGCGGTTAATCATATCGTACGGCTTATACGTACTGGTGGCCAACCAGTTACGCATATCCGAGTTCTATATGTGACTCACAACAATGTGGTACAAATTTGGCAAGGCCTATGAATGCAAAACACAAAGGGTGGTCCCTTAAATCTAAGTTCAATGTATAAAAAAATAGTACATAGTAGAAAATAGAACTAAACAGTAAAAATTCTATCTACTTATGCCATGTATAACAGTTTATTTTGCAGAAAATAAATAATGAATAATGCATGAATATGAGCTAAAGTAAAATAAATAGCTAATGTCAAGGTATCTTGCCTGGTGGGACGCCTGGTGTGCTGCGATGATCAAGATGGCACAAAGCATGACTTCGGTGTTTCAACTACGCAAGGCGGCCTCCGATGGTGACACGAACTGTTCCATTGGGTCCAGGATGGACGAATTAACTAGGGACGCTAGGAGACATGTAGAATTTGGCGAAGGATTATGAATAATAGGATTAGTCATAGATTAGGAAAAATCAAAGGAAAAAATGGATAAATAATATTTATACGATTTTTTTGAAATATACTTATTATCCTTGAAAAATAATTTATTATCTCAAAATATATTGGTAGTTATATATAAAAATTATTTTTAGGCAAAAATTTTAAGTTTGTCAAAATAGGATACTTAGATAGAAGGCTATGCTTTTATTATAGAAAATATATTAGAAATCTAGTAAGTCATTATAAGTCAAAACTATAATTTTTGTCGAACATATATATATATATATATATATATATATATATATATATATATATATATATATATATATATATATATATATATTTATATATATATATATATATATATATATATATATATATATATATATATATATATATATATATATATATATTTAGATAAAAAATTTAAATAAAAAATTAACAAATTATATTTTAGGCTAAAATACAAATTTGAACTCTAACCCCCATATATGTATATAGTTTGAGAAATAATAATATATATAGTTTCCAAAATAATAACTTTATTAATATTCAATAAGCAAACTCATAGTAATAATATTACTAATCATAACTAAATATTTTAAATACTGATAACATCATTAATAATAATAGCAACTATTATTATTACAATGATGCTAACAAATAGTTTGATGGTACAGTAAGTTTATAATAATAAAGTCACTATAACCATACCAGTAAAAGTAATAATAATAATAATTTTTAATTAATAATAACAAAAGAGAGTCGGTAGGGACATGTTTTTTGGAAATCTCACACACACACACACAATTGGAGGACTCGAACCTTGCTGGTCACTCCGGGTGTCCGCTCTAATACCACTAGGCTAGAGAGCTCGGACGGGACATGTTGTTCTCCTCACACTACACATAAAACGAAAACAAAAGAGAGAGAGATTGTAAGCATCTAAAATTACAAATAAAAGAACAGTAGAAGGAGAGGAGAGAAGAAGAGTGAGATGGGAGAGGGAGGAAGAGAGGGTTGAAGAGGGGAAGGCGAGAGAGAGGGGTCGAACAGGCGGGGGAAGTCCATGGCTCACCTCTCTGGCGCTGGGCGGCGGGGAGCACCGTGGCGAGGAGGGCAGCGGACGCTGCGCGTTCACCGGCGTGCGTTCGCCAGCACAGTCGCGGCACGGTCGCACATGGGGCTGCGGGGATCGAGTCTTGTACGGCGGAAGGGGAGTGAGGCCGCCATAGTGGTGGTGGCACTGACTGGTGCGGCAGCACGGGTAGGCGCATGGCTCGCCGGGGTCGTGCGACAGTGGCGTCCGGATGGGCGGATCGACTGAAGAGTTGGGGTGCGCGGAGGTGAGTTCGGGTTAGTGCTTTCCATCTTCTCTCTTGCGTGTGTGGTGAGGGTGGTGATGGGGATGATGATGACCGGGGCAGCGGTCGTGCTGGCCGAGATTTGGGGTGGTCGAGTACTGGTCATGGCTATGGTGGTGGTCGGGGCTGGGACTGTAGGTGGTCGGAGGTGCAGTGATGAGGGGGTTCTGGTGGTGATGTGGATGGTGGTTATGGTGTGGGGCGGATGATGAGAATGATGGTGGTGGTGCCGTAGGCGGCTGAGGCAGTGGTGGGGAAGTTTGATGCCAGGCGCGGTGGTCAGGTTGTGACGGCAGCGTGAGGGTGGCCGGGATGGCGATGGGGGTGGCCAGTTTTGGCGAAACAGCTGGTCGGGGGTTTAGAATAGGGCTAGCTTAGGGATGTATCGTGTCGGGGTTGTCGACACGGAGGAGGTTGCAATGTATATGTACAAAACATCATACTGGAAAGACACCCGCCACGGCTAACACAGACGGTGGGCACCGACACGATGCACTGATAGTGGTGGAAAATATTTGGGTTTTGAAATTTATAAGGAAAAGAACAAGGGAGCTCTCTTTATATAAGAGGTGGACTCCTAGATAGATAATGAGTAGAAAATTACATCCGCTTTAGATATCACCATTTATTTAAATCAAATTTAAAATTTATTTCAATCAATCGCAATCCAAATCAAATGTATATAATCTTGTCTTATTTTATCTTATCTTATCTATAAGTTAAAACCTATTTAAAATAAAAAAAATTAAATCAAAATTTCAAGTTCAATTACCATAACTAATTTTTAACACTGAATCCATAATTTCCAAAATATCTTTAAAATCATAAAAATCCGAAAATCACCAAACTTTGAAATACTTTTTCGCGATCAAATAAATTATTATAATTAGTTTTCGAAAGTATACATGAATTTAACTTCATGTACCTCGCATGCGATAGAACATACCATGTATAAAATATAATTTTCTAATTTACTACATTACTTTTTTAACAACTAAAATAGCCTCTCTTTTTTAAATAATATAAAGTTGCCAAATTATGTTTTGAGCAAATAAAATATTCATCTCATATTACTATGAAAACTATACTCTTTTCATACGAAAAGAATTTAGAATGGAATTTTTTTATATAAAGATATATAACTCGAATATACGTATTCGCACTTGACGAGCAAATACAAAAAATTGAATTTAATAACAATTTAAATTTTAAAAAAAATATAATCGAAGTGAAATTTAGGGGGTTTACAGAAATCCTATTACAAAATAAATATATTTATCTAGAAAAATATTTATAGGCTATTTTGAGATTATCATTGTATGTAACAAAAACTTATTAGAAAGATTGACTATATATAAAGCCCAATTATTATAGTCCATATTATTACTAAAATTATTAGTAATTCTTCAACTAAAACATTTATAATGCTAGAAAACTATTTTGGTATTAACTGATTTAGATAGATACTTTGAAAACCATAGAAACATTTTCAGGGCTAAAATCCAATTTGAAATCGGTTTATAGGGCCAAGCTCAAATACAATAATTGTTATAAAATACGTTTTAGGAAATTATTTACTATACGCTTATTTAATAAAACAAATACAATAAATAATATTAATGGTGTCCAATAATGATAATATTATTAGTAATACTGTTATAACAACAGGGTTATACATAATATATACTGATAATTGTAATAGTATAAAATACTGTATATATATACACATAATACGATAATATATATAACAATCTTTTATCAACTTAAAGAAAAATCACCTGGCCCGTAGCCTATAAGGCCCGGCCCAATGCTTCCCAAAGCCTTTCTAATCATTCCCTTCTTTCTGAGGAGAGAGAAGGTTACCAAAACCAATCAAGCAGAAATGTGAGAGAAGAAGAAGGAGAAAGGAAAAGAGGCTCACATATGGGTGCTCGTGCTTGGGTGCGCCGCTCGGTGGCAGGCCGCGGGCGGGAGCTCGGCCACGCGGCAGAGTCCACTGGCGCGGCGATGGGGATTCCGCAGAAGAGAACGGCCGGAGTAACCTCGGCACTGCATCGTCTTCGCGCGAAGATGAGGCGCTTAGGCACAACAAGTTGCAGCCTCGAGCGAGGCTGCTCGTCGTGCGGGTTGGGCCGGCGGCTCGACGAGACCATCGCGGAGGAAGTCACCGGCTCTGGGTCCATCAGAGCCGCGGTGGACTGCGGAAAGGGTTCGAATCACGGTTGCTCGGGGGTGGCCAGTAACGACGGCTCACCGTGGGACTGATCCGCCTGCACACGCGGTACTGCAATTCTGCCATCGGAGGACGGCGGGACCGAGGTTGCACTGGACGGGCCACGGCGAGGTATGGGTCAGGGTTTTCCTTTTCTTCTCGTTTTCTGGTGTGGCGGACTGCGGAGAGGGTAACAGGGGTTGTACTGGAGATGTAGGTGGCGGTGTTGATGGAGTGGTGATGGCTGGTGGCTGTCGGGTTGTGTTTCCGGCGGAAGTGGTCGGATCTGGTGTGTGGGTGTGGCGTTCGTCCATGCGGGGTGCGAGTTTGGCGGAGGAAACGCTGCGGTGGTGACTCGTGATGGTGGTGATAAATATTGATGGCGTGGTGGTCCGGGAAACGGTCGGTGTTGTAGGTCTGGAACTGTGGAGACAGGGGGTTGCGGCCGGGAAGTCGGCAAGAGTTCGCTGGCCAAAGTGGCTGCAGGTGGAGGAGTTGATGATTTGTGTAGGCGTCCGGAATTGTCGGACATGAGAGTAAGAAATGTATGTGTAAAAAAATAGAATAAGAGTTTGGGTAGGCACGGACACGTTGCACATAACCTTTGCTATGTTGATGGGTTGTGAGAAAATGTGGAGGAATTCTTCTTATATAGGAGTACTCCCAATTAGATAAGGATTAAAATTCTCAATAGATAAACCATCCCCTCTTTTGTTTAAATCTAAAAACCATTTAAGTCAACTTAAACCTTATCATAATCTACTAGTAGATAATAATATTTACTTTAACTAATATTTACTATTATCTTGATTTAAAAGTTGATTACAAATATTATTTTAACTAGTATTTAATATATTCGATAATTCAAATCATATGATTTAATATCATCAACTTAATTTAAATCATAATTTTAAATCATAAATTCAAATTTAATTTAAATAACCTCAAATTAAATCTAACCGTTCAATAATATTAGTTTAACAAAAATCCCATCTTTTATAAATGAATTACCATTTTAGGGATACCAATAGATATCATAAAATTAAGTAAGGTATATAAATTCCAACCAAATCAATAATTTGATAATAATGAATACATAATGCGACATATCTTTATAACTCCCAAAACTTTGATAAAACTTTTGCAAGGAAAACGAACAAATAAATAATTAAACATGGTTTTCAAATCATGCTAGAAACTACTCCTTTAGGAATACGAAAAAATAATAAAATATCTTTTTAAAAATACTTCTACTACAATTATTAAAATTTGAAATTCGGGAAGAAGAGTTACAAATCTACTCACCTTAGAAAAATTTCGTCCTCGAAATTTCAAGGACACGACTAGTCATGATTAAGAACATAATCAAGAAATAATATGTTCAAAATTAGTTTGATCGTGAATGCAGTCGAACTTTAAGAAGAGATACTACGTGGCATGATTAAATAATGGTCCAAAGCGTCTAGTCACAATTTTCAGGGATAGAATTGAAATAGGGTTAGTTAAACAAGAAAAAATCGTTAGGTATGATTAGCTACCAGTGGAATTATATACGCATGGTCAAAAAAGGTTGGCACGAGTATGAGCATAATCAAAATAGTCATGATCATGGTGGAACTAAACATAGCAATAATTGAGTTTTGAAATATAGGCACGACTATGACTACAGTCAAATGGTTTAGTCATAATCAAAGTCGTTTAGGAATGATCAACTAGTTAAGCAAAAATATTTAGGCACGATTATAGAATCGAATTCTAGGATAACATGCGAATTGGCATGATTAAAATATAATCAAATATTCTAGTCGTGATCGAAAGGTCGTTTAAGGATGGTCCAAATCGAAGCCGTTCTAACACGATCGATTGTGTAAGCATGATCATATAGTCATAATCGAAATATGATTATGAATCTAGTGGAAGGAAATCAAATTAGGTTTAAAAGATGAAAATTCAAAAATAGGGAGATATGGAGGAAAAGAAAAGCAACCAGTTTATTGAGAAAATGGTAACTAAGAATAAGACACAAATTATATTAGAACCTAATAGTCATATGTCAATAAAGGACGTAGCTTCTATGGTATTCAAAATCCTAAGCGCATCCGAGGTCACTTTGCCGAGAATTTATGCCTCAACAGTGTACAGCTAGCTGCAATAAACTCTTGGTTCCATGACTCAAGCAATGATACGGTAACGAATACCCTATCAACTCTATCCAATCTGGACATAACAACTTAAGATGAAGATATGACAACCAAGATATAGTTTAATAATGTTCGACAACTCACGATTGTCTAGAATTACTTCAACCTAGGGTAATGTCTCGCCAGTGCACTGCTGGCTGCAACGAACCCACAACCTCCATAAGCCAAATAAGTGGCAACAGTGCGCTGCTGTCTTGCCATTATAAGTCATCAAAAATTTTCCAACTATATCCACAAAATTTCAAAGGAGCTTCTAAAATTCTTAAACAAATTGATCATGATAGTGTACGTATCTGTCCTTGAAGTGGAAGTATTCATTTTGAAAATCAAACGATTGGTTAGAGAGAAAAGGTTAAAGACGAGAGAAATGTAAACCCTGATTTCTATTCCTCTAATATTCAAGATCGAGGGGAGAGTATATGTAGCTAACTCGGAGTAGGTATGTGGATAAGGAATCATGTTAGGCTCAAACCCGATGGATTGGAAATATAACATTGGTAAAACAATTATCCCTGGCTAATGGAAAATGATTAAGCAATAAAATTTTACCATATGATGATGACATGGGAGGAAAATTTTCACAAATGTTCAAGATTATGAAAATGTAAGTATCTATCATAACAATCCCAATTCTTGAAAATAGGATGATTGATTAGAAAAATCATTGAAGACAGAAGAAGTATAACCGTTATAATCTATATTTCATGGATACTCACTGATTGAGGGGGAAGTTTGATGAAAGAACTAACCCGAGATTCCTATATGGACAATAAATTAGAATTCATAAAAATAAATTCTCAGTGCAAAATGGAAAATAAAATAAGCAACTTAGACTTATGATATGGTAGTAGTCAGAGAAGGCCAATCAATGACCAATGTTTTGTATCATAAGAAGTCCCCGTTTTACCAAGCGAATAGTTTACTCACCTTAGATCCTACTATCATATCAAAACGCAATGGTATATCCTTCTATGAAAATCCCAAAGTTATATAGTAGGGCTTAGAGTTTAATAAGTTCCTACATCAATCACGTGGCCTATATAGCATCCTTAACTACCCCCAGTCAAACGCATAAGGGTCTTCTAGTCCTAGTCATCCCCCTAAATTAATTCAATCCTAATCATGAATGAGCATTTCCTAGTTGCAGGCTCGCAGCAGTACGACTAATTTAGATACTACCGCGAGTTTGCAATCTTTTGCGAAGACGGACCTGCATGGGCCACCACAAAAACTTGTCACGACCCGCACCCGCTTTTCGGGATACGAGTGCGTGTCCAAGCCAGCCTATGCGGTAGAACACTGTCACGGCCATGCTGCTCAAATTCACATAAATAACATTTATTGCTCATTCATATTTCTAAATTGATTACAATATTTATATTTAAAGAAAGTACAAGGTTCTTACAATTAATGAAAATAAAACCACATCTATCTCATTTCTAAGTTTCTGTCTGCAAGTACACCCGTATCTTCCAATGCTAAGTGAAGCTACAGCTAACCTAAAAATGTTGGTTTCCAGTCAGGAATGGAACAAGCACACAAACCGACGGCAAGTCAAAAATACAATAGAATTCACAATACATGAAAATAGCATATGTGAAATAAAACTAGAAAGTAACTGATGTCAAGGCAAGTGGTGAACAGACAAAGAAAAACAAGTAAAACGCAACTATCTATGTGTTTTGAAATATCTTGTTCGACATGTGAACGACTAAAGGATAAATTCGTCACCCCATACGTGAATTGTGCGACTGCTATCAGACAAGAACAGACATTTTGGGGATGTTTCTGGGTTGTCCACATGTCTACTATGATATTTTCCTGCCCAGCTAGTACTCATGGAATCAAGTCGTAAGCATGGTAATCATGTAAATAACAGTCAAGAAGTATAAGCAAATCCATGATACTAATCTGTGTGACAACGTGTCATCAAGCAAGAAAGCATATGTATAAACATGAAATAGAAACTACTATGAATCGAAAGCAATCAGAAAGTGTACTTACCTGAGGTCCTTTGCTGGTGAAACCGATAATACCATGCATCCAGGATAGTCCGTTTAGCCTAGGGTCGGTATGAAGTAGTTCAGATGCGCAAGAAATAAGAATTATCATTAGTCGCGATCAAAAATTAATCTAATCTAAGGAGGATTTCTACTTATGGAGGTAATTATTTAATTGGAAAAATATATTTTTACTTAGAATTATTAAAAGAAACCCTTATATGTTACTAGGAGTAGAAGCCAAATACATATACCTATTTGCTCAAAATTATTAATACATATGTATATAAATCCATTTCTAATAAGAATAAGAACTATCAATTTCTATTAGTCAAAATAAGATATAGTTTTAGAAAGTTTATATATAAAATCAAATTAGAAATCCTATTACAAAATATATATATTTATCTAGAAAAATATTTCTAGGCCATTTTGAGATTATCATTGTATGTAACAGAAACTTATTAGAAAGATTGACTATATATAAAGCCCAATTATTATAGCCCATACTATTACTAAAATTATTACTAATTCTTCAACTAAAACATTTATAATTCTAGAAAACTATTTTGGTATTAACTGATTTAGATAGATACTTTGAAAACCATAGAAACATTTTCAGCGCTAAAATCCAATTTGAAATCGGTTTATAGGGCCAAGCTCAAATATTATAATTGTTACAAAATACGTTTTAGGAAATTATTTACTATACACTTATTTGGTAAAACAAATACAATACATAATATTAATGGTGTCCAATAATGATAATATTATTAGTAATACTGTTATAACAACAGGTTTATACATAATATATATTGATAATTGTAATAGTATAAAATACTGTATATATATACACATAATACGATAATATATATAACAATCTTTATCAACTTAGAGAAAAATCACCTAGCCGCGGTGGTCTGTGGAAAGGGTTCGAATCACGGTTGCACGGGGGTGGCCAGTAACGGCGGCTCACCGTGGGGTTGCTCCGCCCACACGCACGACACTCCAATTCTGCCATCGGAGGATGGCGGGATCGGGGTTACACTGGACGGGCCACAATGAGGTATGGGTCAGGGTTTTCCTTTTCTTCTCGTTTTCTAGTATGGCGGAGCACGGGAGGATGGTCGTGTTGTTTATGGGTAGTGGTAACTGGGGTTGTACTGGAGATGTAGGTGGCGGTGTTGATGGAGTGGTGATGGCTGGTGGCTGCCGGGATGTATTTTCGACAGAAGTGGTCGAATCTAGTGTGTGGGTGTGGCGTTCGTCCAGGCGGGGTGCGAGTTTGGTGGAGGAAACGCTACGGAGGTGACTCGTGATGGTGGTGATGAATGTTGATGGCGTGGTGGTCCAGGAAACGGTCGGTGTTGTAGGTCTAGAACGGTGGAGACAGGGGGTTGCGGCCGTGAATTCGGCAAGAGTTCGCTGGCCAGAGTGGCTGTAGGTAGAGGAGTTGAAGATTTGTGTAGGCGTCCGGAATTGTCGGACATGAGAGTGAGAAATGTATGTATAAAAGAATGGAATAAGACTTTGGGTAGGCACGGACACGATGCAGATAACCTTTGCTGTGTTGATGGATTATGAGAAAAGGTGGAGGAATTCTTCTTATATAGAAAGAGTACTCCCAATTAGATAAGGATTAAAATTCTCAATAGATAAACCATTCCCTCTTTTGTTTAAATCTAATAACCATTTAAGTAAACTTAAACCTTATCATAATCTACTAGTAGATAATAATATTTACTTTAACTAATATTTACTATTATCTTGATTTAACAGTTGATTACAAATATTGTTCGATAATTCAAATCATATGATTTAATATCATCAACTTAATTTAAATCATAATTTTAAATCATAAATTCAAATTTAATTTAAATAACCTCAAATTAAATCTAACCTTGCAATAATATTAGTTTAAATTAAATCCTATCTTTTATAAATGAATTACCATTTTAGGGATACCAATAGATATCCTAAAACTAAGTAAGGCATATAACTTCCAACCAAATCAATAATTTGATAATAATGAATAGATAATGCAACATATCTTTATAACTCCCAAAACTCTGATAAAACTTTTGTCAAGGAAAACAAACAAATAAATAATTAAACATGGTTTTCAAATCATGCTAGAAACTATTCTTTTAGGAATACGAAAAAAATAATAAAATATATTCTTAAAAATACTTCTACTACAATTATTAAAATTTGAAATTTGGGAAGAGGAGTTACAAAGCCCAAATCTTCACAGTCATTGTTAAAGCACAAACTATTCAATCCTTAACTCAGCAGTTTTCTTTACAAAACCATGGACAACCATGACCCATTCTATTTGATTACTTATTTCCTTCCAAAAACTTCCCTGGGCCTAACCCATCATTTAAGCCACATGAGAATAGCCCATCAATATTAGGCCTCAGCCACAACATTAACTCAACCCAAATTCCTATGTTAAATAGCCCAAACTTTTGTTAAGTTTCTATAATTTAAGCCCAACCGCAGAAGCCATGACTTTAGTATTCGGGTCTGCCCACCCAACCCGATAGCCACCCGACCCATTGACCAACCCGTTAAGCCGACCCGATAGGCTATATCAAACCAAACGGCATCTTAACTCGTTCTTCTTCTTCTTCTTTCCTTCTTTCTGTTCGAAGCTCAACAGAGAGCAAAGAATGATGATACTCTCAGCAGTGGATGGCCTAGCCAATCGTCCTAAGACTTTCTTGAAACTTCAGAACCACTAACCTAGTCTAATCTATCTCGACCGTTCGTCATCACCGATATTATCTCTGCCGATCTATGCCGTCAGTTAATAACGGCCGCCAATCCCTTCTCTGCCTATAAATACAACCCCTCACCCTTCTTCTTCATCACCACTACGTCGTGACGAAGCCCTGTCCAATTTTCACTAAACACCTCTCTTCTTCTTCTTTCTCACGAAGCTTGGTAATGGCGAGACGTCCTTCTTCCTCCATGCAGAACCGGTGGACATGGCGATCCGTCTAGATTTCTAAGCGAGGAGGCGGTGATCTTGTCCTGATATAAGGACCCTGATTTTTGGGAATTTTATTTATTTATTTTATACGATTATATGATTCTATATTTATTAAATTATATTTCCTTATTAATTATGACTATAGATGTACTTTTTCGTGGCTTCGATTTTTGGAGCACAAGAAATACCAATCCTTCAAAATGTCCTTCATGAGTTTTGAAGTAGACAAGTCCACCTTCCAATTGATATCATATCCCATCCTAACTTGTCCCATAACATTCTTTTGACGTCGCGCAACTTCGGGCCAATTTAGGCCATTTGAATATTTATCGTGATTCTTGACCTAACTTCCAACGTGAGTTCGGGACTCGACATAGATCAAAACCAGTTGACCCAATATATAGTTTTGACCCATTTTGAGCCTACAACACGCGTTCCAAGGGTGTGCCACTCAATTGAGTTTTCATGTGCTATTTATTTATGAATAGCACAAGAGGCTCATGGATTGACTTTTCAAGTTCGATTTGAGTAGAAAATATAGTTGGATCCTAAACTAGACAACCCCACTTGGTAGAGACATGTTAGGTAGCCATGATCCAGTAGAACTATTTTGAATTTATTTTTGGATGTTGCATAACCAAATAGGTTAAATACAAATTTGTATATATGATTATATTTATAATAGCCTAATATTATATATTTATGGCCTCAGCCATGGTTAAGTTTTAAGACGCATATTGACTAGAAATTTTGGCACGACAAGTGTAGTGGTGTGCTTTGACTAGCATTTTAGCCATGATAGGGAAGTCCTAGCCATAGCTGTGTCCAAACTAAGAAAACTACTCAAAGTTGCGATTTAACCCCTATAGACGATTTAATTATTTATTATTGCGATTATTGACTTTTTAGGAGACCCGATTGTGGTAAACTAGCTTGAACCTGACCCGAACCAAACCCAAGTCCATGTAGTCATGCGGTATGTCTAAAGATATCCACATTGATATTTTTTTACATCTATATATTTTATACTTTATTTTAATAGTTTTCTTAGTGGTAGACTAGCGCGATTCTTCGTTAGTGACCCGAACCAAACCCAAGCCCATGTAGTCATGCGGTATGACTACATGGGCTTGGGTTTGTCACAACTCAATGGAACATGATATATCAATTGGAAGGTGGACTTGTCTACTTCAAAACTCATGAAGAAGGTTTCGAAGGATTGGTATTTCTTGTGCTTCAAAAATTTAAGCCACGGAAAAGTACATCTATAGTCATAATTAATAAGGAAATATAATTTAATAAATATACAATCATATAATTGTATAAAATAAATATAAAAAAATCCTCAAAAATTAGGGTCCTTACACCTGAGCAGCACAACAATGGTCCTTATTGCGGAGACATCGCTCTGCTTCGCCAATTCTTTCTCTGTGTCGAGCGATGGCGATCGATTCCTGGCTTTGATTCACCGACAAACTCTGGTAAGTTTTTGTCAATTTCCTTGATTCATAGTCGACTTTGTTCCTGGCACTAGCAATTATTCAATTCCCTTAAATTCGTATAAGTAGAGTTGATGTTTGTGTTTGATAGATTGGACAGTCGTATCGAGATCGAAACTGTGCTATTATAGACTGGGTGAACCCATATTTTGATTAGGTTTGGACAAGAAGCATTTTGGACAAATTGGACTTGAGGCAAGTACTCCGTATTTTGTTTCCCAATATTAAATAAATGCAATTGATATTATTTCCTAAATTGGCATGAATCATATTACGACACGACTCTCGACACGAATCATGACTCATGACTCTTGCATCGCATGATTTATTTTCAAGACATATTCGAATTCGATTTACTATAAATTTTTGAATCATGAATCAAAGTAATCAAGTTCCGAATCTTGCTTGACAAGAATCAAAGAAATCAAGTTCTGAATCTTGCTTGAGTTTTCGAATCATAGGGAAAGGGGAAATACCGAGTAGACGTGTGTTCAAACCAGTCTAGTCCGAAGCATAGCTTGACATACACTGTACATATGTCCGAGCCTGACCAGTCCGAATCTAAACCTTAGCCGGCCACATGTCGAAACAGTATTCAAATCACATAGAATGCTAGTTGTGCATCCTTGATTCATTGTCCGAATCTGTGACTAGTTATATTATTATATTATGATTTTTACAGTTTTTTGTGTTGTAGATTGTATTTCACTACAGTGTTCATGCATTGTCTGGTTCGGTTCTTTTTTATTTTTTATGCTTATTTATTATTGTGTTATATTTTATGGGGATGTACTTTGTTTCTTTCCTAACTGGATCATTGTCTACCAGGTGTTAGCAGGTTGGCTTGAGGATTTCTTGGGAAACTTAGAATTAGTATAGAATCATTTATGTCCTTTTTATTGTATATTATTTTGAGGTTTGGCCGGATTTGTCTCCGGGATGAGATCTAGATGTATATGTACTAACAAAGATATAGTGGACTGTGATTGTGTGTGTGTTTGATTATTTCTGTTTACTAGTCATGTGATTGAGCATAGATAGATATTGTTATAGGATTCTTGAGGACTAGACAGCTGACTACCGCTGTCAACGACAACATTGGCTGGACGCGCTCACAACTCGTACCTAATCATGCGAGCGCGGGGTATGACACCAAGCTCCTAGGCTCCTTGGACGAAGAATAGGAGAAGATTAAGAAGGATTTGGAGTGGTTTTGATGGAGGAATGAAGAGGTTTTTGGAGAACACCAGACTAGGATTTTGGAGCTCCAAAATGAGAAGTAAGTATGAGCCCTCTCTCTTAGTGTGCTCGGCCAAGTAGGTGCCCTAATGCCTATTTGTCACGCCCCAGTACCGAAATACGGGGACAGACTAGGCCAACTACTCCATATGAGGTACGTAACGTCATACGGCGATCGTGGCTGTCGAGAGACTAGGGGGTACATGCTACAATCAAGTCTCCTATGGTCCCACAGAGCTCTATGTCTCAATCAATTAAGTCAAATCAGCAATTAAATGAACATTAAAGATAAAGTAGTAAGGCGTCCCTGACGCTTCATCAAAATGATCATGAGAGACTAGCTTTATAATTTAGCTATCTCAGAGAGTCAGGAGTACAAAATTATACACAGTTGCAGTCTGTTTAATTACAATTATGTACAGACACAAAATATCAAGTAATCCGGCTAACAGGTGCCGGTGGCTAAATGCCGCAAAAGTATAAGCAGGAGTGGTGGAGAAGAAACCCACTCGAGTCCCCGAACCGCCATGCTCCTAGTATGCACCATGGATGTCAGGGAGGAAGATCGTGTCCTCTGGCTCTGCTACGAGATCTGGCCAAACAAAACCAGCGGGGACAGCCCCGAATAGCAAGTACCGCCAAAGGGGCACAAGAGTTAAGATTAAAACCCAACTAATAGAATGACTGATAATAGTAATACTTATGCTACTATTATAGGGTAGCGCAACATCCTCGAACCCATATGGCACCCTTACAACCAAATAAGGACAAAAGGTGCCGCATGGAGTCGGGACGTGTCGTACTCTATAACTTTCACATAAGTTAAAAAGGTATAAACCATAAAATCTCCTGATCGTGACTTCGGTCGATAGCCTATCGCAGCACAATAACCAACCCAACAATCAAACAAGAACATGGGTTGGATCATGCACCATGATAGACCATGTTCCTCAGTCATTCACAGAAGTAGCACTTCACAACCAGAATAAGTCTTCCGTTCATAACTTCGGTCCACAGCCTGTCATAGTACGATAACCAACCCAACAATCAAACAAGAACATGGGTTGGATCACGCACCATGACAGTCCGCTTCCCTCAGTTATTCACGGAAGGTAAATAGGAAACATGCAAGTCATTTTCACGGCCAATCAAGTCTACGAGTTTCTAGTGGAACGAGGTTATCCTCGCGTCATGTTATTAGAAAAATCCTCAGATCGTATCTTTCCAGCAAGGCTAGCCAACCCAGGGGTTCGCGTAGACAGGTGTCATAGAGCACAGGTCCCTCGTGAGGCCACCTTGCCAAGACATGTAATATATAGCAGGAATTAATCGGATACAATCATCCACTCGTTGCGGATGACACAGTATCCGTGGAGACCAGCCGGCGTGCCAAGACAATATCTCAGGGCGACTGGTGTAACACGATCTCGGGACTCTGCCCTCCCCATGCATCTAGTATATTCAGTTGCCTAGTTTAACCCTAGGTGAAATCTTGGACTCTCATGCTGTGGCCTGCATGATTATCCTCCTAAAGTCGTACTTTAGTATGAGTACCCTAAGTGAGGATCCATGTCAATCAGTATGTCAACATGTGCTACCCTTCTTAGTGTAATGCATCATTACAAATACGCCACGTGGAGTTACGAGTCATTTGTCGAGCATGAACAAGAACTGGGACATTCAGGTACATGTATCAGGTAGGAACACTTTGTTCTCCGGGGTCACATCAGTGCTCATATCATGCTCGGGACAAAAGGCGTAAGGATATAAAATGGGCATATAATATCTAATAAAATATCAAAAGCATACGCACAACAAGGCAGCGTGGGTGAAAAGTCACGCAAGCTTACACAAGACAGCGTACGTAAAAAGTCACGCAGGCTCAAGGAGAGAGCTGCGTGAAAAGTCACGCAGGCTCAAGGGAAAGAGCAGCGTGAAAAGTCACGCAAGCTCAAGAGAAAGAGCAGCGTGAAAAGTCACGCAAACTCAAGGGAAGAGCAGCGTGAAAAGTCACACAGACTCGAGGGAAAGAGCTGTGTGAAAAGTCACGCAAGCTCAAGGGGAGAGCGCTGCATGAAAAGTCACGCAGACTCAAGGGAAAGAGCTGTGTGAAAAGTCACGCAAGCTCAAGGGAAGAGCGCTGCGTGAAAAGTCACGCAGACTCAAGGGAAAGAGCTGTGTGAAAAGTCACGCAAGCTCAAGGGAAGAGCGCTGCGTGAAAAGTCACGCAGACTCAAGGGAAAGAGCTGTGTGAAAAGTCACGCAAGCTCAAGGGAAGAGCACTGCGTGAAAAGTCACGCAGACTCAAGGGAAAGAGCTGTGTGAAAAGTCACGCAAGCTCAAGGGAAGAGCTGCGTGAAAAGTCACGCAAGCTCAAGGGAAGACACGCTTCCAACAGGAAGCGTGCTCAAACAGGAGCACACTGTTCACTGTCTTCTCCAAAACAGCAAGAATACTATGGCAGAATCCAAAACTTCAAAACAACATAACTTGGTCATCCGAACTCCAAATCCGGATTTCCAAAGTTCCAACTTGGGTGAAATGGAATTCTCTTCCACATGGAAGCATCAAAACCCACAAAACTTCAAAGAAAATAGATCAAAACTAAGGAAATCCGAAAATGATTAAAACTCAGATCTACAAAAATCAAAGCTTCAAAATAGAAATTTCCAAGTTCTAAACTAGTATAGATTGAGGAGAATAACATGTTTTGGCAAATAGTTTTGTAAGAATCATTAACAAAATAATGGATCCTTCTCTTGAGCAAGTTGGTACTTGCCTTGGTTGGTGGAGGAAGTAAATGAGAAGAAGTAAATGAGAGGAGAGAGAAGGAGATGAGTTATATATATATAATTCTTGGACCCATGGGTTCATGATGACCCATTGGTGAACCAAGAATAGGTTACCCAAATGAGCCAAAACTGTAGGCCCAAATACAGAAAATAAATTAGGAAATAATATTTTGTCGAATATTTTTAGGAAATGCATGAAGAAATACAGCATAATAAATATAGTATAAATTTAAGGTAAATACAATTTATCGGTTTACGTATTAAAATACGTATTCCAGGATTGGGGAGTGACATCTCTACCCTTCTTAGAAAAATTCCGTCCTCGAAATTCCAGCCAAGACAGGATAGTGAAATCAGGGCAAGCAAGGCACAATCATATATATAAGTTAACTATCATAGTAGTTATTATCATACATCACAAAGTGCAAAATAAGCAGGTGCAGAAAAGCATGGAATCGTGTCAATAAGGTGCATAAATATATCTTATTAGTCAAACAAATACGGATAACGAGATCTGATCTCGTCCTCGCGCTCCCAGGTTGACTCTCCCGAAGAGTGATGGTTCCAAGAAACACGGACAAGGCTTATCGTCCGATTCTTGAGTACCTTCTCTCGCCGGTCCAAAATAGATACGGGTTGTTCCTCGTAAGTTAGGTCGGTACCAACGACTAACTCAGAATGATCGAGGATATGACTCGGATTCGGGACATACCTACGTAATTGGGACACATGAAACACATCATGTATGCCAGTTAACGAAGGCGGAAGGGCAAGTCGATAAGCCACATCGCCTACCCGAGCGAGAATCTTGAAAGGTCCAACGTATCTTGGACTAAGCTTTCCCCGGGTTCCAAATCTGATGATACCCCGAGTAGGCGAAATCCGCAGAAACACTTGGTCCCCAACTCTGAACTCTAGAGGCCTACGTTGCTGATCTGCCCAATGACGATGTCGGTCCTGTGCAACTCGAAGGTGCTCTCTGACTAACTTAACTATCTCCACAGTCTGCGTGATCATCTCTGGCCCCAACAACTTCCGTTCTCCGACGTCGTCCCATGCCAAAGGGGACCTGCACTTCCTTCCGTACAATGCTTCGAACGGGGCCATCTGAATGCTAGCCTGATAGCTGTTGTTATAGAAGAACTCCACTAGATGAAGGTGGTCCTCCCAAGATCCGCCAAAATCCAAGGTATACGCCCGTAGCATATCTTCTAATGTCTGAATGGTTCTTTCTGATTGCCCGTCGGTTTGTGGATGATAAGCAGTACTGAATCTTAACTTGGTTCCCAAACTTTGGTGCAAACTCCACCAAAAATGGAAAGTAAACCGCGTATCTTGATCTGATACTATACTAACTGGAACACCGTGCTGCCTTACTATCTGTTTCATGTACATTTCTGCTAACTGCTCAGTAGTCTGTCCAACTCGGAAGGAAAGGAAATGAGCGACCTTCGTGAGTCGATCTACTATTACCCAGACTGCATTCTTACCAGTCGGGGATCTAGGTAAACCGGTCACAAAATCCATCGTGATGTACTCCCATTTCCATTCTGGGATAGGAAGCGGCTGTAGCAACCCTGCTGGTCTCTGCTGCTCGTCTTTCACCTGCTGACATACCAGACACTTGGATACAAATCTCGCTATCTCTCTTTTCATGCCATTCCACCAAAAGAACTGCCTGATATCTCGATACATCTTCGTCCCTCCAGGATGAATGGAGTAAATAGAACTATGAGCTTCGGACATAACTTCTTGCCGAAGGTCTTCACTCGGTACACAGAGTCTGTTTCCAAACCTGAGCGTACCATCTTCATGAATCACTAACTCCTTCCTACGGCCTGATTCACACTCCGACCGCAACTTCTGAATCTGTGGATCTCCTGCTTGTGCTGCCCTTATCCTCTCTACTAAGGTTGACTGAATCTGCATACTGGTCATTCTTCCTATATCCCTTGGCAAAACTACTTCGATTCCTATACTCTGAAGGTCTTCTAGAATATGCTTCTGCGAGGTCAAGATAAAGGCACTGTCTCTCCTACTCAGTGCATCTGCAACTACATTCGCCTTGCCTGGATGATACTGAAGATCTAAATCAAAATCCTTCAGCAGTTCTAACCATCTTCTTTGCCTCATGTTCAAATCTCGCTGCGTGAACACGTATTTCAAACTCTTATGATCAGTATAGATCTCTACCCGATCCCCGTATAAATAATGCCTCCACAACTTGAGTGAAAACACCACCGCTGCTAACTCCAAATCGTGAGTCGGGTAATTTTTCTTATGGTCTCGAAGCTACCGAGACGCATATGCTATCACTTTTCCATGCTGCATCAATACACATCCAAGACCCTTCCCAGATGCGTCACAATACACTGTAAAGCCTCCAGCTCCTACTGGAAGCGTCAAGATCGGGGCTGAGATCAATCTCTTCTTCACTTCTTCAAATGATGCCTGACAGCTAGCTGACCAAACAAACTCTACGTCCTTGTGCGTCAAACGCGTTAAGGGTGCAGAGATCTTGGCAAAGTCTGCCACGAACCTTCTGTAGTAACCAGCTAATCCTAAGAAACTTCGCACTTCTACAACCGTTCTCGGAACTGGCCAATGCTCTACGGCCTCAATCTTCTTCGGATCCACTGACACTCCTGCCCCAGAAATTACATGCCCCAGGAACGAAATATGATCTAACCAAAATTCACACTTGTCAAGCTTCGCATAAAGTTGATGCTCCCTCAATGTCTGTAAGACAGTCCTAAGATGTTTCTCATGCTCCTCTTCACTGCTGGAATAGACAAGAATGTCATCTATGAACACCACCACAAATTTATCCAAGTACGGCAAAAATATGCGGTTCATTAAATCTATGAATACTGCGGGGGCGTTGGTTAGTCCAAAGGGCATTACTAAAAACTCATAATGCCCATATCTAGATCTGAATGCTGTCTTCGGTATGTCTTGCTCCCGGACTCTTACTTGATAGTATCCTGACCGAAGATCGATCTTGGAAAAGACGCTGGCCTTGCTCAACTGGTCGAACAGGTCATCAATCCTTGGTAGTGGGTACTTATTCTTCACTGTTACTGCATTCAGCTTGCGGTAGTCGATGCACATCCTCGTCGACCCATCCTTCTTGGGAACTAGAATCACTGGTGCGGCCCAGGACGATTTACTGTCTCGGATGAATCCCTTAGACTTTAACTCTTCTTCATGTTGATACAACTTATCCTGCTCTGACGGCGACATTCTGTAAACTCTATCTGCAATAGGCCTCGTTCCAAGGTTCAACTCAATGCTAAATTCTACCTCTCTGACTGGGGGTATCCCTGGGAGCTCATCGGGGAAGACGTCAAGAAAATCTTCGACCACTCTCGGAATCTGTCCTGGCTCTGACACTGCTGCTGAGATGACGCCTCCGGCCTGATTCTTCAAGGTTCGAGTAAAGATGAACTGCTCCATCCCAGGAACGTTGAATATGACCCTACCTCCTCTACAATCAATTGTCGCATGACTGTCTCTCAACCAGTCCATGCCAAGAACGATATCAAAATTCCCCATAGGGAATTCAATCAATGATACGGGCAATAAATGCCCACACACCTCCACCGGACATGAAAAGTGCACTCTGCTAACTTCTACGAGCCCATTGTCGGTGAGTATATCCATCCTCTCCGGCAATGCCTCAAACTCTAATCCAATCCGTGTAGCATATTGTGCAGAGATGAATGAATGAGTAGCGCCTGAATCAAATAATGCTACAGCGGGAAATGAGGTGACGAGAATTTTACCTGCCACCACGTCACTAGACGCTAGAGCCTCTCCCAAGGTCAATGTGAGAGCCTGGCCCCACGGAGCCCCTGGTTGCGGCCTTTCTCGACCATGCTGTTGCTGCCCCTGAGGGCCTTCGGCTTCCTGTGCCTGGCGGAACATCTGAGCCTGCGTTGGTAAGCGCTGGGCTAGGGCCCTTACTGCTAATACTGGCCCTCCACTCGGGGTTGCCACTGGAGCTGGCAATGCTGGAAACTGTTGAGTTGGCCCTCCTGGCCTCTGCATCATAGGACAAGTGGAAATACGGTGGTCTGCACGACCACACCTCAAACATAAGCCATTCGCTGACCGACACACCTCCCTCGTGTGCCTTGCCTTCCCACAGAAGGTACAGCCCTGGGGTGCTCCCTGACGCTGCTGCTGGTTCCTCGGCTGCTGATGTCGAACTGGCGTTGTATTAGTTGACACGGCCGTCCTCCACGGCGCTCCTGCATCATGAATACGCACACCGGGTGCTGGTGCCGACGTTCGCTGCACTGCTCCTCCTCCAACCTGGGAATGAGATCTCTTCTGACCTCCTGTCCTTGATGCTAACCTCTGCTGGGTAAGCTCGTGCCTCCGAGCGGCCGTCAAAACAGCGTCAAACGTCTGGTAGTCGTGTCCTTCCACAAGCTGTAATATTTCCAAATGAAGTCCCTGCTGGAACCTCATAGCCTTCTCCGGCTCCGTTGCCACCATTGCTGGTACGAAACGGCACAATCTGCAGAACTCTGCTGCATACCCATCTACGGTCTTGCCTGCTTGCTTGAGACTGATGAACTTCTGCTGGAGCTCATATCGAGCTACTACGCCAAAATACTTGGCCTTGAATCTGTCACTGAAGGTGGTCCAACGAACAGGGCATCTTATACCAACTTCTTCTGATGCCCACCAGTCGCGGGCAAGATCCTGAAGTACCAGTTTGACCTGATCAACCTTCTCATCATCTGGAACCTTGGCTGCCACAAGAATGGCTTCAATGTCTTGAATCCATGCATCCGCAGTGATGGCATCCTCCGTGCCATCAAAATACCTCGGGTTCAAGCGACGGAACCTTCCTGATGCTTCCGAGTCAACCCCGGCACTCCTCTCAAGAGCTAACTGAATCCCCTGGTTCAGCAACACGTTCTGCTCCTGCTGCCGAGTCTGTCGCTGTTGGTGAGTGACAAGAATCCCTCGAACGATCTCCAGGAGTGCTACGGCATCTGGTACTGCCGTCGCTGCTGGTGCTGCAGGAGTTTCAATAACCTGCGGCTGCACTGCCTCTGGTTCCACTTATGCTTGTGCCTGCCGTGGGGAAGGTTCTCTTCCCTGTTGCTGCCCAGTCGAGCCATGCTCTTGCTGCCCTTCCTCATGGGCCTCACCCGCTACTGAGAATGAAGCACCCCTATAGAGAAAGATATAAGATTATCAAGTCCGGACGAGAAAGATTTCGAGGATGCAAGTCAGGTTAGAGATCAATGCAAGGACAGAGAATTCGAAACGGAATTTCAAGGGGAACAAGTTTTGATTGAGACTCCTAATAATTCGCAATACCCCACAAGTCTGAAAATCAGACCTGCATGGGCCACCACTAAAACCTTGTCACGCCCCAGTACCGAAATACGGGGACAGACTAGGCCAGCTACTCCATATGAGGTACGTAACGTCATACGGCGATCGTGGCTGTCGAGAGACTAGGGGGTACATGCTACAATCAAGTCTCCTATGGTCCCACAGAGCTCTATGTCTCAATCAATTAAGTCAAATCAGCAATTAAATGAACATTAAAGATAAAGCAGTAAGGCGTCCCTGACGCTTCATCAAAATGATCATGAGAGATTAGCTTTATAATTTAGCTATCTCAGAGAGTCAGGAGTACAAAATTATATACAGCTGCAGTCTGTTTAATTACAATTATGTACAGACACAAAATATCAAGTAATCCGGCTAACAGGTGCCGGTGGCTAAACGCCGCAAAAGTATAAGCAGGAGTGGTGGAGAAGAAACCCACTCGAGTCCCCGAACCGCCATGCTCCTAGTATGCACCATGGATGTCAGGGAGGAAGATCGTGTCCTCTGGCTCTGCTACGAGATCTGGCCAAACAAAACCAGCGGGGTCAGCCCCGAATAGCAAGTACCGCCAAAGGGGCACAAGAGTTAAGATTAAAACCCAACTAATAGAATGACTGATAATAGTAATACTTATGCTACTATTATAGGGTAGCGCAACATCTTCGAACCCATATGGCACCCTTACAACCAAACAAGGACAAAAGGTGCCGCATGGAGTCGGGACGTGTCATACTCTATAACTTTCACATAAGTTAAAAAGGTATAAACCATAAAATCTCCTGATCGTGACTTCGGTCGATAGCCTATCGCAGCACAATAACCAACCCAACAATCAAACAAGAACATGGGTTGGATCATGCACCATGATAGACCATGTTCCTCAGTCATTCACAGAAGTAGCACTTCACAACCAGAATAAGTCTTCCGTTCATAACTTCGGTCCACAGCCTGTCATAGTACGATAACCAACCCAACAATCAAACAAGAACATGGGTTGGATCACGCACCATGACAGTCCGCTTCCCTCAGTTATTTACGGAAGGTAAATAGGAAACATGCAAGTCGTTTTCACGGCCAATCAAGTCTACGAGTTTCTAGTGGAACGAGGTTATCCTCGCGTCATGTTATTAGAAAAATCCTCAGATCGTATCTTTCCAGTAAGGCTAGCCAACCCAGGGGTTCGCGTAGACAGGTGTCATGGAGCACAGGTCCCTCGTGAGGCCACCTTGCCAAGACATGTAATATATAGCAGGAATTAATCGGATACAGTCATCCACTCGTTGCGGATGACACAGTATCCGTGGAGACCAGCCGGCGCGCCAAGACAATATCTCAGGGCGACTGGTGTAACACGATCTTGGGACTCTGCCCTCCCCATGCATCTAGTATATTCAGTTGCCTAGTTTAACCCTAGGTGAAATCTTGGACTCTCATGCTATGGCCTGCATGATTATCCTCCTAAAGTCATACTTTAGTACGAGTACCCTAAGTGAGGATCCATGTCAATCAGTATGTCAACATGTGCTACCCTCCTTAGTGTAATGCATCATTACAAATACGCCACGTGGAGTTACGAGTCATTTGTCGAGCATGAACAAGAACTGGGACATTCAGGTACATGTATCAGGTAGGAACACTTTGTTCTCCGGGGTCACATCAGTGCTCATATCATGCTCGGGACAAAAGGCGTAAGGATATAAAATGGGCATATAATATCTAATAAAATATCAAAAGCATACGCACAACAAGGCAGCGTGGGTGAAAAGTCACGCAAGCTTACACAAGGCAGCGTGCGTAAAAAGTCACGCAGGCTCAAGGAGAGAGCTGCGTGAAAAGTTACGCAGGCTCAAGGGAAAGAGCAGCGTGAAAAGTCACGCAAGCTCAAGGGAAAGAGCAGTGTGAAAAGTCACGCAAGCTCAAGGGAAAGAGCAGCGTGAAAAGTCACGCAAACTCAAGGGAAGAGCAGCGTAAAAAGTCACGCAGACTCGAGGGAAAGAGCTGTGTGAAAAGTCACGCAAGCTCAAGGGGAGAGCGCTGCGTGAAAAGTCACGCAGACTCAAGGGAAAGAGCTGTGTGAAAAGTCACGCAAGCTCAAGGGAAGAGCGCTGCGTGAAAAGTCACGCAGACTCAAGGGAAAGAGCTGTGTGAAAAGTCACGCAAGCTCAAGGGAAGAGCGCTGCGTGAAAAGTCATGCAGACTCAAGGGAAAGAGCTGTGTGAAAAGTCACGCAAGCTCAAGGGAAGAGCGCTGCATGAAAAGTCACGCAGACTCAAGGGAAAGAGCTGTGTGAAAAGTCACGCAAGCTCAAGGAAAGAGCTGCGTGAAAAGTCACGCAAGCTCAAGGGAAGACACGCTTCCAACAGGAAGCGTGCTCAAACAGGAGCACACTGTTCACTGTCTTCTCCAAAACAGCAAGAATACTATGGCAGAACCCAAAACTTCAAAACAACATAACTTGGTCATCCGAACTCCAAATCCGGATTTCCAAAGTTCCAACTTGGGTGAAATGGAATTCTCTTCCACATGGAAGCATCAAAACCCACAAAACTTCAAAGAAAATAGATCAAAACTAAGGAAATCCGAAAATGATTAAAACTCAGATCTACAAAAATCAAAGCTTCAAAATAGAAATTTCCAAGTTCTAAACTAGTATAGATTGAGGAGAAGAACATGTTTTGGCAAATAGTTTTGTAAGAATCATTAACAAAATAATGGATCCTTCTCTTGAGCAAGTTGGTACTTGCCTTGGTTGGTGGAGGAAGTAAATGAGAAGAAGTAAATGAGAGGAGAGAGAAGGAGATGAGTTATATATATAGAATTCTTGGACCCATGGGTTCATGATGAACCAAAGGGTTCATGATGACCCATTGGTGAACCAAGAATAGGTTACCCAAATGAGCCAAAACTGTAGGCCCAAATACAGAAAATAAATTAGAAAATAATATTTTGTCGAATATTTTTGGGAAATGCATGAAGAAATACAGCATAATAAATATAGTATAAATTCAAGGTAAATACAATTTATCGGTTTACGTATTAAAATACGTATTCCAGGATTGGGGAGTGACACTATTTGAATTGTCCACTTTGTCCTTTAAGTTGTCATGAAGGCTTTGGTTAATCTATGGAAATTTCTAGCCTAAGTTGGTAATTAGTTCTAATCCTATTCATGACTTATTATGACTTAGATGAGGCTCATTTTGGCTAACCTAAAATGTAGGTCCAAGTGTCATGACAAGTCCAAATAGGTTCACTAACTAAAGGTCCAATAAGTAGGCTAGTCCACTAATAAATACAACTATCACATATAATTAATTAAATAAATACACCCACTATATAAATAATGTAAAATGATATAAATAACCCTATCTAGGATTTTGGTACTGACAATTACATAGCATAATATGACTTCTATTGAATTAACTTTACCTTAAAATACGGAAACCATTTTGCTGAATTCCTTATCTCCATTGGAGTTTCGGAACCGGGTTGCTCAAATCGTTCTTGAATGGTACATATTGCACCTATAACTTTATTAAAATACCTAGAAATTGTTTCTCCGGATCGAATAAATTCAATGCCATATGCTCTATTTTTTGACTTATGTCCCAACATGTAAAGAAATAGGGCTAGGTGTTCCTCCACACAAACACATGTCGTATTATGGGGCGACCCATTGGAACGAAGAATATGTAATAGATCATTGGCATTCATACTTTTGCGCTCTTAATTGCGAAGGTGGAGAGTGCGACTTTGCTGGGAGACTACCTGCATATTGCTTATATAATTTTCTTTACAAGATTATTACACAAGTCATGTGTAACCGGATGAGAGATATCATGTATGAGCTTATCTCTCCTAACAAGTCAACTTTTATCAAAGGGCACTCCATCTAGGAGAATAGCATGCTAGCCTACGAGCTAGTTAGGGATTACAACAAGCAAGGGGGTAACAAAACGTGCCTAAAGTTGGATCTCAGAAAAGAATTTGATATGGTCAACCGGGACTTCCTTTGCCACATTATGATCTGTATGGGCCTCGACAACTGGTGGGTTGACATGGTGAGGGAATGTGTCTGCTCTCCTACGTTCTCTATTGTCACGTCCCAGAACCAGAATACTGGAGAGCGGGGGCGTACATAGCCAGCTACGTATATTGAAATGGAATCTACCTCGCTATACGGTCATGGCTGTCTAGATGTGAGGGTTTACTACAAGCCAACGGTCTCTTAAGGTCGAGCCTATTGTCTCAATCTCAAGCAAGTAATATAGTTACAAGATGTCAGACCACCAAATATAAAATAAAAGGTGTCCCAAATATTACATATTGGATGATCATGAAGCTAGTCGTACAAAATGTCAAGACTAGCAAGAGTTCAGTCATACATGATCAACCCTAGGATTTGTTAATCATGTTTACAGCCCGTAGGCAGACAGAAAGTAAATGTGCATCGAGCTAACAGGTGCTCATCGGCTAAACGCCTCAAAAGAATAATTTTACAATGTAGTGAGCGAAACAAAATAGAAAACCCACTCGTAGCCCGAGTTTCTTCTAGTCGCCACCATCGGGCTGGAAGTTCGGTAGATCCTCGGGTGCTGCTCCGAAATCTGGCCACACAAAACCAGCTGGGTCAAACCCCAGAAAGAGCAAGTGCCACAAAGGAGGCCACAAAATTAGAACAAAAGCCAGCATATCAGAACATAAGAAAATGGAAAAAAGTACAAGTAATAAAGAGTACAATAGGACAATAAACTGGGACATGGAACCATTGCGGGAGCCAGATTACAACCCGTAAACCAAACAAGGACCGGGGTTGAAACCCTTCGCCTGAATAGCACTTGTCTCTACCCATTTATTATTAAGATAAGTAAAACAATCATGCTCAGGGGTACCAGTTACAGGGACTTAGACGAGACTTAGACCAGGCTGGACACCATCCATTCACAAGCGGCCAAGCAAATACTACGGCTTACTACTTAACTAACTAGGGTTATCACAAGCCTAATTACTAACACGATGCAAATAAGAAATTCCCAGTCCCAAGCCCTGTAGACTACCCAGTTATCCTTCCGCGGGTTGAGAGTATGGTTGGGTACATCGCCCAGGAGACGATATACCCTTAGGTGACTTAGAGGGTGCAACACATGACAGTGTGCTGGAAATGTGCCCTACTCGTCGGTAGGCTACAAGTCCGTTAAAAGCACCCAGATAACAAAATCGCTTGTGACCGGAAATTCTCCATGAACTATAGTTTGATCTAGTCATTAACCTAATCCATATTCAGTGTGAATCCTTGACCGTGGTAACCAGGAAGTCATGTCCTAGACATGATGCAAGATAAGATAAGACAAGTGGATTGCACAAAGCAGCAAAAAAGAACACCCACGGAGTCAGAGTTGGTTATACGAGTCAAGTTAGCCATCGTAACAGCATCAAGTCAAGTCAAGTTACAAGTTACAGGTTAAAGGTTACAGGTTAAAGTCAGGAGTGTGCCGTCACTGGCCACTATCAAGTTATCCAGTTACAAAGATTAATCATGGATCACAGGTCACAAGTTAAGAGCGCACCCCATCGGGTCACTATCAAGAGATCAGAAAGCACTAGGATAATAAATCGCAAAATTTATGAAAACCGTACTAGTCATAAGCAAACACCGAAAACCGTACCAGGTCGTGTTGGTCCAAGACAGTCGTGTTGTATGGAACAAGATCTCAAAACTCTAACCCACAAAAGAGAAACCAAGTCCAAGAAATAAAACTAAACCAGCATGGGCAAGTGGGTTACGCAGGGGGTCAGATTGCGCTGGGGGAATAGATTGCGCTGGGTCGGGTTAAGCTGAAAGCGGGTAGCACTGAGAGCAGGTTGCGCTGGGTCAAGCTGCGCTGGGTTGAGTTGCGCTGGAGCCGAGCCGCACTGGGAGCGAGTGGCGCAGCAGTCAAGTGCGCCAAGGGGAAGAAGGCGTTGGAGCTAAGAAGCGCCAGCGCAAGTCAGCCCAGCGCAAAGCGCTGGCTGAGGAGTTGCGCAGTCCGGCCATGCGCTAAAGAGCGCAGGCCGAGAGTTATCTTCTTCATCTGGCCGAGAGGAAAACCCCATGAACCCTAAATTTTCAATCTTCATATCTTGACCAAAACGAAACCAAATTTGGATTTTTAAAGTTCTAACTTGTGTAAAATTGAATTCTCTTCCACATGGAAGCTTCAAATCAAGCAAAAATCAAAGTTTAGTAGATCAAAACCAAGGAATTCCGAAAATGGTTAAAACCTAGATCTAGAAAAATAGAAGCTCCAAATCACAAAATGCCAAGTTCTAATGTTGTTCACCATGGCCTAATCTAGATATTGGACAAATAAAATTGGGTCCTTATGTGGTGGCAAGGTGTACTTGCCTATGGTGTTGGTGGAGGAAGGAAGAAGAAGATGAAGAAAATTAATGGAAGTTATGAGGAGAAAGAAAGTTAGGTGGGGTTTTAATGAGGGAGGGTATGTTGTGTTGAGGGTGGAGATTAACTAGGGTATTTCAATGCATACTAAACCAAACCAAACCAATTCCTTCTCCACAAAATAAAACCAAGACTGGTCCAAAACCCGTTTTACGAGAAAACCAAAATCTGCAAGTTAAGCCAAAACACAATTACAGGCCATAATCTGAGAAAATAAAATACAGGTCCAAAATACATATATGCCTAATTAAAATACATATTTCGAAATACGGACGTTACAACTCTATCCACCTTAAAAGAATTCCGTCCTCGGAATTTAAATCAAGATGCTTAGAGATGTAAGAGCCAGCTATACTATCCACAATTAAGCTACACTAAGCAAACAATCAAACCATCATACATGCAAGCAAGGGATGGAAAGCATAAGGCATAAGGAAGATATTATACCTTACGAGTCAAACAAGTCGGGATATCGTGATCGGATGTCGTCCTCATGCTCCCACGTTGACTCACCTAGAGAGTGATGACCCCAAGCAACACGGACTAAGCTAATAGTCTTGTTCTTGAGTATCTTCTCTCTCCGGTCCAATATAGACATGGGCCTCTCCACATACGAAAGGTTGGTACCAACAACCAATTCCGAATGGTCCAGGATATGGCTCGGGGCCGGGATGTACCGCCGAAATTGGGACACATGGAATACATCATGCACCTCACTTAGCGACGGCGGAAGAGCGAGACGATAGGATACATCTCCTACTCGCTCCAGGATATCGAACGGCCCTATATACCTAGGACTAAGCTTTCCCCGTACGCCAAAGCAAATGACGCTGTGGTTAGGCGAGATCCTAAGGAATACATGGTCGCCGATAGCAAACTCTAAGGGACGTCGATGAGCATCGGCCCAATGGCGCTGGCGCTCTTGGGCAACTCGAAGTTGATCCCGGACTCTTCTGACCACTTCAACTGTCTGGGCAATCATCTCTGGGCCAAGCATCTGCCTCTCTCCAACATCATCCCAGGCTAACGGGGATCTGCACTTCCTACCATACAGTACCTCGAACGGGGCTATCTGAATACTGGCCTGGAAACTATTGTTGTACGAGAATTCTACCAGGTATAGGTGATCCTCCCATGAACCACCGAAGTCAAGGGTACAAGACCTCAACATATCTTCAAGAGTCTGGATTGTGCGTTCCGATTGGCCATCTGTCTGCGGGTGATAAGCTGAGCTAAACTGAAGGTGAGTTCCCAAACTCTCTTGCAAGCTGCGCCAAAAGTGTGATGTAAATCTTGAATCTCGGTCCGAGGTGATACTGACGGGCACACCGTGAAGCCTGACAATCTGCCTGAGGTACATCTCTGCTAGCTGAGCCGTAGACTGTCCAACTCTGAATGAGAGAAAATGAGCCACCTTCATGAGCCTGTCAACTATAACCCAAATAGCATCTCGACCAGCTGGGGATCTAGGCAATCCAGTCACAAAATCTATGGTCACATGCTCCCACTTCCATTCTGGAATCGACAAGGGCTGAAGAAGTCCAGCGGGCCTCTGATGTTCAGCTTTAACCTGCTGGCAAACCAAACACCGAGAGACAAACCGGGCTATCTCCCTCTTCATGCCATTCCATCAGAAGTGCTGATGAATATCTCTATACATCTTCATACCACCGGGATGAATAGAATACTGTGAACTGTGAGCTTCTGCCATGACCTCCTGTCTGATATCTCCACTGGATACACAAAGACGAGTGCCGTGCCAAAGTGTACCATCTTCATGAATGCACAACTCTGGCCTTCTTCCTGCCTCACACTCTGCTCTGAGTTGCTGAATATTGGAATCTGTAGACTGCGCCATTCGAATCCTTTCAACTATGCTGGACTGAACCTGTAGACTGGCCATCAACGCCACGTTGGTAGGAAGAACCACTTCAATTCCCATATTCTGAAGATCCGCCAATAACTCTGGTTGCACCATTAGGAAGTAAACTCCGGCTCTCCTGCTCAATGCATCTGCTACAACGTTGGCCTTCCCTGGATGATACTGCAAATCTATATCGTAGTCCACCAATAGCTTAAGCCATATTCTCTGCCGCATGTTAAGGTCCTTCTGGGTGAAAACATACTTCAGGCTCTTGTGATCAGTAAATATCTCCACTCTGTCTCCATACAAGTAGTGCCTCCACAACTTAAGTGCAAACACTACTGCTGCCAGTTCCAAGTCGTGGGTTGGGTAATTCTTCTCATGATCACGCAGTTGACGTGATGCATAAGATATTATCTTTCCATGCTGCATCAAGACACACCCCAATCCTCTGCCTGAAGCGTCGCAATAAACTGTGAATCCTCCGGTCCCATCTGGAAGGGTAAGAATGGGAGCCGTTATCAAACCTCGTTTCAACTTTTCAAATGATTCCTAACACTCTGATGTCCAAGCAAACTGCATATCCTTGCGGGTCAACTGGGTCATCGGCGTTGAAATCCTCGTAAAATCTGAAACGAATCGCCGGTAGTAGCCGGCTAATCCAAGGAAGCTGCGAACCTCTGCCACTGAGCTAGGTACTGGCCATGACTCGATAGCCACAATCTTCTGGGGATCCACTTCTACTCCTCCTCGGGTAATGATGTGACCCAAGTACGAAATACGATCGAGCCAGAACTCGCATTTACTGAACTTGGCGTACAACTGGTGCTCTCTAAGCGTCTGAAGGACGATTTTGAGATGCTGTTCATGCTCTGCTTCTCTCTTGCTGTAGACCAGGATATCATCTAGAAACACGATCACAAACTGATCCAAGTAAGGCATAAAAATGCGATTCATGAGGTCCATGAATACGGCTGGCGCATTGGTTGCTCCGAATGGCATAACAAGGAACTCACAATGTCCATACCTAGATTAAAAAGCTGTCTTCGGGATGTCCTGCTCTCTGACTCTGATCTGGTGGTATCCTGACTGCAAGTCTATCTTCGAGAACACTGAAGCCCCTTTGAGTTGATCAAACAAGTCATCTATTCTCGGAAGAGGGTATTTGTTCTTGATTGTCACTGAGTTCAAGGTACGATAATCTACACATAACCTGGATGTACCATCCTTCTTTTTTACAAGAAGCATCGGGGCTCCCCAAGGCGATCCACTTGCACGAATGAATCCCTTGGTCCTCAGTTCTTCAATCATCTTGTACAAAATCTCCAACTCTGAAGGCGCCATCCTGTAGACTCGCTCTGATACTGGTGCTGTCCCGAGGATCAAGTCTATAGTGAACTCAATCTCCCTCTCTGGCGGCATCCCTGGAAGCTCTTCTGGAAAGACATCTAGAAACTCTTCAACTATTCGGGGTAACTGTACTGCTGCTACTGCCATCCGCAATACTGGAAAAGATGGCTCTACTGTGCCTCTGGAAAATAAGAACTCTGGCTCGCCTAGAATGCTGAAAACAACCCTGCCAATGTGGCTGTCTATTCTAGCATACTGGTTCCTCAACCAATCCATGCCTAAGACTACATCATAGTCTGCCATAGGGAACTCTATGAATCTAGCGGGGAACTCTCTACCGCTAACTACGATCCGACACGAGAAAAATACTCGATCTACTCCCACAAGACCATTACCAGTAAGTATATTGAGCCTTACTGATAATGACTCTGGCTCCAATCCTATCCGTGTCGTAAATCGTGCAGACATGAATGAATACGATGCACCAGAATCAAATAATACTGATGCTGGAGAGGAGTTGACAAGAATAGTACCTGCCACTACTTCACCTGGTGCAACTTCTTCTTCCATAGTCATCATCATTGCCTGACCTTGTCCTCTGGCTGCGGGTCCTCTCTGCGGGAAACCTCTCTGCCTGTTCTGCACTTGAGTCTGGGCGTACTGCTGCTGGTTCTGCTGATGAAATACCTAGGCCTGAGGCAACAATGGCCTCGGGTACTGCTGCTGCATAGGTGCTGGTCCCCTAACCGATGGACTGGTTAGGTTGGACGAGGACGAACTACCCCTATTCGGACAGGCTCCTATCTTGTGATCTGCCGCTCCACAAGCCAGGCACAATACCTGTGCCCTGCGATAATCTGCCACTACGTGCCCTGGCTTCCCGCAATGAGAACATCCCATCGCAGAAGTCTGCTTCTGCTTCTGCTGCTGCGGGTACGTCGGGGTTGAATGCTGAACCGACGTCACTGAGGCCGCCCGCCTCGGAGTTCCAATGGTCAAACCTCTTGTTGCCGGGGCTGGAGCTTATGATTGGTACATCTGATTGTGGGACTGCTTCCTACCTTCAGTCCTATCCACGATCCTCTGGGAGGTATACTCGTGCCTCCTAGCTGCCCTCAATATTGCATCGAACGTCTGGTGCTCGAACTGCTCAACTGCCAACAAGATCTCCAAATGCAGTCCCTGCTGGAACCGCTGGGCCCTATCAAACTCGGTCGCCACCAAGGTGGAGGCAAACCTACTGAGTCTAGAAAACTCAGATGCATAACCGTCGACCGTTCTGCCTCCTTGCTTCAAGTTGGTAAATCTCGTCTGCAGGTCGTACCGAGCTACAGCATCGAAATACTTCGTCTGGAATCTTTCTCTGAACACCGCCCAAGTGACCGGCGCTGCTAATCCCACGGCCTGTGCCGTCCATCAACTGCGAGCTAAGTCCAGCAACTGTAGGCGTACCACCGCCACCTTCTCATTCTCAGGTGTCCTAGCTGCTTCCAGAATCTCCTTGGTATCCTGAAGCCAAGCGTCCGCGGCAATCGCATCTTCGCTGTCGTCGAAGAATGGAGGGTTCAAGCGCTTGAAGCTGTTGGCCGCACTGTTTCCTGGATGACCGCCTCTGGTCAAAGCATCTGCCACTACCTGGTGCAAGGCGTCTCCTCTACGATCCTGGGAAGCTATCAAGGTCCTGATGAGACCTACCAAGGTGCCATCGTCAGGCTCGGCAGGTCGAACGGGCTGAACTAGGGGCTCTTCTCCAGTAGACACAACTCTGGAGGCTACTCCAGAATGCTGGGCTTGATTTCCGGGTTGCTGGTCCACGGGAGGTGCTCCACCTTGCTGATCAGCGGGGTCTGGTACAGTGTCGCTGAAGAAGACGATACAGGAAACAATAAGGAAGGACCAGGACAGATCAACGATACAAGCATGTGATCAGATCAAGATTCTCAGGGATTTGAAGATACGAGCAGAGATCAAGGGCGAATACTGATTGAGACATCTATTAGGTAAACCCTCACATTCTTGAATGCCGAGACCTGCATGGGCCACGACTTAAACCATTTCACGCCCCAGAACCAGAATACTGGAGAGCGGGGGCGTACATAGCCAGGTACGTATATTGAAATGGAATCCACCTCGCTATACGGTCACGACTGTCTAGATGTGAGGGTTTACTACAAGCCAACGGTCTCTTAAGGTCGAGCCTATTGTCTCAATCTCAAGCAAGTAATATAGTTACAAGATGTCAGACCACCAAATATATAATAAAAGGCGTCCCAAATATTATATATTGGATGATCATGAAGCTAGTCATACAAAATGTCAAGACTAGCAAGAATTCAGTCATACATGATCAACCCTAGGATTTGTTAATCATGTTTGCAGCCCGTAGGCAGACAGTAAGTAAATGTGCATCGAGCTAACAGGTGCTCGTCGGCTAAACGCCTCAAAAGAATAATTTTACAATGTAGTGAGCGAAACAAAATAAAAAACCCACTCGTAGCCCGGGTTTCTTCTAGTCGCCACCATCGGACTGGAAGTTCGGTAGATCCTCGGGTGCTGCTCCGAAATCTGGCCACACAAAACCAGCTGGGTCAAACCCCAGAAAGAGCAAGTGCCACAAAGGAGGCTACGAAATTAGAACAAAAGCCAGCATATCAGAACATAAGAAAATGAAAGAAAAGTACAAGTAATAAAGAGTACAACAGGACAATAAATGACTTGGGATCACATGGAACCATTCCGGGAGCCAGATTACACCCCGTAAACCAAACAAGGACCGGGGTTGTAACCCTTCGCCTGAATAGCACTTGTCTCTACCCATTTATTATTAAGATAAGTAAAACAATCATGCTCAGGGGTACCAGGTACAGGAACTTAGACGAGACTTAGACCAGGCTGGACACCATCCATTCACAAACGGCCAAGCAAATACTACGGCTTACTACTTAACTAACTAGGGTTATCACAAGCCTAATTACTAACAAGATGCAAATGAGAAATTCCCAGTCCCAAGCCCTGCAGACTATCCAGTTATCCTTCTGCAGGTTGAGAGTATGGTTGGGTACATCGCCCAGGAGACGATATACCCTTAGGTGACTTAGAGGGTGCAACACATGACAGTGTGCTGGAAATGTGCCCTACTCGTCGGCAGGCTACAAGTCCGTTAAAAGTGCCCAGATAACAAGATCGCCTGTGACCAAAAATTCTCCATGAACTATAGTTTGATCTAGTCATTAACCTAATCCATATTAAGTGTGAATCCCTGACCGTGGTAACCAGGGAGTCACGTTCTAGACATGATGCAAGACGACAAGACAAGTAGATTGCACAAAGCAGCAAGAAAGAACACCCACGGAGTCAGAGTTGGTTATACGAGTCAAGTTAGCCATCACAACAGCATCAAGTCAAGTCAAGTTACTAGTTACAGGTTACAGGTTACAGGTTACAAGTCAGGAGTGTGCCGCCACGGGCCACTATCAAGTTATCCAGTTACAAAGATTAATCATGGATCATAGGTCACAAGTTAAGAGCGCACCCCATCGGGTCACTATCAAGAGATCAGAAAGCACTAGGATCATAAATCGCAAAATTTACGAAAACCGTACTAGTCATAAGCAAACACCGAAAACTGTGCCAGGTCGTGTTGGGCCAAGACAGTCGTGTTGTGTGAAACAAGATCTCAAAACTCTAACCCACAAAAGAGAAACCAAGTCCAAGAAATAAAACCAAACCAGCATGGGCAAGTGGGTTGCGCAGGGGGTCAGATTGCGCTGGGGGAATGGATTGCGCTAGGTCGGGTTGCGCTGAAAATGGGTTGCACTGAGAGCAGGTTGCGCTGGGTCAAGCTGCGCAGGGTTGAGTTGCGCTAGTGCCGAGCCGCACTGGGAGCGAGCGGCGCAGCAGTCAACTGCGCCAAGGAGAGGAAGGCGCTGGAGCTAAGAAGCGCCAGTGCAAGTCAGCCCAGCACAAAGCGCTGGCTAAGGAGTTGCACAGTCCGGCCATGCGCTAAAGAGCGCAGGCCGAGAGTCATCTTCTTCATCTGGCCGAGAGAAAAACCCCATGAACCCTAAATTTTCAATCTTCATATCTTGACCAAAACAAAACCAAATTTGAATTTTTAAAGTTCTAACTTGTGTAAAATTGAATTCTCTTCCACATGGGAGCCTCAAATCAAGCAAAAATCAAAGTTTAGTAGATCAAAACCAAGGAATTCCGAAAATGGTTAAAACCTAGATCTAGAAAAATGGAAGCTCCAAATCACAAAATGCCAAGTTCTAATGTTGTTCACCATGGCCTAATCTAGCTATTAGACAAATAAAATTGGGTCCTTATGTGGTGGCAAGGTGCACTTGCCTATGGTGTTGGTGGAGGAAGGAAGAAAAAGATGAAGAAAATTAATAGAAGTTATGAGGAGAGAGAAAGTTATGTGGGGTTTTAATGAGGGAGAGTATGTTGTGTTGAGGGTGGAGATTAACTAGGGTGTTCCAATGCATACTAAACCAAATCAAACCAATTCCTTCTCCACAAAATAAAACCAAGCCAGGTCCAAAACCCGTTTTACGAGAAAACCAAAATTCGCAAGTTAAGCCAAAACACAATTACAGGCCATAATCTGAGAAAATAAAATACAGGTCCAAAATACATATATGCCTAATTAAAATACGTATTCCGAAATATGGACGTTACATCTATTATGGTTAGGGATCAGTCGGAGGGATGTTTTGGTAGCGGTATAGGCCTAAGACAAGGGGATCTCCTATCTCCTTACCTCTTCGCTATAATAATGGAGTTTATCACTTATCTGTTGGACGATGCGCTTATGGACGGGTTGATTACCCCCTTATTTAGGAAGATATAACATGTGGTTTCTTACCTTATTTATGCTGATAATTTGTTGTTGTTCCTATAGCCATCTAACAGATCCCTTGACACGCTCAAAATATTTTTTGTTACCTTTGAGGCTTGGTCGGGTTTGTAGCTGAGCAGAAACAAGGGCCAAATATTCATGAATCGTACCTGTAGGAACAAGGAGGCGTGGTTGGCTAAGATAGATATTGCAGAAGGGATGCTTCCTGTTAAGTACCTGAGGCTCCCCTGTCGATTAACTATGTCGCTAACACATAGTCTGAGGGTCTTTTCAACTATACAAAATTAGGGCTGGAGGGATAGCAGGCTCAGATTTTGTTCTTTAGGGGTAGGATTGAACTCAATAGAGCTGTTATTTCGACGTTTGCTATATATTGGCTTCATGCCATTATGCTTCCCAAGGGCACAATCAAAAAGATCGAACGTATGTGCGCAAACTTCCTACGGAGAGGAGATATTCATGCTATTAGTTGAGAGGACTTATGCATGCCTAAAAAAAGAGGGAGGAGTTGGGCTGAGACCATTGTCCCTCCTCGAAGAAACAACTTACCTTAAACTGTTCTGGAGATTCATCATTGGGAAATCTCTTTGGGCTAAATGGATCAAGGTAGGCACTTTCCGAAAGGTAACTTCTGGTCGACTACCAGCAACAACAACTTCTCGATCATGGTCAAAGCATTATTGGCGACGAGACTGAAGGCTAAGAAAAAGCTGACTAGGGTTATATGCTCGAGGGCTCAAACAAGCATCTGGCACAACCCCTAGATCAAGCACTCTAGCTTGACCGAGAGAGGGATGGCATATTTATGAGCTGATGGGTACTACCTCCACGGTGAATAGCCTTATCCAGGAAGGCATATGGAAGTTACAAAGCCGATTGATCGAGGTTGCTCATGCTGAAGACATTCATGCGGTAGAGTTTGATAGGCAGGGGATGGAGGATTACCGGATATGGAAAGATATGGATAGAGGCACATTCAAGTTTAGTATGACTATGAACCAGATTAGGACCTATCAGGACGAGATAGATTGGGCGAAGGTGGTATGGACCAAAGGTACAACAGTCAAGTTCTCCATGTGCCGATACAAATAATCAAGAACATACTACTTACTCGGGACATGCTTTCCATGTTTGGCATCACTTGCGAACACGAAGTACTGCTTATGCAGGAAAGATGATGAGTTTAGGGATTATCTATTTTTTGTTTGTGACTTTGCTTAGGATATTTAGAGCACCCAGAGGTCTAAGTTTGGCTTCCCTAACGCGCATTGAAGAGCTCTTTCCTCTGGTTTAAAGAAAGTAAAGGCACGGAAGGGCAAAGGAGCGAGTTCTCATAATTATTTTTGGGTCGGTGGTCTGGCACTTGTAGAAGGAACGCAACGTCTACTTATCTTTGATAGTCTCTCCCTTAGTATTTTTGTTGTACAAAGAAATATAGATGATGACATAGATATCCTTGACACTATATGACCTTTTTGTAATCTGGGTTAGATCATAGTTGTAATCATTGCTTAATCTATACTATATACCTTCCTCGAATTTTTTTTGTTGGAAAAAGGTAATTATTGTTAGTCCCGGGGCTTGATCAAAGATGAAAAATAGATGCAATCGAGATCTGAGATGTCCCACAAAACTTTGCAGTGATCAAACTCAAGATCTACGACGGTTCAAAATATCAAATAGCCAAATTACAATCTAAAGGAAGGAAAAAGAGAAGAGAAGATCTCTCGTTCTTCCTTGCAAACATGTTGCAATTGGGACAGAATGAGTTACAATAAAACTAGAGAGAGATGAGAAGAAGAACAATGCTGGGGTGTCAAAACACCGTTGCTCAAAGCAAGATTCGCCCCACACGATCTGCTTCCAGGAACCAGCAAGTTGAAGAACTTGTGGAACGCTCGAAGTCACCTCTGTTCAGACTCCTCGGATGGACTTGCAATGGCGGCAGCAACTCTCTCTCTCTCTCTCTTTTTCCTTTTCTAACTTGTAATTTTCGTAGTAGTCACAAAGGAGGCCAGAAGAGAGTATTTATAGAGAGAGGGTGGAAACCCTAACCGCCTCTTCAGTTATGGAAAGATTGAATCAAATCCCAAAAGATAGCAACAAGATTTAATTCAAATCCTACGAAATTAATTCAAATCCCACAAAGATAGGATCTGAATAAATTCAAATCCCACAAAGATAGGATCTGATTTAATTGCATTGATTCAGCCTTTCCATAACTGATTTGTAATCTGCACAGTCAGCAGAACCCTCAGAGACAGCCGTATGAGCCGCATGGACCGCATGAGCCGCATGGACCGTATGGACCGCATGGGCCGCATGAGCCGCATGGACCGCATGGACCGTATGGACCGTATGTGCCGTATGAGCCGCATGGACCGCATGTGCCGCATGAGCCGCATGGCCGCATGTACCGCATGAGCCGCATGGTCGCATGTGCCGCATGTACCGCATGTGCCGCATAAGCCGCATGGCCGCATGAGCCGCATGAGGCCGCATATGAGCCGCATGCCGCATAAGACCGCATGGCCGCATATGAGCCGCATAAAGGCCGCATGACTGCTGACGTGCTAAGTGCAAAGTGCGCCAACAAAATGCCACATTACGCCTCATGAGCCCATGAGCCCGAGTCCGAGTCCGAGTCGCTAAGCCCCTTTGGGGCTTAGCTCCAAATGGAATTAATCCTAGAGAATGACAAAAGCATTAATGCTTAATCCTTGGAGCCTTATTCTTACCTCCTTGTAAAATTACCCACATGGTTCCCTCCTTAGGGTCACCACCCCATGTGCATCTCTCAACAATACACCCAAGTATATATGTTGAGATAACTCATGGTGCATTTTCGATTTGGGACTAAAATTCACAAGGCATGTTGAGAGCAAGCTCTCTCCATGTAAAGAAAGCACCAACAATCCCCCACATATCACAACATATATGTGTCCAGGGTTGAGCGTTCTCCACAGTAACTGTCCATTTTGTATTAGGATAAATGTCGCTGACGACTTGAATCTTCCCGCATGGGTTAAATAACAATGTGATACAAGAATGGACTACGCCTTGAATTCTGTACCACAATTGTAATTCTTTCCACTCACAAAGTGTAGTTACGTGTGCTTCTGGCTGCACATTAAAGGCCCTGTGCTAGCCTAGTTTTAGTGTATAATTTTAGGCGTCTACAAGTTTACCCTCAAGAGACGGCCTGATATCTCTTTCCATACACTATATGTGAGTTCTTTATTAAAAAGATATGGCATGAAGCCTTGCGCTTCCTTGCGGTGCTACGCCGCTATGACATGGCCTGAAGCCGAGGCATTACCCCTACCTGGGAACCTTATCGTAGTGTCATACTACTGTAGCATGAGGTCACAAGCCTCTTTGTAGTGCCAAACTACCCAGCATGAAGCCTAAGGCTTCCTTGCGGTGTTACACCGCAACGACAGGGCTTGTAATGCCGAGGCTTTACCCCTACCTGGGTACCTCATCGTGGTGTCGTGCCACTGTAACATGGGGCCATTCTCCCCTTTGTAGTGCTGTCTACAACTCTTTAATTACGTCATACAGCATTAGGCTACCTGCCTATTTGCGGTGCTATGCCGCTGTGACTTAGCTTGCAAAGTCGAGGCATTACCCCTACCTGGGAACCTCATGGTGGAGTCACCCCTGTCACGCCCCGCTCCCGTAGGAGCGATCGTCCTCGCTAAGGCATGATGCCACACGGGCCTAGGTTGCGCCCGTGCAAGGCCAAGTCCAGAAACGGCCGATTTGAGCTAGGCCACAGAGTCGCACAGAGTGTCCCCATTTGCAGCGGAAAGTAAACGAACACAAAAGTTGAATACGAAATCAAACTCTTTATTGATATTCAAGAAGTTACAAACGGCGCTAGGCCGATATTACAAGTCGCTCAAGCTCTCTCTCTGAAACATAAAAGGCGTGCCAAGTGGCTTACAAGATCGAATGATACATGGCGATGTTCCAATACATTATGTCCTGTATATGGTGCTCTAGCTCCTTGCAACGCTCTAAGGCTCGTGAGATAGCTCCGCGCCTTAGCACGTTCGAGGAAAGCTCCGCACCCGCCGACGTTTCCTGCTTCCTGCAAGTAGACTTTGGGGTTATCAGTACATTATTATGCACTGGTGGGGAGGCTAGCTCGCCCACAATGCTATCATTACCAAACACGTATCATTTACTTTTGTGCATCTCTATCATTCATTGTCTTTCTAATCTTGCCTTAGGGTCATTTTCATGGCATATGTCATAACCTATCTCGTGTTACCGATTTCAGAGTGTCGCATGGAAATACATGCACGACTTACCGATACTTACCGTCCGGCCTTCCCTGTTCCAAGTAAACCAAGTTAGACAACAGTTTATATAAACTTTCAATATCGAGAGACGTAGCTCATGTGGACTTTCAATGTCAAGTGCGAGTCCCTGCCTCGGGTCCTAGCGCGTCGTAGGCGTGTTCTTTAACTCATTTGTACGACGTATTCATTATCATTTGGAGTGATACATTTCAAGTCATTCAGTAGGCACCTGTTCATTTAACTTAGACTACTTTGATTTCAATGCAAAGACTTGCACGTGGATTGCCACCAGCAAAGCCCACCTAATCTATATGCATCGGTCGCTGGCATCACAAGCCATCCTGGACATATTTCCCTTGGTATTTTCTCACCTATCATGGCGTGCGGCTGGTACACCCTGATAGTCTCTTGAAAAATACCCCGCACTTACGTCTCCTGGTGGCCAAGCCCCCCCTCCCCCCCAGTTAAGCCCGTAAGCCCCTTTTGATTCCGTCCGGACCGGCAAGTCCTTCACACTTTGACCATGTCGCGGAATCCCTTTCTCTTTACGGCACAGCATACGCCACCCCTCGCTCGTACCGTTTGTCCACGACCATTTCGTATTAACTTGTCTTTTTAACATAACGGCTGTCTCTGAGCCGTAGGCTAACCCTTAGCCTTCTTATGTTATCGACCAGGTTGGCGTCCGTGCAGCGCGGGTAGCGAGCCCCGTTGCACGTGCCCGTCACACCTGTCGCTAACCATTCTTTTCTTTCTTATCTTTCATTCATTCATTCTTTTCTTTCTTTCTTTCTTTCACTTGTTCGTTCGTTCATTGGTTCTTTCATATATTCGTTCATTCATTCGTTGATTCATTCATTCACTTATTCATTCATATATTTTGCAACTCCCTGTGAGGGAGTCGCCTTGGCGACCCATTGGTCCCATAGCCTTTCAATGTTGCTAAACTCTACGTCGGAACGACTATGTTGATAGTCTTCCCGTTTCATTGTTGTAAACCATTCATTGTTTCATTGTTGAACGCAAGCTTGTGCCTTAGCACGAGCGTGGAGCGCGGTGCGAGAGTTCTCATATTTTTCATGTTCTTTTCCATATTCTATACAAGCATACAAGATGGGATTAATCCCTTAGCTAGGTGCGTTGAGTCCTTTATTAGCATGCGCGGTGTTATCGCCTAGCGATTCTCGTGATAGTGTCCGTATTGTTATGTGTCTAGGCTAAGCACAGACAGGTTCATCGGAGCCACCCACCTTAGCGATGTTCGCATCGGCCGAGCGATACTCCGGGAGCGCCTTTGATAGTCTAAGTCTGGATTCATCTTTGACGGGCCATTGTAAGTCTTGCATCGATTCTTCATCAGGTCGATGCCAACTCTTCGGGTCGACGGCTCGTTTGATTCGTTGCACTTGTCGTTTGAATCGGCGTTCCGCTAGGGCGGAGCGGGTCATTACATAATACACCACTCAAAATAAGTCTCGTCCTCGAGACTTCCTGAGTGCAGGTCATCCTACCATTCCTTTAACTCGTGTCGTCGTATTTCTTAGACAATCCCTATCGAATGGCTTTATCGCTCGATGGCATCGAACTATACTCGATACCTTTCCAAGTTCCGTGTCGCATACGTTGGGTCGATTTTTATTGGACAACTTTTCATTCATTTTAGAGTTGATGGCACTTATTCAATTCAAGCGTTTCTTTGACTTGGTTGCTTTTTCGACGTATTATGGGACTGAAACGGTCGCACGAGGTGCGTTGTAATTCATCAAACACGAAAGTCGTAGGCTGAGGCAAACTCCCTCATTCGTTCATGCGCATCTCAACGCCCACTTGCAGCTGCATTCGAGTTCATCACATCGCTGAGTTTGGATCGTGCACGTATCCAAGGTATCCCCTGAATACATACATTTCAACCAAGCTTAGCGACTAGCGAAGTCGGACAAGCTACTCGTGATAGTTTTGATTTGCCGATCGTTTTGCTAACTTCGATTTAAAACCGAACTCATGTGTGTATCACATATCGTTTATCTCGGTCCTCGAGATGATTTCGATTCGCTTCTCAAGCGCTCTTGCCAACAAAATCAATATGATTTCTTCTTAGCGGAGTCGACCAAGTCTAAGTAATTCCCGTCCGATTCGAGACTAAGTATTTTACTATCATCGAGTGCGTCTTTCGACTAATGATTCAATTCGTTATTCCAACTTTACTTGCGCATCATCCATCCCCATCATTCCCTTCGTTTGGGGCCAATTTCGTCGTCGTTCACGCACACTCCCTGTTTCCCGTCCTACTCTAAGTCTCGTTTTCCCAAGTCTATCGTCCGTCCAGATGATACTGTAAATGCCATCGCACAGGTTCAATCACTCGACATAGGGTCGTCCGCCTATCCGCTAGGTCAGCTCACAGGTCATAGTTACACGTCAAGTCCGTGGCTCATCGTGCAAGGTCGTTGCACGACGCTCGCCTCAAATCCTATGGTCAAACCATTTGTTCGTTTGCACGGGAGTTTCTACCCAAGCTCGCGTCACTCAGATTTCTAAACATCGAGCATGATCTCCTAATTCGCATCAAGACTTACGTTGCACATATTCAATTCCGTTCAATCACCAGTTCTAACCAATTCATGTATTTGATCACGAGGTCATCCAGCTCGACAATACATTGCGTCCCAATCTCACGCGAGTCCGATTATCCACGGCGGTTCATGAATCACCATGCACGCTCCCGCGGAATAATCATTCTCATCGGGGCGTAACTCTTGTTTGAGTTTTAGACTAACCCATTCTCGATACGCGGATTGGACCTACTCAATCCTCAAGTTCAATCTTTCAAGCACATAAATTCATTCTCGAGTCCACCTTCGCGTCAAACCATAAGTCGAAGCATACGAATTGCCACGCCATGCAAGTGCCGATCATTCCCGCTGTACGAATCACCATACCAGCGCTCACGCGAAGTGATAGCCCTAGTCGGCGTGACGCATGTGCGAGGCTGAAGTTGTACTCGCATAAGACAAGAACGTCAAAGTTGTGGTTATCGACGAAGCAAATCCAAACATTCCATTTCCTCCAAGTCAAGATCTCTATTCGATAGTCCGACCGTCATGCGTTCAACTAGAAAATTCTCGAGCCAAGTCTATCTTTTCCTCGACACATTTTTAACATCCCAAGTATAGCATCCAACAGAACAATGACATTTACACGACCGTCATTCGCCGAGTCAGAGTGCTCCCGAGTTATCGCATATCGATCTTTGATACGCCTCAATACCATCGACGATATGCGTAACCTGACGATCTTCCTTTGCAACCGATTTCGAGTCGTGCGACTGATGCTATTGTCCGAGTTAGATATTCCACAATTTCCTCGATATTCAAGATCAAGTTCTACTGCTATTCCCCAAGCTAGTTTCAAGATCGTTGTTCAAACTCAAGTCACAAGCGATCCTCTAAATTTCCTCAATCAAGACCATTCACTTTTATTCATCGTTTCGAATCATTTTCTAACATGCGTTACCCATTCACAAGTTGTCCGAACGACATCTCGTTCGGGACATTCGAAGTCACGACCAACTAAGCGTGACGCGTTCTAAGGCTTTGCGCGATCGCATCGCCTCGCCGACATACTCGTACGATCCGTAAATCCTTTAGTCTTGCTCGAACAATTTCTATGACGTCCATACACCACTCAGGGTTCGAGCCACTCGACTAGTCGTCGACACTCATTCTTATTCTTCTCCGAACCTATCGCATACACCACTCGGATTCAAGCCATACGATCCAGTCCTCAATCACGTTCGCGTCATGCGCTAAGACATCCCTTAGATTCGTTCGACGAATCTCTAGCGTAATCGCATCACGTCGCCTCGACGTACTAAGTCGTTCGTATTATCCTCAAAATCCAATAAATCTTTCGTGCATGCCTAAGCGTTAGTTTGATAGCGTTCCTATCGATATACACTCTAAGTGTATCTCCGTTCCCGACCGAGCGGTACTTGATATCGCTCGCAACTCGATTGCACCAAAAAGTCAAGGTGCGCGACACGCGGCACAACATAACCAAAGGTCGTGTGCATAGCTATCCCGTGCGGACTATATTCGAGTTCGCATGCTCACTTATTCTCGTTCGAGCGATAATCGATTCTCACTCGCAACTCGTTTGCACCAGAAGGTCTAGGTGCGCGATACTCTGCACAACTTAGCCAAAAGGCTGCGTGTATAACCATCCCGTTCGAACTATACTTCGGTCTCGCGTGCTCGTTCTTAATTGTCAGCGTAAGGCTATTCAAGCATGTCTTGCGTTTTGCTAACTCTTAGCATCGGTTCCTTCCAACTCAAGTACGTCGTGGTTCGGCACAAAGGCCTTCGCCTATCGACCCCTTCAACCGAGTACTTGTACGAGCTTTTGAAAATATTAGACTTATTGTATGGAACATCCCAAGGCACAACGAGAGAGAGCGTACACTTCTTTTATTTCAAAACTGAGCTTTCAAAACTGAGAGAATCGAAATGATGTCCAAGGACGTAAAGCCGTGCTTTGATACCAATCTGTCACGCCCCGCTCCCGTAGGAGCGATCGTCCTCGCTAAGGCGTGATGCCGCACGGGCCTAGGTTGCGCCCGTGCAAGGCCAAGTCCAGAAACGGCCGATTTAAGCTAGGCCACAGAGTCGCACAGAGTGTCCCCATTTGCAGCGGAAAGTAAACGAACACACAAGTTGAATACGAAATCAAACTCTTTATTGATATTCAAGAAGTTACAAACGGCGCTAGGCCGATATTACAAGTCGCTCAAGCTCTCTCTCTGAAACATAAAAGACGTGCCAAGTAGCTTACAAGATGGAATAATACATGGCGATGTTCCAATACATTATGTCCTGTATATGGTGCTCTAGCTCCTTGCAACGCTCTAAGGCTCGTGAGATAGCTCCGCGCCTTAGCACGTTCGAGGAAAGCTCCGCACCCGCCGACGTTTTCTGCTTCCTGCAAGCAGACTGTGGGGTTATCAGTACATTGTTATGCACTGGTGGGGAGGCTAGCTCGCCCACAATGCTATCATTACTAAACACGTATCATTTACTTTTGTGCATCTCTATCATTCATTGTCTTTCTAATCTTGCCTTAGGGTCATTTTCATGGCATATGTCATAACCTATCTCGTGTTACCGATTTCAGAGTGTCGCATGGAAATACATGCACAACTTACCGATACTTACCGTCCGGCCTTCCATGTTCCAAGTAAACCAAGTTAGACAACAGTTTATATAAACTTTCAATATCGAGAGACGTAGCTCATGTGGACTTTCAATGTCAAGTGCGAGTCCCTGCCTCGGTTCCTAGCGCGTCGTAGGCGTGTTCTTTAACTCATTTGTATGATGTATTCATTATCATTTGGAGTGATACATTTCAAATCATTCAGTAGGCACCTGTTCATTTAACTTAGACTACTTTGATTTCAATGCAAAGACTTGCACGTGGATTGCCACCAGCAAAGCCCACCTAATCTATATGCATCGGTCGCTGGCATCACAAGCCATCCTGGACATATTCCCCTTGGTATTTTCTCACCTATCATGGCGTGCGACTGGTACACCCGGATAGTCTCTTGAAAAATACCCCGCACTTACGTCTCCTGGTGGCCAAGCCCCCCCCCCCAGTTAAGCCCGTAAGCCCCTTTTGATTTCGTCCGGACCGGCAAGTCCTTCACACTTTGACCATGCCGCGAAATCCCTTTCTTTTTACGGCACAGCATACGCCACCCCTCACTCGTACCGTTTGTCTACGACCATTTCGTATTAACTTGTCTTTTTAACATAACGGCTGTCTCTGAGCCGTAGGCTAACCCTTAGCCTTCTTACGTTATCGACCAGGTTGGCGTCCGTGCAGCGCGGGTAGCGACCCCGTTGCATGTGCCCGTCATACCTGTCGCTAACCATTCTTTTCTTTCTTATCTTTCATTCATTCTTTCTTTTCTTTCTTTCTTTCTTTCACTTGTTCGTTCGTTCATTGGTTCTTTCATATATTCGTTCATTCATTCGTTGATTCATTCATTCACTTATTCATTCATATATTTTGCAACTCCCTGTGAGGGAGTCGCCTTGGCGACCCATTGGTCCCATAGCCTTTCAATGTTGCTAAACTCTACGTCGGAACGACTATGTTGATAGTCTTCCCGTTTCATTGTTGTAAACCATTCATTGTTTCATTGTTGAACGTAAGCTTGTGCCTTAGCACGAGCGTGGAGCGCGGTGCGAGAGTTCTCGTATTTTCCATATTCTTTTCCATATTCTATACAAGCATACAAGATGGGATTAATCCCTTAGCTAGGTGCGTTGAGTCCTTTATTAGCATGTGCGGTGTTATCGCCTATCGATTCTCGTGATAGTGTCCGTATTGTTATGTGTCTAGGCTAAGCACAGACAGGTTCATCGGAACCACCCATCTTAGCGATGTTCGCATCGGCCGAGCGATACTCCGAGCGCGCCTTTGATAGTCTAAGTCTGGATTCATCTTTGATGGGCCATTGTAAGTCTTGCATCGATTCTTCATCAGGTCGATGCCAACTCTTCGGGTCGATGGCTCGTTTGATTCGTTGCACTTGCCGTTTGAATCGGCGTTCCGCTAGGGCGGAGCGGGTCATTACAACCCCACTGTAGCATGGAGATTCACTCCTTGTAGTGCTGCTCTACCGTGTTTCCTGTAAAGCACACCAGGCATTCACTCTGCCTGAGAACTCATTAAGGCGTTTAAGCCAACCTTCCACAGGATTTGTTTTTCTGCAAAAAATTACATAGTAGACAACAGTGGTTATGGGTCCGTATCCCTTCCATGTTCCAGAGAATAAGTACCCACTGTTACCTGATAGTTTCCCTGTCAGTGATCCTCCTTTGAAGCAAAAGTTAGATGCCTAGTAGATTTCTCTTTGAACTAATAGCATAAAACTTTATGGTAGGATTACAAAGACACACTATCAGAATGCCTTCAAGCCCATTTTACAAGCTGTGTCATCGACCAACTGGCGCTTGAGGCCCTTTGTGAACGGATCTGCCAGGTTCTCCTGACTCCGAACATCAACCACTGCAATTACACCTCTTTTGATAAGATCGTGTACTGCCCTGTGCTTCAACCGCACAGTCCTCTTCTTTCCGTTGAAGAGGTCATTTGATGCCACCGCCGCAGTCGCCTGGTTGTCACAGTATATCGGTATCGCCGGTATCTGAGCCCCAACCACTGGAAGATCATACATGAGCTCCCGAAGCCATTCTGCTTTATCTGCTGCAGTTTCAAGTGCATAGAATTCAGATTCCATGGAGGAACGAGAGAGTATAGTCTGCTTCTTCGACTTCCACGATATAGCAGCTCCACCCAAGGAAAAGACATATCCACCTGTGGATCTCTCGCTTTCTACCTCTGAACACCAGCTAGCATCACTGAAGCCTTCCACTACTGTCGGATACCCGTTGTAGTGCAGTGCATATGTCTGAGTTTTCTTGAGATATCTCATCACCCGCTTCACAGCTTTCCAGTGCTCAACCCCTGGGTTGCTTGTGAACCGACTCAGTATTCCCACGGCGAAAGCTATGTCAGGCCTTGTGGCAGTGGTTGCGTACATCAAACTTCCGATAACGCTAGAATACTCCAGCTGTCTGACGCTTTCCCTTGAATTTGGCTTCAGCTTCTGATCACACCTGTATGGTGTATCGATCCCTGGAAGATCCTTATACCCATAGCGTGTGAGCATCTTCTCAATGTAGTGAGATTGTGATAGCGCTACTCCAGTGTCTGTCCGGATGATCTTTATGCCCAAGATGACATCTGCATCTCCCAAGTCCTTCATACTGAACTTGGTTGAGAGGAACTTCTTTGTCTCTGTGACACAGCCTATATCCGTACCTAGGATTAGCATGTCGTCCACGTACAGACAAACGATGACTCCTCTTCCATCAGCGAACTTTGTGTAAACACATTTGTCCGTCTCGCTGACTCTGTAGCCGTTTGACCTAATAACTTTGTCAAACTTCTCATGCCACATCTTGGGAGTTTGCTTCAAACCATACAATGATTTCACCAACTTGCAGACTTTGTCTTCAAGACCTTTGACGATAAATCCATCTGGTTGTTGCATGTAAATCTCTTCGGTCAGCTTCCCATTCATGAATGCAGTCTTTACATCCATCTGATGTATCACCAACTTATGTATAGCTGCAAGAGCGATTAACATCCTGATGGTGGTCATCCGGGCTACTGGAGTGTATGTGTCAAAGTAGTCTATCCCCTGTTTCTGAGAAAATCCCTTGGCTACCAGCCTGGCCTTGAACTTGTCAATAGTTTCATCTGCCTTCATCTTCTTCTTGAAGATCCATTTACATCCGATGGGCTTTTCTCCTTCAGGTAGATCTACCAACACCCATGTGTTATTGGAGGTGATAGAGTCAAACTCGTCATTCACTGCCTCCTTCCAGAAGATAGCATCTCTGGTCTTCATTGCCTCATCATAGGTAAGCGGATCTGCTTCCACATGATAGGTGACGAAGTCATCTCCGAAGTCTTTCGGTCTCCTCGCTCGCTTAGCTGACGGCTCTGCGAGTTCTGGTACAAGAGTTGTTTCATCAACAACAGCTTCTTCTTGAACTACTGGCTCATATGAGATTTCAGTCTCATTTGCACCTGCATCATTTTCCGGAATGTCCGAAAGAATAATGTTTTTGTCTTTTGCAAACTTGTCTTCAAAGTATTCAGCATCGCGAGATTCGATGATATGATTTGACTCAATATCAAGAAATCTCCGAGCATCACTCTTTTCGGCATACCCCAAGAAGATCGCCTTCGTAGTCCTTGTCCCTAGCTTCTGAATCTTCAGATCTGGGAGTTTCATATACGCCAGACACCCCCACACTCGAATGACATTCAAGTTTGGTCTGACTTTGAACCAGAGTTCATGAGGAGTTACGTCCGAAGTTGCATGTGGCACTCTATTTAGAATAAAAGTGGCCGTCAATGCAGCTTCTCCCTAGTAGCATTTAGGAAGACCCGCGGTTAGCAGCATAGAGTTCATCATTTCTGTCAACGTTCTGTTCTTCCTCTCTGCTACTCCGTTGGATTGAGGAGAATATGGAGCAGTAGTCTCGCATATGATTCCATGTTCTTTGCAGAACGATGCGAATTTATGAGACCTGTACTCCCCACCTCGATCACTTCTTAACCTCTTGAGTTGTTGTCCAGTCTGCCGTTCAGCTTCGGCCCTGAACTCTCTGAACTTCTCGAAGGCTTCGTCTTTAGACTTGAGCAAGTAGACGAACGCGTATTTTGAGAAGTCGTCGATGAAGGTTATGAAATACTTCATCCCAGCCTTCGTAGAGAAATGTTTGAAGTCACAGATATCGGAGTGCACCAACTCCAGAAGATCTGTGCTTCGATTGACCCGATAAAAGGGTTTTCTTGTGATCTTCGTTTGAGCACACACCTCACACTTCTCCACCTTACCCCCACATTTGGAGATAAGTCCTAGACTAGACATTTTGTTAATTCTTTTATAATGAACATGTCCTAGTCTATTATGCCACAACTCAAGAGAATAATCAGAAAATGCAACTGCATTAATGTCTTCAAACTGGTTAACAAGCTGAATTTTAAACATGCCTTCGGTTTGATAAGCCTTCCCGAATTATGTTCCTTTCTTGGACATCACCATCTGACCAGCATTGATGTCCATCCTCAAGCCTGCGTTGCAGAGCAGGCTCCCAGAGATCAGGTTCTTGGCAATCGCCGGAACATGCTTCACACCTGAAGCGTCAGAGTGTTCCCAGAAGTGAGTTTCAGTTCCACGGTCCCGATCCCCAGAACTTCAGCTTGGGCCTGGTTCGCCATGACAACCTTCTCAGATATCGGCTGGTACGTGACGAACCATTCCTTGCCTGAACAGACATGGCAAGTCGCTCCAGTGTCTATCCACCAGTCAGAGTCAACCCCCACAGTTGTGACCTGTCCGATCATAACAACAACGTTAGAAACCAATGAAACCTTATTAGGCTCACCTTTCTCTGATTGTTTAGGCTTAGATCTGCATTCACTCTTGTAGTGGCCTTTCTTGCCATAATTGTAACAAGTCACGTGGGACTTAGTCTTCTGTTGCTTGAAAGAAGGACCCTTCACTTTTAGATTAGCGAAGTCCTTCTTCTTGGGATGAGAAGCCGCCTGCTTCCCCTTGGAATCTCTCGTCTGCACAAGATTGGCTTTAGCCAACTGTTTGGACAGAGTGTCCACCTTCTGTTGAGAACGCATCTCGTCCTCAACATGGATCTCTTGAAGTAGATCTCCCAAGCTAATGTCTAGCTTCTTTCTGTGCATCCTTGCATAGAAGGTACTCCATCCAGCAGGAAGTTTTGAGACAATCCCTCCGACGACAAACTTGTCGGGAAGGGGCATCTCTTCGTCTTCCAGTTTCTGACACAGCTTCAGAAATTCCTTCACCTGTGGCATCATGGACTTTTCGTCCTCAAAGAGCAATTTGTGATATTTTTCAACCACAAACATTTTGCTCCTGTTCTTATCTTCTTCATACAGATTTTCCACAGACTTCCATATGTCTCTGGCAAGTTCCTTCTTTGAGTAGGATTCTGCCAGGGAGTCCACCATAGCATTCAGGATGAGAAGCCTGCAGATGCTATTTTCCCTTCTCCACTTGGCCTAGAGTTTGGTAGCCGCGTTGATGGCGGCAGTAGATCCAGTATCTGGAACAGAGGGTTCTTCCTCCAACAGAACATGATCAACATCTTTCAGTTGAAGAGTTAGGTACACCTTTCTCTTCCAGACTTGATAGTGCTCTCCATCGAACTTTTCCAACTTGCAGAAGTCCGATTGGAGGAGCGAAGCATTAATGTTTTCCATCTATACGGATCTTGCTTTGAGATTGTTAGTCCCGGGGCTTGATCAAAGATGAAAAACAGATGCAATCGAGATCTGAGATGTCCCACAAAACTTTGCAGTGATCAAACTCAAGATCTACGACGGTTCAAAATATCAAATAGCCAAATTACAATCTGAAGGAAGGAAAAAGAGAAGAGAAGATCTCTCGTTCTTCCTTGCAAACGTGTTGCAATTGGGACAGAACGAGTTACAATAAAACTAGAGAGAGATGAGAAGAAGAACAATGCTGGGGTGTCAAAACACCGTTGCTCAAAGCAAGATTCGCCCTACATGATCTGCTTCCAGGAACCAGCAAGTTGAAGAACTTATGGAACGCTCGAAGTCACCTCTGTTCAGACTCCTCGGATGGACTTGCAATGGCGACAGCAACTCTCTCTCTCTTTCTCCTTTTCTAACTTGTAATTTTCGTAGTAGTCACAAAGGAGGCCAGAAGAGAGTATTTATAGAGAGAGGGTGGAAACCCTAACCGCCTCTTCAGTTATGGAAAGATTGAATCAAATCCCAAAAGATAGCAACAAGATTTAATTCAAATCCCACGAAATTAATTCAAATCCCACAAAGATAGGATCTGAATAAATTCAAATCCCACAAAGATAGGATCTGATTTAATTGCATTGATTCAGCCTTTCCTTAACTGATTTTTAATCTGCACAGTCAGCGGATCCCTCCATGCGGCAGCAGCAGCAGCCTGGCCGCATGAGCCTAATGGCCGCATGAGCCGCATGGACCGCATGGACCGCATGGGCCGTATGAGCCGCATGGACCGCATGAGCCGCATGGACCGTATGGACCGCATGAGCCGCATGGCCGCATGGGCCGCATGAGCCTAATGGCCGCATGAGCCGCATGGACCGCATGGACCGCATGAGCCGCATGTGCCGTATGTGCCGCATGGCCGCATATGAGCCGTATAAAGACCGCATGACTGCTGACGTGCTAAGTGCAAAGTACGCCAACAAAACGCCACATTACGCCTCATGAGCCCATGAGCCCATGAGCCCGCATCGCTAAGCCCCTTTGGGGCTTAGCTCCAAATGGAATTAATCCTAGAGAATGACAAAAGCATTAATGCTTAATCCTTGGAGCCTTATTCTTATCTCCTTATAAAATCACCCACATGGTTCCCTCCTTAGGGTCACCACCCCATGTGCATCTCTCAACAATACACCCAAGTATATATGTTGAGATAACTCATGGTGCATTTCCGATGTGGGACTAAAATTCACAAGGCATGTTGAGAGCAAGCTCTCTCCATGTAAAGAAAGCACCAACAATTAGTCAGGATGCATTTTACAATTCAGTTTGAATTTATATTTGGAAGTCCAAATGATCAACTTTTATTTCAACAAAAAATTATAATTCTATTATTGTCATTTGGATTATGATATCCTAGTAAATGGTTAATTTGAAATTCTATTGACAATAGTTAGGTCATATTACATGCTATCAACATATAATATGCACATTATGTAGTTAGTTTTTACGAAAATAATTTTATTAAAAGTTATAATTCATTTAGTGATTATTGATTTATTAATGCTTTAATTTAATGGTATATAAGCAATATTGAAATACGAAACAAAATATATGGTGATATTTGAACAAGTTGGAAGAAAATAAATACAAAAAACAACCAACACGTGCAAATGTGATTATAAAAACATTACTCGAACAATTAAAAAGCCAAAGTAAAGAGTTCAACCATATACATTCAAATTTATAATGTATACATATAATGTTATAAAAATCATTTTTGGTACATGAATTATCATTCCGATCTTGCAAAACATTTCGTGAAGCCTCATTTGTTATGGCATCAATATCAAATTTGTCCATAGAGTTCTCTTGGTGAAGAAAATTGTTTAACCAACACATGTTTGAACCATTTTGAATTGTGAATGATAAAAAAATCCGATTGGTTTACCATTAAAAATTGTGATTCATGACCTATAACTTTTATGGATTCCTCGGACGAGTATGTATAATTTGAGATCCTATAGCTTCCTCAAGTGGTATCATGTCCTGATATATATATATATATATATATATATATATATATATATATATATATATATATATATATATATATATATATGGCACCAAAAGTGAGCCTCCACGTTCAACTAGATAACATTTTCTTACAAGAAAAATGATAAATAAACTAATAACAGACTATAGCTGAAACTTGTAGAAAGATAAACATTTAAAATTTACTCAGTAGAAGGGGTAGCTCGTAGGGGCTAGACACTACTTCTTAACCACTCTTGCATCGTTTGTTGAACCCCATCAAAACTACAACCATCAAACACATTTTGTGAATAGGTCGTTTAAAAGAAAAGTTTAACATATATATATATATATGTATATATATATAAAAAAAAAAAATATATATATATATATATATATATTTTTTAATAATAATAATAATAAAGAAGCTCGAGTGTGTTTCAGTAGTATAGCATCCAACAGAAGAATATTTGAGGGGTTGTCACTACATGTCTTGGAGTTATACATAATACAAAATTTGGTGTCTTGACGATGATGTCAGATAGGAAAGCCTCCTTACCAGGATATGCAGTGGAACCTGATCTTATGATATATAATTGTTGGTGCTTTCTTTACATGGAGAGAGCTTGCTCTCAACATGCCTTGTGAATTTTAGTCCCACATCGGAAATGTACCATGAGTTATCTCAACATATATACTTGGGTGTATTGTTGAGAGATGCACCATGGGCGCCATGCGGTCTTATACGGCATGCGGCTTATATGCGGCCTAATGCGGCACATGTGGCACATGCGGCACATGCGGCCATGCGGCTCATGCGGCACATACGGCACATGCGGTCCATGCGGCACATGCGGTCCATGCGGCTCATGCGGCACATACGGTCCATGCGGTCTTGTTTAACCAACACATGTTTGAACTATTTGAATTGTGAATGATAAAAAAATTCGATTGGTTTACCATTAAAAATTGTGATTCATGACATATAACTTTTATGGATTCCTCGGACGAGTATGTATAATTTGAGATCCTATAGCTTCCTCAAGTGGTATCATGTCCTGATATATATATATATATGGCACCAAAAGTGAGCCTCCACGTTCAACTAGATAACATTTTCTTACAAGAAAAATGATAAATAAACTAATAACAGACTATAGCTGAAACTTGTAGAAAGATAAACATTTAAAATTTACTCAGTAGAAGGGGTAGCTCGTAGGGGCTAGACACTACTTCTTAACCACTCTTGCATAGTTTGTTGAACCCCATCAAAACTACAACCATCAAACATATTTTGTGAATAGGTCATTTAAAAGAAAAGTTTAACATATATATATATATATATATATATATATATATATATATATATATATATATGAAAAATAATAATAATAATAATAATAATAAAGAAGCTCGAGTGTGTTTCAGTAGTATAGCATCCAACAGAAGAATATTTGAGGGGTTGTCACTACATGTCTTGGAGTTATACATAATACAAAATTTGGTGTATTGACGATGATGTCAGATAGGAAAGCCTCCTTACCAGGATATGCAGTGGAACCTGATCTTATGATATATAATTGTTGGTGCTTTCTTTACATGGAGAGAGCTTGCTCTCAACATGCCTTGTGAATTTTAGTCCCACATCGGAAATGCACCATGAGTTATCTCAACATATATACTTGGGTGTATTGTTGAGAGATGCACATGGGGTGGTGACCCTAAGGAGGAAACCATGTGGGTGATTTTACAAGGAGGTAAGAATAAGGCTCCAAGGATTAAGCATTAATGCTTTTGTTATTCTCTAGGATTAATTCCATTTGGAGCTAAGCCCCAAAGGGGCTTAGCGACTCGGGCTCATGGGCTCATGAGGCATTTTGTTGGCGCACTTTGCACTTAGCACGTCAGCAGTCATGCGGTCTTTATGCGGCTCATTTGCGGCCATGCGGTCTTATGCGGCATGCAGCTCATATGCGGCCTCATGCGGCTCATGCGACACATGCGGCCATGCGGCTCATGCGGCACATGCGGCACATGCGGCCATGCGGCTCATGCGGCATATGCAGTCCATGCGGTCCATGCGGCTCATGCGGCATATACGGTCCATGCGGCTCATGCGGCCCATGCGGCCCATGCGGCTCATGCGGCCCATGTGGTCCATGCGGTCCATGCGGCTCATGCGGTCCATGCGGCTCTTGCGGCCATTAGGCTCATATGGCCAGGCTGCTGCTGCTGCCGCATGGAGGGATCCGCTGACTGTGCAGATTACAAATCAGTTATGGAAAGGCTAAATCAATGCAATTAAATCAGATCCTATCTTTGTGGGATTTGAATTTATTCAGATCCTATCTTTGTGGGATTTGAATTAATTTCGTGGGATTTGAATTAAATCTTGTTGCTATCTTTTGGGATTTGATTCAATCTTTCCATAACTGAAGAGACGGTTAGGGTTTCCACCCTCTCTCTATAAATACTCTCTTCTGGCCTCCTTTGTGACTACTACGAAAATTACAAGTTAGAAAAGGAGAAAGAGAGAGAGAGTTGCTGCCGCCATTGCAAGTCCATCCGAGGAGTCTGAACAGAGGTGACTTCGAGCGTTCCACAAGTTCTTCAACTTGCTGGTTCCTGGAAGCAGATCGTGTGGGGCGAATCTTGCTTTGAGCAACGGTGTTTTGACACCCCAGCATTGTTCTTCTTCTCATCTCTCTCTAGTTTTATTTTAACTCGTTCTGTCCCAATTGCAACACGTTTGCAAGGAAGAACGAGAGATCTTCTCTTCTCTTTTTCCTTCCTTCAGATTATAATTTGGCTATTTGATATTTTGAACCGTCATAGATCTTGAGTTTGATCACTGCAAAGTTTTGTGGGACATCTCAGATCTCGATTGCATCTGTTTTTCATCTTTGATCAAGCCCCGGGACTAACACTAATCACCCTCCCATCCACAAACATAAAATTTAAGATTATGCAATTCCTAGATCATCATATAGTAAAAAATATTACATTTGGCTAGTATAGATGATTAGCCAAAACCATATTAGGAGACTGCTTGAGTCTATCTTGCATGGACTAGATAGTAACACAGTCCTCCGTATATATTATTCTGGAAATTGCTGAGAAGCCCAATTTCGGGGTGGGCTTTTATGAAATGCCCACCCGCTGGATTATTTTTATGAAATGCCCAGAATTAAGTTTTTACACGTTAAATATTTCAAGATTCTCTCTAGTTGCTATGTATTTACAAAATTTGCCATTATCATAATTCTAAAAATACCCCTTCGCGTAAATTTGGACATCTATATATAATTATGAATTCGCAAACTCAGATTTGGATTGGGAAATTCGTATTCTTCTTCTTCTTCACGAGAAATTTGAAATCCATTGATATAATCTTTATTAGAGATCGCAGAATCGTTCGTAGTTCACTGTGGTTTTCGTCAGTCGAACGTCGATCGTCCTTCATCATCATCGATCATCATCATCATCAATATCATCTTCATGGTTTCCGGTGATTAGGTCAATTGTGGATAGAAGATCTTCTTCTTTTCTTTTTATAGATCTTAAAACAAGGTGAGAGTTCAGATCTGTAGAAATTCATCCATCAGCTTTGTATATCTCAAAATTTATGCTGAATTTGATTTTGTTATGAAGATTATTAACTTAGAAAATGTTAGTGAGATATTTAATCTTGTTATTTTATGCGAATAGCATTCTCCGTTATATTTTAAAGGAAAATGACAATTACTTCTTATAAAGATCATTATCCATATGTTTTTAGGACGGAGAATGCCATTCTCCGTCTTAATTAGGACGGAGAATGCCATTCTCCGTCTTAATTTGAACGGAGAATGACATTATCCGTCTTAGTTAGGACGGAGAATGACATGTCATTCTCCGTCTTAATTAGGACGGAGAATGACATTCTCCGTTTTACTTTAGACGGATAATGATCTTTATAAGTTAGTTCCAACTGAGGATATTTATTCTCCGTTATTTTTAGACGGAGAATAATCATTATTAGATGAGAATTTTATTCTTCTATTTGTGGCCTCTTATGTTTTTATGTTATCAGGGGGGGAAGATATGGAATCAAGTTGTTTAGTTAACATTTGTTTCAAGGGAGACATAGTTTTCTGCCGTGTCACACATGAAAGTACCGTGGATTTTTTAAAGAATAAAGTGTGCGATCGATGGACTTCTTTGGATCCACTTTCCTTCCGTTTCAGGTTTTTGCACTCTGATGGGACTGAACTGTATGTTGAAAGTGATTTTTGGCTTCGCTCATTGGTTGGTGATTTTAACGGTACTCATGATGTGAGTTTTGATCTATATGTGGAGCAAATACACTCTCCATATTCTTCATCAATATCTTTTCCTTGTCAAAGCTTTCACATGAGACCTTCGTCTTCCTCTTCTAGTTCTTTGAGTAGATGTTCTCCTACTGTAAAGGACAAACGAGTAGTACAATTTTATGAGGGCTCAACTGAGACAGTGAAGAAGAGGAAATCGGATATGTGGCCTGGATCAATTACTGGTGTTGGTCAGATTTTTCTAAATGGTGTTGAAGAAGTTAGGAATGCTGTTAGAAAGGTATGTTTTGAATCTCGTCATCCATTCCACATTTTGAAATCTGAGCCGGGGAGGTATACTGTTTGTTGCAAGAATTACAAGACACATGCTTGTTTGTGGAGCTTCCATGCTATATCTATTTCAAAAGATAATCAAATTTTTGAGGTGAGGAGGTATGTGGGAGAACATAATTATGGAGCTGGCTATATGGATAAAGGTAATCTGGTTGTTCCAGCAAAGTTTGTGAAAAGTTTGGTTAGTGACATTGTTCGGATGCATCCTAAAAAGTCCGCAAAATCTGTTGTCGATGATTTCAAGGTCGACTACGGCTTATCTGTTACATATGGACAGACATACCACGGAATTAGGCTGGTGTACCAGGAAATGTACGGAGATGATGTTAGATCTTACAGTGACTTGTGTTGGTATGTGAACAAGGTAAAGGAAACCAATAATGGTTCCGTTATCGACTTCCAGAAAGATGATTCATCAATGAGGTTTGAGCGGCTTTTTCTTTCATATGGGGCTTGCGTAGAAGGCTTTCAATATTGTCGTCCGATGCTATATTTGGATGCCACTTTCCTTACAGGGAGGTTTAGAGGATGTTTGATGTCTGCTACAGCGAAGAATGGTAACCAACAGTTCTACCCTATTGCATACGGTCTAGTCTCAGGCGAAGATGGCGACAATTGGGAATGGTTCCTTAGAAATCTAAAGAATGTTGTTGGATGTAGTAGGCGTATTATTTTTCTTTCGGATCAAGGCACCGGTCTAGTTTCTGAAGTCCCTAAAGTGTTTCCTAATGATTATCATAGCTATTGTTATTATCACATGAAGAATAACATACCGCTGAAAGAGAAAGGAAATGAAAGAGTGTATCCGCATGTACTTGAAGCTTGGAGGCAAGCAGTATATGCTCTAACTCCAGGTGTGTTAATGAGACAGATATATGCACATTTTCTATGCATTTACCATTAATTTAACAAGGAAAATGACCATTCTCCGCGTCAGTAAGACGGAGAATAGTCATTCTCCGTGTGTTTTAAAACGGAGAATGGACATTCTCCGTCCTGCATAGAACGGAGAATGTCATTCTCCGTTAGCTTTTGAACGGAGAATGACTATTCTCCGTCTTGCATAGAACGGAGAATATCATTCTCCGTTAGCTTTTGAACGGAGAATGACTATTATCCTTATGAGAATGCACTTATTTTTTCATAATTTTGTGAATTGACCTAATTCTTTATTACTTATTTGTTTTTCTGTATAAAGGTGGGTATAGACAAGCAATCAAGAAGATTTATGATCTGAATTATGGTCATGTTGTGAATTGGATGAATAAACAAAAACCTGAACACTGGTCAAACGCATTCTTCCCGAGATGTAGATACGGTGAGGTTGCTTCTAGTTGTGCAGAGTCATTCAATGCATGGATAAAAGCTGAGAAGAAATTGCCTATATCAGCAATTGTAAATGTCATCCGTGTGAAGATGATGAAGATGATTTCGGATCGCCACAAGGATGCAATTGGTTTGAATAGCAAATTGACTCCATACGCTGAGGATATGCTGAAGCAGCTTACAGATGATGGCATGTGTTATAGGGTATATCGGTCCGGTGATTTCGAATTTGAGGTGATCGCAGATACTTCCTCCCATATGGTGAATCTTCTTGATTGTCATTGTAGTTGTCGTAGATGGAAGGTATATGGATTCCCATGCAGCCATGCAATACAATGCATCAGAGTTGGTTCAGATAAATCTGTTTACGACTTTGTGGAGCAGTATTGGACATCAGATTATTACCAGAAGTTATATTCATGTGCCATTCGTCCAGTTCCAGATTGCGAAAAATAGTTTAAAAATAATCCTACTGATGTTGTTCTACCCCCTGTTCCGAAACAGGGTCCTGGACGACCAAAAGCGGACCGTTACAAGAGCAAATATGAGAATAAGGGAAAAGAGAAGAGAAAGATAAGGTGCCAGAATTGTTTTGAATTATGCAATCACAATCGCAGCACTTGTCCTCTGCCTCCACATGCTGCTACGGTGGTCAAGGGGGCAGCGCCCCCTCGTTAATACATACATATATATTCCTTCTTTTATATAACTGGAAATTGTTTTTTGAATACATATCTTACATTTTTTGATATCAATGGTAATAGTTTGAATTCTGCATATTTGATGTTTCACATATATATTAACAGCATAAGAACTTATTCTCCTTTATACTCTCTGACTTTATAATGTATTGAATGACCATTCTTCGTGTGTTTTAATACGGAGAATAATCATTCTCCGTTTTAGATACACGGAGAATGGCCATTTATAAGTCAAAAATACAAGAAGAATAATCATTCTCCGTGTGTTTTAAAACGGAGAATGCCATTCTCCGCGTCAGTAAGACGGAGAATGCTTATTTCCTAGGTCAAAATACAAGGAGAATGGCATTCTTCGTCTCTTTTGACCCGGAGAATGACATTCTCCGTCTATTTTGACACGAAGAATGGCATTCTCCGTCTATTTTGACACGGAGAATGGCATTCTACGCGTCCCTAAGACGGATAATGTTCCTTTCTAGGTCAAAAATACAAAAAATAATCATTCTCCGCGTGTTTTAAAACGGAGAATGCCATTCTCCGCGTCAGTAAGACGGAGAATGCTCATTCCCTAGGTCAAAATACAAGGAGAATGGCATTCTCCGTCTCTTTTGACCCGGAGAATGACATTCTCCGTCTATTTTGACACGGAGAATGGCATTCTCCGCGTCCCTAAGACGGATAATGTTCCTTTCTAGGTCAAAAATACAAAGAATAATCATTCTCCGCGTGTTTTAAAACGGAGAATGCCATTCTCCGCGTCAGTAAGACGGAGAATGCTCATTCCCTAGATCAAAATACAAGGAGAATGACATTCTCCGTCTATTTTGACCCGGAGAATGACATTCTCCGTCTATTTTGACACGGAGAATGGCCATTTCTAAGTTCCAAATGCACACATTATAGGTTTGTATTAACACAGATAATGACATTATAGGTTTGAATCAAACAACAGAACTTTAAAAAACAGATTTACATATATAGAACAATGTAAATTAGTCAAAAAATTGAATTTTATTACAAAGGAAAACAAATATATTACAAAAGAAACCTGACAAACAGAATATATGCAAGGAATTTGTTAGCCAATTTACATTGTCATTTTCTTTTATTGTACAAAAGGAACTGCACATTCACTCATAAGCAAAGCCTTAGCCAAATTTAGCCTTCTCTTTACAATAGTATTGTGAACTATTTTGTTTGTTTTCTTCTGTAAATCAAATGGAGCTCTCGACAACTTTTCAATATAATATGAAACATACAGCAGGCAGCTGGGTGATAGTTGTTGTGGGCATTCTTTGCAAACCTTGAGCTCTGTTGTTTCGTATTCCTGGATTGCTGGGCTTTTATTCCTCATCAATGCAATCTTCTTCATTACAATTGGCTCGATTTTATTCTTCATGTATATTGCATCCTGGATTCCCTTAGCGCCTGTGTTTTTCCGTAATGAGTTGTAGTGCGTCCAAACATAGGAGCTGAAGTTGAATGCCAGCAGCGTATAGTGTTTATTCTCCTTGCGGAAGAGTGGCACGAATAGCCATTCAATGTCATCTTCCAGCTCCATGATAAAATCTTCTATATCAACTTTGAAATTGTACACTGCTCCAGGTGTTGGATTTTTTTCATCGACATACTTGGCAGTACTCTGTTTTCCAGAAGAAAAAAAAACAAAAAATAATATCATGAGTTAGTTTTTTACAACACTATTAGTAGCTGTACACATTAATATTTATTTTTCAGTTTCGATTCTTACCAATGAATGGGGCATCATGATTGCAAACCATTTACATTGTGCACCCTGCGAGCTTGACTGCATGTTCTGCCTTAATTCGGCTTGAACTTCGTTCATAAGCTTTATTAAGTAGTTCATAACACCGGCTTCTATATCCGCCTCATTTAGTATGTCTTGAAAATATTTAGCACTTAACAACATGCTGACATCATTGTTTCTTCTTTTTATTTTACATTCTTCTGGAGCACTTGGAATGTACATGTATACATAATCACTGCACATAAATTTAGTTTCGATTATGATAATAATATAGGCTAATGATAAAATTGCATAAAAATAACTCCAATAGAGAATGATCATTCTCCGTTATGAAATGGACGGAGAATGTCATTCTCCGTTATGAATTGGACGGAGAATGTCATTCTCCATTTTAAATGGGACGGAGAATGATCATTCTCCGTTTTAAAATAGACGGAGAATGTCATTCTCCGTCATTCTCCGTGTTAAAATAGACGGATAATGTCATTCTCCGTTTTGTATTAACACGGGGAATGGCATTCTTCCTTTATTTTGACCCAGAGAATGACATTCTCCGTCTCAATAAGGCGGAGAATGCTCATTCTCTAGGTCAAAATATAAGGAGAATGCCATTCTCCGATCATTCTCCCTTGTGAATTGTACAGAAATTGGTTCAAGTTTAGAATACTTACGTTGGAGACATCCTTCTTTGGTATACGATGCTCCTGTATATTTGCTTCAGCTCATCGTCTGCAAGGTTCCAAAGTCTGAGCTTCGGACATTGCATCAGCATTTCCCCTCTTTAACAAGCTTTGCTGTTTGAGGAGATTCTTTCTCAAGTTCTTCAGGAGCTGACATCTCCTTTTTATTGTCTACCTTCTCCGTTATAAAATAGACGGAGAATGGCATTCTCCGTGTCAGTGAGACGGAGAATGTTCATTTCTCTAGGTTAATGCAAGAAGAAAGGTCATTCTCCGTCTTTTTTATAACGGAGAATGACATTCTCCGTCTCATATTAGGCAGAAAATGCTCGTTCTTTAGGTCAAAAACACAGAAAACGCCATTCTCCGTGTGTTTAAACACGGAGAATGCCATTCTCCGTATCAAAATAGACGGAGAATGGCCATTTCTAGTTCAAATGACACAGAAAGGGCATTCTCCGTGTATTTTATAGACGGAGAATGATCATTTTCATTTGTCGCGTCAATATAAACGGAGAATGTCATTCTCCGTTTTAAATGAAACGGAGAATGATCATTCTCCCTTGTGAATTGTACAGAAATTGGTTCAAGTTTAGAATACTTACGTTGGAGACATCCTTCTTTGGTATACGATGCTCCTGTATATTTGCTTCAGCTCATCGTCTGCAAGGTTCCAAAGTCTGAGCTTCGGACATTGCATCAGCATTTTCCCCTCTTTAACAAGCTTTGCTGTTTGAGGAGATTCTTCCTCAAGTTCTTCAGGAGCTGACATCTCCTTTTTATTGTCTACCTTCTCGGGGCTGGAAGGAGCTTTTTTTTTCCAGCAGGAGCTACTTTCTTTCTAGGACTGGAAGGATCTTTTCTTTTCCGACCAGGACCTGCCTTCTTACTTGTTGTAGCATCGGATGTTTTCTTCTTTTGCAATGTAGTAAAATCATCCTTATCTGCAGCATTTGCTCTTGTGTAATGCTTTTGGAGAACTGCTTGAGTCTCCCCACTTTGCAATGCTTTAGCCATTGCTTCAAGGTTAACAATTGTATCATTCTTCTGTGTGATTTCGTCTTTCAACGATCCAACTTCCTCTAGAAGTTTGTTGTTATCATCATTGAGCTTTTCATTCTCTTTTTTGAGATCCTCTGTCATTTTCACTGATATAAAAACAAACAACAACAAGAGGTATGATGTCAATATTATATAATCTTCTTTTTAAAACAATAAAAAATATTATTATCCGTTTACTTTAATCTGGAGAATAGTCATTCTCCGTGTCAAAATAGACGGAGAATGTCATTCTCCGTGTCAAAATAGACGGAGAATGGCATTCTCCGTTTCCAAATAGACGGAGAATGTCATTCTCCGGGTCAAAAAGAGACGGAGAATGCCATTCTCCGTCTAAATTGACACGGAGAATGACATTCTACGTGTCAAAACAGACGGAGAATGTCATTTCTATGTCAAATACAGAAAATGTCATTCTCCGTGTTAAAATACTAGCGGAGAATGTCATTCTCCGTGTCAAAATAGACGGAGAATGTCATTCTAAGTGTGTTTTAATACGGAGAATGACATTCTCCGTCTATTTTGACACGGAGAATGACATTTTATAGGTCAAAACACACAGAAAACTTTATTCTCCGTGTACTTTGACACGGAGAATGGTCATTCTCCTTGTTAGATACAGGTAATTACAGATTAAAATAGACAAAAAATATAAAATCTTACCTTTTAGAAGTAGCTCCTCAACACGTTGACGAAGCTTCTCATTATCAGCAGTAAGCTCAGACTTCTGCTTTCTCAGGGAGTCTAGTTCCGACCCCTGTGCCTCCAGTTCTTCAACTCGCTTACTGAGTTTCTTATTATCATCAATAAGGAGCGATTTCTCGTTCCTTAAAGAGTCTAACTCCTTCTCCAAGCCATCAGCAACGAGCCCCACAGCACGTTGTTGGGCTACATCTGCCGCTAGTTGCTAGGCTCTTTCCTGGAGTTGCTCATTCTCAGCGATAAGCTGAGATTTCTCCTGCAAGACACGCAACATATCTACATTGTCAGCTGTAGAGGGTGCTGGTGCTGTTGCTGGTTCTTCTTCATCAACAGAATTATCTCCACCTTCTATACATTGCTGCTCTGCTGGGACTTCTTCAAGTTCATCAACATTCAATGCAACAAGATCCTTGAATATCAAATCCGAATCCATTTGAGCACCTTGATATTCATTTTTTAGGAATATCGAGATTCTATTCCCATCCTATGTATAGAATCTCGGAGATGCGACTGTTGGTTTGTACTTCCTCTCTATCAGTCGACTGTGCTCTGCAAACCAATACAAGAAGTATATCGTACAACCTTCAATCTTCTTGTACGATATATCAACATTACCATCTTCAGATTTTGTGACAGCCCTCTTTATGCTGTCCATGACGTACCCCAGTATAATCCGAGGCCAACAGATGCTTTTTATAACATCTGTGCTCTCCACCAGTACGAAGAACTTGTATGGCAAGTTCGACCCCCCCATTCTGGTGAAGAATGCTGTTTGGCACAAGTTAAATACTATTAACTTGGCCAATTCATCAGGACTTGCATTTTCGCCCCCCAGCAGCTCTAATATCCTTTTCCTAACTTTTGTGTTTGAGACTTCAGCATTTTTGCCCTTGGAATTTTTCAGCAATCTTGTGAAGTGTTCTGTACACATGCTGAATGAGTCTGCTGGTGGGGGGTCTTTTGCTTTTCAGTGATGATCTTCAAATACTTCTCATCAACTTCAGTGTCATCATTCATTGGCAGACCGAAAATGGTTGCCATCTCATCAGCAGTTGGTGCTACCTTGACACTGCTGCTCAATTGGAAATATCCAATTCCATCTTCTTCCAAATAAGTCCCCATCAAGTTCTCCAGACCTTGGGTGACTTTAGACAGTTCTGATTTTTCACCTTAGTTCTGTAGAATACATCTATGAAGTTGTAGAATCCTACATTCTTCAAGCTTTCAACAACTGCTTCAGGCAAATGGCAAAACTTTTCCTTCACCTCATCCATGAGAGAGAGTATTGGGGTGAATGTTGCACGGAAAAGTCTTTCTTCTCTGTTCCTGACAGTTTTTTTTCCTAAAAATAACAACAATTAGGTTTACGTCAACATTCTTCTTTATTATAATAAGGAGAAAGCCATTCTCCGTCTAATATTAGACGGAGAATGTCATTCTCCGTGTCAAAATAGACGGAGAATGAGCATTCTCCGTTTTGTATTCACACGGAGAATGCCATTCTCCGTGTCAAAATAGACGGAGAATATTATTCTCCGTCTATTTTGACACGGAGAATGGCATTCTCCGTTTTGTATTAACACGGGGAATGGCATTCTCCCCGTGTTTTAAAACGGAGAATGCCATTCTCCGCGTTAGCAAGACGGAGAATGCTCATTCTCTGCTTCAGAAAGACGGAGAATGCTCATTCTCTAGGTCAAAATACAAGGAGAATGGCATTCTCCCTTTATTTTGTCCCGGAGAATAAGCATTCTCCATCTCAGTAAGGCGGAGAATGCCATTCTCCGTCTCATATTAGACGGAGAATGCTCGTTCTTTAGATCAAAATAAAGGGAGAATGCCATTCTCCGTGTCAAAATAGACGGAGAATGATATTCTCCGTTTTAAAAGAGACGGAGAATGCCATTCTCCGTTTTGTATTAACACGGGGAATGGCATTCTCCCTTTATTTTGACCCAGAGAATGACATTCTCCGTCTCAATAAGGCGGAGAATGCTCATTCTTTAGGTCAAAATACAAGAAAAATGTCATTCTCCGCGTGTTTTAATACGGAGAATGCCATTCTCCGTCTCATATTAGGCGGAGAATGCTCGTTCTTTAGATCAAAATAAAGGAAGAATGCCATTCTCCGTGTCAAAATAGACGGAGAATGTGATTCTCCGTCTCTTTTGACCCGGAGAATGCCATTCTCCGTCTATTTTGACACGGAGAATGGCATTCTCCCTTTATTTTGTCCCGGAGAATGAGCATTCTCCGCCTAATATGAGACGGAGAATGCTCATTCTTTAGGTCAAAATACAAGGAAAATGCCATTCTCCGCGTGTTTTAATACGGAGAATGTCATTCTCCGTCTCATATTAGGCGGAGAATGCTCGTTCTTTAGATCAAAATAAAGGGAGAATGCCATTCTCCGTGTTAATACAAAACGGAGAATGACATTCTCCGTATTAAAATAGACGGCGAATGGCATTCTCCGTTTTGTATTAACACGGGAAATGGCATTCTCCCTTTATTTTGACCCAGAGAATGACATTCTCCGTCTCAATAAGGCGGAGAATGCTCATTCTCCGGGTCAAAATACAAGGAGAATGTCATTCTCCGTGTCGAAATAGACAGAGAATGCCATTCTCCGTTATAAAATAGACGGAGAATGTCATTCTCCGTGTCAGTAAGACGAAGAATGTTCATTTCTCTAGGTTAATGCAAGAAGAAAGGTCATTCTCCGTCTTTTTTATAACGGAGAATGACATTCTCCGTCTCATATTAGGCGGAAAATGCTCGTTCTTTAGGTCAAAAACACAGAAAATGCCATTCTTCGTGTGTTTAAACACGGAGAATGCCATTCTCCGTCTCAAAATAGACGGAGAATGGCCATTTCTAGTTCAAATGACACAGAAAGGGCATCCTCCGTGTATTTTATAGACGGAGAATGATCATTTTCATTTGCCGCGTCAATATAAACGGAGAATGAACAGGTCTTAAAATTTTACCTTTTTTCTTCCTTTCTTCTTGATCTTCTTCTTCCTCCCCTGCTACTTCTTGTTCTTGTTGTTCTTGTTCTTCTACTGCTTCTTGCACTTCTTTTTCTTTTGGAGCATTTCGTCTACGAGCAACCCTCTTAACTTTCTTCCCTCCTTTCGTTTGCTTTCCAACAACTACTTCTTCTCCTTCTTCTCTAACTTGGTCTACATCCATTGCTGATGATTGCGACATTGTGATGGAGATTCGCTGGCGATTTCTTGTAAGAAATTTCTAAGATTTTTGGAGGAGATGACCTAAAATCGCAACCGAACAGAGTATGGAAGAGGAGGGAGCGATAGAAACACTTTTTTGAAGAGTCTCTTGGTTTTGTATCTTCTGGAATCGAACCGTTTTTCATAAAAATTGCTGGGTTTGTTGATATTCTTAATAAATTAGAAGGGCAAAAGGGTCATGCCGTGCCCTTTTTTTAATTTTTAAGTTAATGCTGGGCACGCGATGAAAGTTTATTTTGGGGTGGGTTTTTCATAAAACTTTTTAAATTTTTGGGCATTTCATAAATTTTCCCTATATTATTTATTTAAAAATTGCAGTAAATAGAATATTAGAAAAGGCCCTTTCTTGAGTGATTAGAAAAAGTCGATTTTCTTAGTATTTGTACTTTGATTTTATATATACTTGTCCGATCCAATTTGGCACCATTTTGGATTGTAAGTAAAAAAACAGCAAATGCCCAATTTAGAAAGTTTGAAAATCTTAAACCCAATTAAAAGAGAGTAGGAGAGTCCAACTCATCGAATGCTAGGGCTAGTCCTTTGGTGTTAAAAATAAATAAGCAACTGTAGCTACTAAATATTCATATTTTGCAGTATCAGCAAATAAAGATCCGATACGGCCGATATCGATACGATTTGGCATGTCCCGATCCGATACCGAACGATATCCGATAGCGATCGATATCGACATTGGGAGTTTCTTTGTCGGTCAATTCGGAAAAGAAAATTGACGAAAAAGATCAATCAGCAAGGGTATAAAATGCATAGTAAAGTTGTAAAAACATGTAAAAGAAGAAAACTTAATTATTGCAAGCAAAACCAACCGGAAGTGGTGAATACTATTTCATTCAATTTCAAAACTGGTACAAAAGAATACTATAAATACTTCAAATTATAAATAAATGTATAATTTTTTTAAATGTTAATAATTATTTGTTTTTCGATACCAAAAAATTTGATCCTCGGTTATGAAATCGTTGATACTGTCGATATTGTCGACCCCAATATTCATAGGAATGGTCCGATACCGATACTGTGAACCTTTATACCACAAGAAAAAATGTTCATATATCACAAGGAAACTTGTTCGAATGTCACCAAATATATATATTTTGTTTCGTATGTTGATATTGCTTATACACCATTAATGTAAAGCATGAATAAATCAATAATTAGGAAATTAATTATAAATTTAATAATAGTTATTTTCTTACGTAATGTGTATATTTTATGTGTTGATAGTATGGAATATGAGCTAACTATTGTCAAAAAAATTTCAAAATTCAACATTCACTAGGATATCGTTATCTGCAATAACAAAATTATAAAAATTTGTTGAAATGAAAGTTATTTGAACTTTCGAATATAAATTCAAATCAGAAATCCTATCACTATTCAAATCAGTAGAATATTCGATTCCAATTCCCAGTCCCTATCCAAACCGTGCACATCTTAATAATGTTGAGAATTCCTTGGACAACAATAAACTCAACCCATTCCCGCTGGAATTCAAACAAAAATCAGAAATTCATCCTAATAATCCTAATTCCTATTCCAATTCCAATTCCTATACATCGAAATCCTCCTATTAATAATATTGAATTCTAGCTTGGACATCAACAAACGCAACCCATAGCTGAGCTTCCTCATGCCTCCAGCCACCATCCAAGGCACAACCGTCCTCTGTTCGGATCGCGGCTATGTCGCCTACGGCGGAGGACCGCCGCAGGGAACTCCCCGACTTTTTCCTGACCCCTCGCTGTCGTCGTCTTCCCCGACCCTGCAGACTGATGATGATGATAATGCCGCCAGCAGCGGCAAGAGAGGAGATAAAGCTACCCCTTCTCGTAAGAAGGGTCGGGGCTCACAACTACCTCAGCAAGTTTCGTCTCATCGACTCGGTGCTCGATAGGTATCCCTACATTGACATCGACATCGACATCGACTTCTCCGGTACCGACTTTGAGTCGTCAAAGCCCTACTATGAACGCACTGCCAAGGAGCATTATTCTATCATCAAGTACAATATAGACCTCCTCCATCTCATATAGCTCGGATTGACCTTCTTCGACGCCCGAGGAAATAGGCCCGACCTCGGCACCCACGGTTTCGTGAGGTATGCATAGGAGTTCAACTTTTCTGATTTCAATCTCTTTCAAGATCCCTTCGTGCCACAAGCCATCGACCTCCTCATCAACAATGGCGTAGACTTGATCTTCAACAGGGACAACGAAATCCACTCGTGCCTTTTCGAACATGCATTCCTATCTTCTAGAATGGCACCATCTTCGTTGAGCAACAACACCAATAGGAGATGGGTTTCCTTCTACAATGGGTACGATTTTGCATACCTTGTGAAAGTAATCACTCAGAAGGAATTACTGTCATGACCTGCACCCTGTTTAGGGACATGAGCACGTGGGTACGTCCAGCCTACGCCGCAGAGTCGGCAATAGAATATTGTATAGGTCATCTAGAACATATAAAAACTAAGACACAATAATATAACCTTTTATCTCCGTACGGAGGAATATAATCACAACTCAATCACATGAATCTAAGGAAGATAAGCACTAAATAATAAAGATAGAAATAAATAGACTGAAATAAATGCGGAGTCACAAACACCAGTTCAGAGTTTAAAGACAAAAAACAATCCCAGTAAGTTCTACAGACCCAAAGTATCAAACTGGAATACAAATTCAGACAAAACCTAGCTAATCTATATCACTACAGGTGGTGCGTCCTCTACAAGCACCGAATCCACAGGCAGGTCTTGGTCGTAGTCTCCATCTAAGCCAAACTCGTAGAAGGTCGAGCAATCTACATCTAAGTCCTCTGAAAAACAACGGGGGTTATTCCGTCAGGATATGAGCAAATACAAACACCAAAAGCAATTCCATATGAATTGACAAATACTATAAGAGACAATTATAATGTAATACAAGATAAAATATTAAGACTGAAAGTAAAACGGTACAAGTGAACTGGATATCATGTCATGGGGTAATTAGATATAAGGTAAAACGGGAATATAAGCAGTAAATGTAAATCTGAGGTACGATGTAAACATAAAAAGTGTCATAAGATATTAGAGCATCATGTGATCGGCT
>JANAVB010031415.1:5907143-6094643 GCA_029216955.1 Iris pallida | reverse complement strand
CACCATCTCTGCCTCATGTTCAATTCCTTCTGGGTGAGCACGTACTTCAAGCTCTTATGATCCGTGAAGATCTCAACTCGCTCTCCGTACAGGTAGTGCTTCCACATCTTTAGAGCAAAGATAACAGTTACCGACTCCAGATCATGGGTGGGGTAGTTCTTCTCATAAGGATGTAACTGCCTGGATGCATAGGCAATCACCTTCCCGTGCTGCTGAAGAACGCAACCCAAGCCTTTCCCAGAAGTGTCATTATAGATCGTGAAACCACCAGTCCCAGATGGCAACATCAAGATAGGAGATGTGGTCAACCTCTTCTTTAGCTCATCAAAGGCATCTTGACACTCCTCGGTCCAGACAAACTCTACGTCTTTCCTGGTGAGTCTAGTCATCGGCTCTATAATCCGAGAGAAGTCCTGGACGAACTTTCTATAGTAGCCTGCTAGACCCAGAAAGCTTCGAATCTTGGCGGCTAACCTCGGTGTGGACCAAGACTCCACTGCTAAAATCTTTTTTGGGTCCACTGAGATCCCATGCTTGGTCAAAACATGACCCAAGAACTCTACCTGCTCCAGGAAGAACTCGTACTTCTACAACTTCCTATAGAGTTGCTCCCTTCTCAGAGTCTCTAACACAATCCACAGATGCTCCTCGTGCTCCTCCGACGTCTTCGAGTAGATCAAAATGTCATCTATAAAGACTACCACGAACTTGTCAAGGTACTGATAGAATACCTTGTTCATCAAGTTTATGAATACCGCTGGGGCGTTGGTCAACCTAAATGGCATAACAGTGGATTCGTACTGGCCATACCGAGTCTGAAAAAGCCGTCTTCGAAATATCTTCCTTCTTTACCTTCAGCTGATGGTAACCGGACCTCAAGTCTATCTTCAAAAACACCTTCGTGCCGCTCAACTGATCGAACAAGTCATCAATCCTCGGCAACGGGTACTTATTCTTGATAGTGAGATTGTTGAGCACTCTATAGTCGATATACATGTGTACCGTCCTATCCTTCTTCGGTACAAACAGAATAGGTGCACCCCAAGGTGAAGAACTGGATCTGATGAAGCCCTTGTCCTGCAGTTCGTCGACTTGCTTTTTCAGCTCTGCCAACTCGCTGTTGTTTATTCTATAGACGTGCTGTGAAATAGGCTCAGCGCCCGGCACCAAGTCTATAGAGAACTTAACATCCCTGTCTGGCGACATTCTCGGCAACCCATCAGAAAAAAAATCCACAAATCCTGCTATCAATGGATGTGGCAATTCATGTCCCGCCAATATAGCTCCACAGAAACCATCTCTCGGCTCCGTTGCTTCCCTAGCGAACTCAAACTTTGGCTCTTCCGATAGTCTAAACAAAACTCTACCTCCTCTACAGTCTATACTAGCATGGTGTCTGCTCAACCAATCTATATCGAGTACCATATCGTAGCTCGAAAGGGGCATTACGAGCAAGCACGCACTCAAATTCTGGCCTCTCAGTGTAACTCTCTACCCCTTACAAATATTATTGACCAGGATAATGCCTCCTCCGGTCATAATCTTGCAAGTCCTACCCAGATATTCAGCAATAATATTGTGTCTAAGTACAAAAGAGAGATACAAAACTGTGCGTAGCACCAGAGTTAAACAAAGCTAACACAGGAAATGAATCGAGTACAATAGAACCTGCCACTAGGTCTGCTATGGGCTCAGCCTCCTCGACTGTCTGTACGAATGCTCTACCCTGGGGTGCTTTTCTCTGGCGCTGGGCAAAATACTGCTGCTGGGTCGGAAGTGGTGGACCCCTCGGCTGAACAGCAGGTCCGACTGGAGCTCTAGCAGAAGGTACTCTGTCCTGACCTCCCCGAGGTGGACGAGTAGGACAATCCCTCAACTGGTGGTTGGACGCTCCACAGAACAGAAAAATGCCTGACCATTTCCTGTAGACCTCTCGGGTGTGCCTCGACTTTCCACAGAAAGCACACTATGGAATCTGCTTCTGCGCCTGCTGATGATGTGCACGTGCTGGTGCCTGGTGCTGCTGATGCTGATGCTGCTGGTGGAACGGTCTCTGCTGAGTCTGAGGACGCTTGGTCGGTCCTGCACTAGAACCAGCACCCATAGCATCGCTGCTCCTCTTGGGCCTGAGACCCAAGTACTCTTCTGCAATCTGAGCGTCCATCAAAATCTCCTCAAAGGCATTGTACGACGCCCAGACGTGCGAGATCGGACACTGTATTTCAGGCCCCTTCTGAACTTGCGGGCCTTCTTCCCAGCATCCTGAACTATGCCCTTGGCAAGCCAGCTCAGACGAAAGAACTCTGTTGCATACTCGTCCACCGACGAGTTTTCCTGTACCAGTCCTGCAAATTGGCCCTCCAGCACCCTAAGAGCCACATCAGGAAAGAATTTCTTCTTAAAGATGCCGAAGGAGCACTAAGGGCCAGTCATCGGCATACAGAATCCCCTCTGTTCCCTTGAACTCCCGAAGGTACATCTTCTTGAAGTCTAACATGGAGCCGGGCTTCGTCTGCTGCTGCTGCGGCTGCTGGACAAGAGCGCCCTGAGTTTGAACTGCAGCCACCTTCTCAACAGTTATGAGTGCCAACTGGTGCGCACTCTCAATACTCTACCTCAGAACCTCAGCATGTGAACATCTGAGTGGCATCGGTCGGTAGCGTAGGTGGAGGTGGAAGAGTCTCTGGCAGAACGAGTGTAGACTTCTGAACCGGTGGAGGAAGAACCCCAGGTGCTGCTGTCACCCCCTCTTGAATGACAGGGACAGTATGGGCAACCTCCTGAACTGCATCTCCCTCAAGTCGTAAAGTAGCAGACCTCTCAGATCCTGCAGCGGTTCCGACAATCTGAACTCGAGTCTTCGCCATCCTGAAGACGGATTCAAGCGAAGAGATCAATATGACATAAGATAAGATATCATCAAGGAAGGACAATTTATTTCGAAATACAAGAAGAGTTGTCATAATCATCAAAAGGTTGGAAATTTTCCTAATATGTGATTGAGTAACTCCCATCATAACCTAGAACCTATATCCTAATAGCAGGCTCGTAATTAGCATTCTAAGTCGAGCACCATTACGAAATCGCACTAGTTGCAACTTGGACCTGTCTAGGCCACCACAAAAATGTGTCACGGCCCGCACCCTGTTTAGGGACACGAGCACGTGGGTACGTCCAGCCTACGCTACAGAGTCGACGGTAGAACGTTGTATAGGTCATCTAGAACATATAATAACTAAGACACTAATATAACCTGTCATCTCCGTACGGAGGAATATAATCACAACTCAATCACATGAATCTAAGAAAGATAAGCACGAAATGATAAAGATAGAAATAGATAGACTAAAATAAATGCGGAGTCACAAACACCAGTTCAGAGTTTAAAGACATAAAACAATCCTAATAAGTTCTATAGACCTAAAGTATCAAGCTGGAATATAAATCCAGACAAAACCTAGATAATATAAGTCACTACAGGCGGTGCGTCCTCTACGAGCACCGGATCCACATGCAGGTCTTGGTCGTAGTCTCCATTAATGCCAAACCCATAAAAGGTCGAGCAATCTGCATCTAAGTCCTTTGAAAAACAATAGGGGTTATTCTGTCAGGATATGAGCAAGTACAAACACCAACAGCAGTTTTATGTGAATTGACAAATACTATAAGAGACAATTATAATGTAATACAAGATAAAATATCAAGACTGAAAGTAAAATAGTACAAGTGAACTGGATATCATGTCATGGGATGATATATAAGGTAAAATGGGAATATAAGCAATAAATCTGAGGTACGATGTAAACATAAAAAGTGCCATGAGATATTAGAGCATCATGTGATCGGCTTGGGTCCAGATCAGGCTGTTCCATTTGACCGGCTATGCACAAGTAGTACAGAGGATCAGGTCAGCCAAATGGAAATCTATGCACAAGTAGTATCAGGTCAGGCTACATCCTACGTGTGATAAGGATGAAGCTATGCGCAAGTAGTAACAGGTGGGGTATTGATGACATAACCTCTAATAACTCTCCATCCCCGAGTAGTATAATGGATACAACCATGACAGGACATGACACAGGATTTAAAGAGCAAGGGGCCAGCCCACTCCCAAATCGGTATCTATACAAGTACAGAAAATAAGATCGAATAATATACTCATATACCAGGTAAACCGGGAATAACATCTCATGACGAGATCCAACGTATACTAGTTCGTGTAACCTCGTGTTGAAAATCAAGTAAAACATTACAACTGAATCAGATATAGTAGACATCAAAGCAATGAAAACTATCAGAGAATGTACTCGCCTGAGGTTCTAAGCTAAGGAAATCGATACTACCAACCACTCAAATGTGCCACGAAAGGTCAACTCGTGCAATAGTCTCCTAATAATGAAATAGACATTACCAACATTTTTAGAATAGTCAAATTAGCTAGGATAGCCTACCCATAAGTCCAATTCTGGACACAGGGGCAAAACGGTAATTTTGGACCAAAACGATGTCCATCGTTGGACCCGCTTTGTACCAAAAAATGTGCCAGTACCTACGGTCTATAAAGTCATCAAACTATATGTCTATAGGTTCGGTTTGACGAGACAAACCCAATTGTATGTCTAAAGTTGGATTCCGGTAGGCCGTGCACAAATTCGTCGGTCGAATTGGGTCGCGGGCCTGCCAAAATAGCGTTCCGGTCGACCTTCTCAGAATTGGACCAAGCTTGGCATACATGACCAAAAAAATGATATGGTCCTATTGGCACAGGTTTTGTCTCGAGATGACTAACGTGCACAAAGTAATTGACTAATTTGCAAAAGGTCGATACAGTGAATTTCGACGGATACGCATCAAATTTGTCGCGCACACACAACCAATTCGAATTCCGTCAAAGCCTATACGTCCGCGAAGTTGATACGCACCTTTTGATGCTTTCGATTCACGACCACGTCGCCCGGTTTGTCGGGACGCACACCGTATCGAAAAATTTTTCCTAAAATTCAGTTTTCGAAAAACAGATTTTTCCTAAACTTCACAAATGAATTACTTTCTGTATAATGGATGAAAATTAAATCTACTAGAAGGGTTTTGATCTCCTATAGGTTGTCTAGGGCCCTATTCAAACACAATTTTGAAATAGTCGAAGGATCGACGAGAAATCGCCTTCAAAAACAAGTATTGGGACTGGATTATACTATATTTTCAAACAGGTTTTTTGACAACTTTGTGTCGATTTCCTGAACAATCGGGTTATATATATATGAATCTATTTGATAGGGTTCAAAGAGGGTTATATAGGCTTCCTACACAATTTTACGAAACCTAGTTTTGTTGGATATACGCGGAGAAACAAGATGACGAAGACTGGTACCTGGATGTGGATTACTGCTGTGGCTGTGTGCTTCACTCGCGCGCACGCATTTTCGGCGTTGGCTGGCCGGCCTACAGCATCTAGGGCGACGCACAGGGTTGATGTCTAGGTCGGGGGTTCATACGACTAGGGTTGGGATTAGGGTTTTTGATAAAATTCTTCCTCTCTCTTGATTTATCATTATATAAGGGGGTGTTCGGTTGCTAAGTCCAAAGTGGGTCGTGCTTATAAGGAAAATAGGGGGCTTAGGCTTGTTGTTGTTGTTGTTGTTGTTGTGTGTGTGTGTGTGTGTGTGTGTGTGTGTGTGTGTGTGTGTTTGTGAGGTTTTGCTTTATTTTATTCTTTTGCTTCTTTTCTTTAGTTGTAATCAATATATATATATATATATATATATATATATATATATATATATATATATATATATACCCCAAAAATGTATAAATACTAAACAATTTATATAAATAAAATCTAAATTATTTGTAAATAAAAATAAATATTTTGTATCCTATATTTATTAAATTTATTAAAAAAATTATAAATAAAAACTCAATTGTATATATATATATATATATATATATATATATATATATATATATATATATATATATATATATATATATATATATATATTTATATATTTATCTTAAAAATACTTATTAAACCACTAAGGTAAATCACTAAACCTATCTAATCAATAAAATAAATAAATAAATATTTAAGTAATAAAATAATATAAATGATAATAATATCCCTATCTAGGATAGTGGGGTTGACAATTACCCCAAATTTGGCAGGGCTCATGGAGAAGGTGAAGGAAATTTTGGACTCCAAGTTTACGACAGTAAGAATATGATCAGGAGCTGCAATGGTCTATTTGGAGGCCTGGAACGACTCGCTGAACAGTTGCGGGTGGAGCACGGAGCTGGGAGGTGCCGCCAAGCCGGCTCTGACAGCCATCTTACTGCATTAGTCTTCACAAAACTTATACACTGTTATTTTCTAAACCACCACACACTTGTCGAGACTCACGCAGGGAGATTGTATGGCTTAGTCTCACTTGAATGATGGTTTCTGCTTTGGTTTATGCTTTTACAAATAGAAAGAGTTATCATACAAATTACCCAGGCTTAACCTTTCGTCATATATACAATCAAATCTTAAGCGAGCACTGAGACATTGATGTATGCCTAATGTCGCACTGAGACATTGATGTAAGCCTAATGTTGAGCATTGAAGAGTGTACATGTATTTGACTTTAATTATAATATGTAGAAGTATCTCTAAATTTTATTGTAAAATTAAAGGATTACATTATCTCTTTGTTCTATAATTTAAATGGGTCTTTTCTTGATAAACTTTTGTGCATTGATGTTACATTCAAATCCATATACCCATAGTTTTGTCCTGTAAAGCATATGATGAGATAGATGGCTTTGAATTTGTCTGGTATGTGAGTCACCCTAGTGTTGTATTGTGTCGGACACACAAGAAAAGGATTCTATTATCTCTTGATTATATACTCTTCTAGAGAATGATATATATTTGTATCTTCCGTAATTCAAATGGGTCTTTCATCATAGAGAATGCTTTTGTGCACTCAATGAAATTCTTATGCTAACATTTAACCTTGATCTTAAATTCTACTTATATGTACCAACTCCGGGAATTAGATTGCAAGAGTATCAAAAATTTGAATTATTGGCATGAGCCAATATAAAGATACTTCTAGTTTTCCAAATAATGTGTGTACATGAACTTAACCAAGTATTTCCCATTTGTACCAAGAACGCATACTATGCAATGTTTTAAGATGATATGAGATTCTTGTGAAATTCCATTAAACGTGTATGTAGTAGTAACTCCTCGCTTACTCATAGTATGGCTCACTTCTAGAACATAGGAGCTTAGTACGGGGTAAATGTGTTAGGCTTAACAAATTTTCATGTTTTGTTGATCATCGACATGTCAGTATACTGCAAATATGCTATCCTAGCTAGTGTAGAAATAAGATAATTTGTTTCTAGGCTAAGGATTTTTGGTAGCTTTCGATTTTGCCATTACCCTTGGGATTACAAGTATTCATAGAGGACAACTTTATAAACATAAAAGAAATGTTACAAAGGACTTGTGCATTTGATTCTTCCAAAACTTTAGTGGTAGTTCATCCTGATAGCAATCGATCTTTGATCAGAACTTGTATGTTATCTCATGACAGTCCGTCTTTGCTACAAGATATGCATCATGATTGTCATTATCAAAATTTAATGACTTATTAGGTCAACAATCTCCCCCATTTTTTCTATTTGACAATATTATTTTGACCTCCCCCTCAACATATGAGCTCCCCTAATATATACCAAATATCTCTCCTCATTTTTATTTAGAAAAAATGGAGTGGTAAAGTAATCACCTATATGGATACTCCCTAGCAATATATAAGAAAGTCAGAACCATAAAAATACATAATAAACAAGGCATGAGAATGGGCTAATCTTGAAATTTAAAAGAAATAAACATAAAAAGAAGCTAACAAGAAAGACATAATAATGGCACACATTGTTTTAGACATAAACATGATAAAAGATAGACACAAGTGTTGAACAATAGCACCACCACCAAGCTAGACAAACTACAAGGCAGAGGACACCTAAACGCCAGTTTGCTAAGGATCCACACTCCCATCATCCCATTTGAGTGTCATAATCGAGTGGAGGCATAGGATGACTTGAAGAGCAAGGAGTAGGCAAGGCGGAAGGATCAACTACGAGGGGATTTACTCAGAACTTGACATGTACTGCTACTACTTTTCCTGGCTAAAATTTGGGGATGGGGGAATTAATCTGGAAACTATCCAAAAAGTCCTCCCCAATGTGAAGAACGGATTGATGGCTATGTGGGTACCAGCAACAAAGGTGGAGAAAGATGGAGAGGCAATCGCAAGGGTTTGATCTGCAACAAGGTTGCAATAGAAGGCAAGCATAGCAGTGGGGCAAACGATATATATCACGGCGTGCCCAAAGATTATCCCAACCAATATTTGCAAATAGGGGATGATAGATGTGGAAACAGAGAGAAGTTTATCTGATGATCGGATAGGATGTGGTGATGAGCAAAGCCATTGAACCAAACTTTAGAGGTCGAATAAGAACGGAACAAGGTCCGACCAAATTGTCGATCTTCCATTTGTATATGGAAGAAACGACGTAGGATACGGATTGGAATAGGAGGTTGAAGCATTTTCTTAGACATTTTTGCTAGAAAAAATTGCCAAAATAATTTTGTGATTAGAGATACCTAGTCCACCAAGGTTTGCTTCATCTAAAGAATTTGAGCACAACAATAACCGACCGCGATATAGAAGGACAATAAAGTTATGATTTTAGGTAAACTATGAAACTAGATATTTAGTCAGGACTTGACATGTACCGCTAATACTTTTTCTATTAACTTTGCATTCGAAAAATTTGTATCTGAGTTATCTAAAAGGTCAAAGGATGTAATTTTTGATACCATAAGCCAATATCCAAAGCACCTTTACATAAATGAGATTCCTTGGAATTAGCATAGAGACGGGTATACATGGAAACACTAAACATGATATCAGGATGTAAAGTAAAGTTCCTATCATACCTTGATACTTTCTAATGTCCACCGCCTTACCATCATCATCTCGATCTAGTTTCTTTGTAGTTACCATCGGGGTGCCAATAGATTTGGATTTATCTATTTCAAAGCATTTGATCAAATCCCAAGTGTATTTAGCTTGATTGATGAAAGTTCTATGAGCACCTTTCTTGATTTGTAGACGAAGAAAGAAAGAGTGCTCGCACTCATTACAAATTCTTGCTACATAAACTTGGCAAATTTTTCGGAAACCAATTTGCTAGTTGTGTTGGAGTCTAGTCTGGATTTGGTAATAGCATATTTGTGGAGTCTAAATCTGATTAAATATTTGATTTAATTTGATTTGGATGTCCATAATTAGTGATGGGCTATTTTAGATATAATAGGATTCTTATTTGAGGGTTTCCTATTTAAGAGATCCTAGTATAATCTAAAATAGGATGTTGATGGGCTATTTTAGGTGTAGTAGGTTCTTATTTGAGGGCTTTCTATTTAAGAAATCCTATTATGACCTAAAATAGGTTTTTCTCATCCTATATATATGGCGTGAGGGTGGAGGCACAAAACATAACACAAAAAGTGGAGATTCGAGGTGCTCGTCCAAAGGAAATCTAAGAGAAAGTTTTGCACTTTGCTCCTAGGACTTCGTCATCCAAAACAGAAGGAAGAAGAGATCTAATCGAGGGATCGTCAACTTTGGCTAGGGAGATTGCTACGGGTTGGTGAGCGATTTCAATTGTAATCTCTTTATTTTCTTCGTGAGTGTGGTGAGGGAGTTGAACCTATTAGGGCAAAGGGTTCAACATTAGTTTTTGTCAAACTTGTAATTTCATCTGAGTTATAGAGATTGGGATTTGTCCAGGTGACGTAGTCACCGCCATATAGTTGTCTTTATCTGTGCTTGGTGTCTGTTAGACAGGGGTTGGTTATTTCAGGTGGGTTGGCCTAAGTTTCTGTAAACCTCCTAAAATTTCACTACATTTTTTTAATATATTTGTTTTATGCGAATATTTATACGACAAGTGCGAGTACGTACATACGTGATATTTATTTATTTAGTTATTTTACATAAATAGTTTATTTTAGGTTTCGTAATATAGTAAATAGTTTTGTTTTCGAAATACATAAAGAGTAAATAATTTGTATATAAATATTTTTTTCGTAAAAATTTAGTCAAATGTTTTATTTTCATTACTATAAAAATGCTTTTTATTTATACAAGTATAGGTAATAATTTAAAAAATGATATTTTTCCCTTTTTTTATATACTATACTGGAAAAATATGTTTTATGTAAAATATTAATTGCATGCGAGTACATGAAATTCAATTCATGTATATATTTTAAATTTTCAAAATTATTTTAGTAATTATTTTAATTTATTAAAAAGGTATTTCAAATAGTCAAATATTTATTGTAATTTTCAAAATTATTTATTATTATTTTTATATTATTTATAAAAATTTATTTTGAATTTCTCTATTTCATTAAACTTATTATGGGTATTTAAATTTGAAAATTTCTTATTACTTTTAATATGCTTAATTTAAATATGGAAGTTATCAATATTAAATTTGGATTTGAATATATACAGATTTAATTCGAAATTGGATTGGATTTGGATTTGGATTTGGATTGAATCGGTTTTAAATTGATTAAAATTTAAAAGTGAGATATCAAAAAGGGGTTTGCAACTATCATAATCCTTATCTAAATAGTAGCTTCCACCTCCTATATAAGGAGAGGCTCATTATTCTCTGTTCCATTAATTTTTTTCCACCTACAAATTGTTTGTGCATCGTGTCCGTGCACATCAAGCCATATCCATTCACTTCTTCTATTTTTCATCCAAATTGATTAATGTTCTCATTAAAGAAATTCTTTTTTTTTCTTCCATCTATTTTCTCTTATCATAAATTCTTACTATCCTTTTATCGATCAACCAAGTCCGTCTATCCTAGTAGTCCTTAAATTTCGAGTACGAAAATTTTCAAAGGTGGGTAGATTTGTAACTCATCTTCCCAAAATTATATTTTTTAAATTATATCTATATATTTTAATTTCGTGTTTAAAAATAATTTTCGTAGAAATTTTGTAAAAGATATTATTGATTACTTTTGTTACCAAAAACTAGTTTTAAATTAATGGTTTAAAATAATGTTTCTAAAAAAATGTTCTCGAATTTTTTTATTTGAAATATGAAATATGTTTTTATTATTTTTGGTCTTCTAAAAATTGGTTTTAAAAAAAATTGAGCGATAAAAGGTTTTTTGTCTATTTATTTTTAAATAAAGATTTGGATTTATAAAAGTAAGTTTTATAATATTTGATAACATCGAGTATTATTTTGATATGTTAATCAGTTATTTGATTATATTTGAATTTATTTAAATTATCTTGATGGTTATCAACTATACTTTAAATTATGTTGATAATTTAAATATTGTTTAAAATACTTACGATGACTAATTGGAGCATTACGATTTGTCTAATCTAGATTTGAAATATTATTTGATTAAATAATTTATTTATTATTTGATTTAAATTATTTTGATAAATATTATATATTATTTTAAAGTTATTATGTTGAGTTTGATTTGGATTTGGATTCATATGATTTGAATTATTTGATAATATAGAATAATACTTAAAGTTATTATGGTGATCATTTAAAGGATTGCAATCAAATTGATTTGTTTTTAAATAATTTATTTAATTTAAATTTATGGGAAGATTTATCCATTAGAAATTCTTATCCTATTGGAATCATATCTAGCATTAATTAGATTGTTTCTTATTTAAACCAATCCTATTCCTATCCAAATTAGTTGGTAATCATGATCATCCTTATTGATTTAGTTCTAATCCTATCATAATTTGCTAATTGCTAGCCATTATATATGTCTATCGAATCTATGAATAAAATCATCTTTCAAACCATCATTGTCAAAATTTCTCTCTTTTTTCGTCATAACTAAGCCCAAAATTCGTCATAAATTCAGCCTCAATTTTCAAAGGTTGTAGCAACTTCGAATGACCATAACTCCCAACTCCGGACTCCGTTTGACCTCCAGTTTTTTTTGTTGGAATCGTATTGAGGTATATTTTCTGAATATAAATTTTATTTTCATAAATTTGGAACTTAATTTTCTAGAAAATTTGTGGAGTGTCAGTTGTCCGAAATCTGACACGTTTTAGTGTTTTTGAGATTCTGGGAGAACCAGGAATCAGAATCACGAACCGTTTGAAGTTTCAAAATACTAACAGAAAAATACACATCATATATTTTTCCAAAAATTTTCCAGAATATTTTATTTTTGGTTTTTATTTTAGAAGTTTGTCACATCGTCTGAGTTCATCTTGTATAGCCCTGTGACTATTTTGTACCCAACGGGATTGTCGGTTTCACCAGCAAGGATCTCAGGCAAGACACCTTGCCATTTGTTGTTTATTTATTTTAGCTCATATTTTATGCATTATTTTTTATTCAAAATAAACTGTGATACATGGCATAACCTGTTAGAACTTACTATTCATTTATATTTCCTGCTATGTATTATTTTTCTTACACATTAAACCTAGATTTAAGGGACCATCTTGTGTGTTGCATTCATTGGCCTTGACACGTCGTACCACGAAGTTGTGTGTCGCATGTAGAACACGGACATGCGTGATTGGCTGGCTACCAATACGTACAAGCCGTGCGATAAGAATAACCGCTAATAGAGGTGCATGCTTAGTTTGACTTAGCGGTTTTAGAGGTTTTCTGTTGTGGATACAACATAGTAGGCATTGGACGGGGATGACAATTCCTTAGCGTATGGGCTTCGATGCATTTTTCCTAATTGCTAGCCATTATATATGTCTATCGAATCTATGAATAAAATCATCTTTCAAACCATCCTTGTCAAAATTTCTCTCTTTTTTTCGTCATAACTAAGCCCAAAATTCGTCATAAATTCAGCCTCAATTTTTAAAGGTTGTAGCAACTTCGAACGACCATAACTCCCAACTCCGGACTCCGTTTGACCTCCAGTTTTTTTTGTTGGAATCGTATTGAGGTATATTTTCTGAATATAAATTTTGTTTTCATAAATTCAGAACTTAATTTTCTGGAAAATTTGTGGAGTGTTAGTTGTCCGAAATCTGACACATTTTAGTGTTTTTGAGATTCTGGGAGAACCAGGAATCAGAATCACGAACTGTTTGAAGTTTCGAAATACTGACAGAAAAATACACATCATATATTTTTCCCAAAAAAATTCAGAATATTTTATTTTTGGTTTTTATTTTAGAAGTTTATCACATCGTCTGAGTTCATCTTGTGTAGCCCTGTGATTATTTTGTACCCAACGGGATTGTCGGTTTCACCAGCAAGGATCTCAGGCAAGACACCTTGCCATTTGTTGTTTATTTATTTTAGCTCATATTTTATGCATTATTTTTTTATGCAAAATAAACTGTGATACATGGCATAACCTGTTAGAACTTACTATTCATTTATATTTCCTGCTATGTATTATTTTTCTTACACATTAAACCTAGATTTCAGGGACCACCTTATGTGTTGCATTCATTGGCCTTGACACGTCGTACCACGAAGTTGTGTGTCGCATGTAGAACACGGACGTGCGTGATTGGCTGGCCACCAATACGTACAAGCCGTGCGATAAGAATAACCGCTAATAGAGGTTGCATGCTTAGTTTGACTTAGCGGTTATAGAGGTTTTCTGTTGTGGATACAACATAGTAGGCATTGGGCGGGGAGGACAATTCTTTAGCATATGGGCTTCGATGCACTTTTCCTTTTGTAACCCGTGATCTCCGCCGGAGACGCGGGTCAGATTATCCATGATTACTGACGGCCACTGGCGTTCTGCAGAACGTTATGCTCTTACTGATTGGGCCTCTGGTGCTCCAAGGGGAGACTATGCAGATCCCATTTAGCCAGGGCCCATGCGTAAGAAGGATTGTTCTTAACTACATTTCACTTAGACGGTTAGGTTACCTTATCCGTTAGGTATGAGTACTTTTGGTTTGGGTACTTGTATCTGACCGTGGCTTGGAATAATAACTTGTCGCAGATTAGTTCGTCACATCTTGTCCTTGTTTGGTTGTAGGTGTGACTTATTACTTCGATGAGAAGGTATTGAATCTTATTGGGGTCCGGATACTATATTGGATTCATAGCATGGAAAGATACATCACCGTGAATTAGTTTACCATCTCCTGTCCTTATTTGGTTGGGGGGGATGGTAAGCTAGTTCAATAGGTGTGTATTGGACCATGTTATAATTTAATTGATTTATTTATTTGAGCAATATTTATTCAGTTTATATGACATGATATTATGTATCTTGTTACGTCCCTTTGAGGACCTGGTTATCTCGCCAGGTGTGTGCTCTTGTTTTTGCAGGTGTTCTAGCTCTAGCCATGATCATCGCTATTTCTTCGAGAATGATTGCACTTGGATCGTCTTCGCTTCGCTCGCCAAAATCATTCTTTTGTATATCATGTATTTCTTTTCATTGTCGGTAGTGGATTTGTCTCCGCCCAACTACATGTACCAATGACAATTTTTAGTTGATTATATGATCTTTTATTCGTTTATTTGTGTGGATGAGATTAGTTATGCTTCTACTGCATTTTACAGCTTATGTATTCATACGAGGTTTCCATATATTGGAGTGTACTTCGTATGTATACAGCTGGCATGTCTACGTTCCTAGTCCTACGTATTTTGGGACTGGGGTGTTACATATTTTTGTGGTGGCCCATACAGGTCAAGATAAATTGTTTGGTTACTTTACCGTACCAAGCAAGCCTGCGAATAGGATTAGAAGTCTAGGATCTCATCCACATACTTGACCTCTTTTCTCGATTCCATATTCGAACTTTCGTCCGACTCATCGACTGCATCTTGCTTGATTTCTTCTATCATTATTCTTATCTCCTCTTCGTACTTGCTAGAGGTTAGGAAGGTGACCCCTACTAGTTAGACGTGTTACTTTGTCCCCCAAAATACCATTAGTTTAATTTTTAAGTTGGGTAGAATGCCTTATGATCTAGCAATCCCTTTGTCCTTGTGACCTATATTAGCAAGTTTACTTAAATTTTAGAATTTAGAGGACCCTAACCCATCTAGCCAACCAAGGACTTGGACAAGAAGACTATAGGACAACTGTATAGAGACCAACATAGGATACAACTTAGAGTCTTAAGGAGTTTGAACTAATTCTACTCTATTTCAATCTTAATCTCACGTGCCTATATTTTTACTATCTAGACTAATGATGCTAATGTAGCCTAGTTTTTGCAAGCTCAATTCTTTATCAAGCTTGTTCATGACATATGTTATTGGAGGCCTCCGCTAACGTATTGTCTACTCAGAACCGGTGCATGATGGTCTGATCAACCTAGTGCACTTTAGTTCGCTTTTATCTATCGTTCTACGTGGATGGGGACATAGCTAAACTTGCCCTATAGAGTCCCATCCGCGACTGTCTTGGCAACTCCTTTTGAATTATTCGGTCGTCTTTGAACCACGTATTCGTATTCGATAACGCCTCTTCGAACTCTATATTGCTTTCGCCTTCAACTATTTTAGAAGGACGAAGGCGTTATACTAGAACTTCCTATCGACTATGACCATTCTCACTCGATGTTGTTATATCTTCATCCTAAACTACTCGTCCTTTTCTCGGCCCTATCATGACCTTCTAATCACTTAAATTAGGAGTGAATCTAATTGTTCTCCTAAGAACCAAATCTTAAAGGTCTCTAAGTTATTCCTCTTGATACCGTACTATTGCGTGTTATCTTGATTAAACTTTAACCCTAATCATTTTCCTTCTGACGTTAGTTAGCCATATCCATGATTTATGTCGTCAATATTTGAAATCGCGATTTGCTAATGCATGTTTGCATTGAACGTTGTTTCTTTGTCTCGTCCAGTGACTTGATCGTATCCATTACCGATATACCCATGTGACCGTCTCACCCACCCCCTATTATTCTTAATTTCGAGGATGAAATTCTTGTAAGTTGGGTAGGATGTAAACCTCCTAAAATTTTACTATATTTTTTTAATATATTTGTTTTATGCGGATATTTATACGACAAGTGCGAGTACGTACATACGTGATATTTATTTATTTAGTTATTTTACATAAATAGTTTATTTTAGGTTTCGTAAATATAGTAAATAGTTTTGTTTTCGAAATACATAAAGATTAAATAATTTGTATATAAATATTTTTTTCGCAAAAATTTAGTCAAATGTTTTATTTTCATTACTATAAAAATGCTTTTTATTTATACAAGTATAGGTAATGATTTAAGAAATGATATTTTTCTCTTTTTTTATGTACTATACTGAAAAAATATGTTTTATGTAAAATATTAATTGCATACGAGTACATGAAATTCAATTCATGTATATATTTTAAATTTTCAAAATTATTTTAGTAATTATTTTAATTTATTAAAAAGGTATTTCAAATAGTCAAATATTTATTGTAATTTTCAAAATTATTTATTATTATTTTTATATTATTTATAAAAATTTATTTTGAATTTCTCTATTTCATTAAACTTATTATGGGTATTTAAATTTGAAATTTTCTTATTACTTTTAATATGCTTAATTTAAATATGGAAGTTATCAATATTAAATTTGGATTTGAATATATACAGATTTAATTCGAAATTGGATTGGATTGGATTTGGATTTGGATTTGGATTGAATCGGTTTTAAATTGATTAAAATTTAAAAGTGAGATGTCAAAAAGGGGTTTGCAACTATCATAATCCTTATCTAAATAGTAGCTTCCACCTCCTATATAAGGAGAGGCTCATTATTCTCTGTTCTATTAATTTTTTCCACCTACAAATATGTTTGTGCATCGTGTTCGTGTACATCAAGCCATATCCATTCACTTCTTCTATTTTTCATCCAAATTGATTAATGTTCTCATTAAAGAAATTTTTTTTTCCCTTCCATCTATTTTCTCTTATCACAAATTCTTACTATCCTTTTATCGATCAACCAAGTCCATCTATCCTAGTAGTCTTTAAATTTCGAGTACGAAAATTTTCAAAGGTGGGTAGATTTGTAACTCATCTTCCCGAAATTATTATTTTTTAAATTATATCTATATATTTTAATTTCGTGTTTAAAAGTAATTTTCGTAGAAATTTTGTAAAAGATATTTTGTGATTACTTTTGTTACCAAAAACTAGTTTTAAATTAATGGTTTGAAATAATGTTTCTAAAAAAATGTTCTCGAATTTTTTTATTTGAAATATGAAATATGTTTTTATTATTTTTGGTCTTCTAAAAATTGGTTTTTAAAAAAAATTGAGCGATAAAAGGTTTTTTGTCTATTTATTTTTAAATAAAGATTTGGATTTATAAAAGTAAGTTTTATAATATTTGATGACACCGAGTATTATTTTGATATGTTAATCAGTTATTTGATTATATTTGAATTTATTTAAATTATCTTGATGGTTATCAACTATACTTTAAATTATGTTGATAATTTAAATATTGTTTAAAATACTTACGATGACTAATTGGAGCATTACGATTTGTCTAATCTAGATTTAAAATATTATTTGATTAAATAATTTATTTATTATTTGATTTAAATTATTTTGATAAATATTATATATTATTTTAAAGTTAGTATGTTGAGTTTGATTTGGATTTGGATTCATATGATTTGAATTATTTGATAATATAGAATAATACTTAAAGTTATTATGGTGATCATTTAAAGGATTGCAATCAAATTGATTTATTTTTTAAATAATTTATTTGATTTAAATTTATGGGAAGATTTATCCATTAGAAATTCTTATCCTATTGGAATCATATCTAGCATTAATTAGATCGTTTCTTATTTAAACCAATCATATTCCTATCCAAATTAGTTGGTAATCATGATCATTCTTATTGATTTAGTTCTAATCGTATCATAATTTGCTAATTGCTAGCCATTATATATATCTATCGAATCTATGAATAAAATCATCTTTCAAACCATCATTGTCAAAATTTCTCTCTTTTTTTGTCATAACTAAGCCCAAAATTCATCATAAATTTAGCCTCAATTTTCAAAGGTTGTAGCAACTTCGAATGACCATAACTCCCAACTTCGGACCCCGTTTGACCTCCAATTTTTTTTGTTAGAATCGTATTGAGGTATATTTTCTGAATATAAATTTTATTTCCATAAATTTGGAACTTAATTTTTTGGAAAATTTGTGGAGTGTCAGTTGTCCGAAATCTAACACGTTTTAGTATTTTTGAGATTCTGAGAGAACCAGGAATCAGAATCACGAACCGTTTGAAGTTTCGGAATGTTGACAGAAAAATACACATCATATATTTTTCCCAAAAAAATTTCAGAATATTTTATTTTTGGTTTTTATTTTAGAAGTTTGTCACATCGTCTGAGTTCATCTTGTGTAGCCCTGTGACTATTCTGTACCCAACGGGATTATCGGTTTCACCAGCAAGGACCTCAGGCAAGACACCTTGCCATTTGCTATTTATTTATTTTAGCTCATATTTTATGCATTATTCATTATTTTTTTATGCAAAATAAACTGTGATACATGGCATAACCTGTTAGAACTTACTATTCATTTATATTTTCTGCTATGTATTATTTTTCTTACACATTAAACCTAGATTTAAGGGACCACCTTCTGTGTTGCATTCATTGGCCTTGACACGTCGTACCACGAAATTGTGTATCGCATGTAGAACACGGACGTGCGTGATTGGCTGGCCACCAATACGTACAAGCCGTACGATAAGAATAACCGCTAATAGAGGTTGCATGCTTAGTTTGACTTAGCAGTTATAGAGGTTTTCTGTTGTGGATACAACATAGTAGGCATTGGGCGGGGAGGACAATTCCTTAGCGTATGGGCTTCGATGCACTTTTCCTTTTGTAACCCGTGATCTCCGCCGGAGACGCGGGTCAGATTACCCATGATTACTGACGGCCACTGACGTTCTGCGGAACGTTATGCTCTTACTGATTGGGCCTCTGGTGCCCCAAGGGGGACTATGCCGATCCCATTTAGCCAGGGCCCATGCGTAAGAAGGATTGTTCTTAACTACATTTCACTTAGAACGGTTAGGTTACCTTATCCGTTAGGTATGAGTACTTTTGGTTTGGGTACTTGTATCTGACCGTGGCTTAGAACAATAACTTGTCGCGGATTAGTTCGTCACATCTTGTCCTTGTTTGGTTGTAGGTGTGACTTACTACTTCGATGAGAAGTATTGAACCTTGTTGGGGTCCGGATACCATATTGGATTCATAGCATGGAAAGATACATCATCGTGAATTAGTTTACCATCTTCTGTCCTTGTTTGGTTGGGGGGATGGTAAGCTAGTTCAATAGGTGTGTATTGGACCATGTTGTAATTCAATTGACTTATTTATTTGAGCAATATTTATTCAGTTTATATGACATGATATTATGTGTCTTGTTACGTCCCTGTGAGGACCTGGTTATCTCGCCAGGTGTGTGCTCTTGTCTTTCGCAGGTGTTCTAGCTCTAGCCGTGATCATCGCTATTTCTTCGAGGATGATTGCACTTGGATCGTATTCGCTTCGCTCGCCAAAATCATTCTTTTGTATATCATGTATTTCTTTTTATTGTTGGTAGTAGATTTGTCTCCGCCCAACTACATGTACCAGTGACAATTCTTAGTTGATTATATGATATCTTTTATTCATTTATTTGTGTGGATGAGATTAGTTATGGTTCTACTGCATTTTACAGCTTATGTATTCATACGAGGTTTCCATATATTGGAGTGTACTTCGTATGTATACAGCTGGCATGTCTACGTTTCTAGTCCTACGTATTTTGGGACTGGGGCGTTACAGTTTTCGCTGTGGCAACGTCTCAGACACGGTATCGGAGCGCAAGAGGGCGTATCTGATTCCCAACATCTGGTATCAGAGCTTTGGAGGTTCTGGCAACCATGTCTACGGAGCAGATGAACACTCGTATGACCACCCTCACAGGGGGAAACTGGACGATTTAGAAGCCAGGGATGGAGGATCTACTCTGGTGCAAGGACTTGCATGGTCCGTTGGAGGGCGACAACGCAAAGCCAATGGACAAAGCTGCTGAAGACTGAAAATGACTGGATCGGAAGGCCGTTGGATTCATCCGCCAATGGTTGCATGATTCGGTGTTTCACTACGTGTCCATGAAGAATTCAGCAAAATCATTGTGGGAGAAGCTGCATTCGCTGTACGAAAGGAAGACGGCTGGCAACAAGGTGTTTCTTCTTCGCCAACTCGTCAACTCGAAGTATACGGAGGGTGCCCCAGTGGAACAACATCTGAATGAGGTTCAGGGTATCATCAATCAGCTGTCTGCGATGAAGATGGTGATTGATGATGAGCTTCAGGCCCTACTGCTCTTGAGTTCTCTACTGGAAAGCTGGAAGACGTTGGTGGTGTCGGTGAGCAACTCCACGCCTGATGGAGTTGTCACAATGGAGGCAGTCAAAAGTAGCTTATTGAATGAGGAGGTCTGATGCAAGCAAGTGGAATCGTCATAGGAGTCTGCTTTGGTGACTTCCTACGGGAAGGGAAGACCCAATTCACAGACGAGGACATGGGAGAGTTCTCAGAATCTTGCGATTGTGGACCGCAAGGAGGGCTGCTATCACTATGGCGAAAGGGGTCATATCAAGAGGAACTGCATGAAGCTCAAAGCTGAGAAGGCAAAAGGCAAGGACGATCAGGAGGATCTCACAGCAATAGGAGATATCATCATCGCAGCAACCGACGCAGAGGAACCTTGTGGCATATGTCATATATCATGACGGCGACTGGGTCATGGACACGGGGGCGTCATATTATGCCACTCCACATAGGTGGATCTTTACGTCATACCGCGGCAGCAGGTTTGGACGTGTGAAGATGGAAGACAAGGGGACAGCTGCAGTTGTAGGCATCGGTAATGTGCACTTGACAACGGAGCTTGATGAGAAGCTCGTTCTCAAGGGTGTACGACATGTACCGAGTTTGCGCCAACTTGGTTTCGGTAGGGAGGCTGGTAGATGATAGATGTCGCAGTCTGTTTGGGAACAAAGATTGGATGCTTGTGAAGGGTTCCTAACAGCTGGCTCGAGGAGATTTATGTTGTGGCATATACAGGATCAAGTCGCTGAGCTGTACAGGTGCGCCACAGACACCGGATGGAGACTCAAGGGGTGTTCGACAAGAGGTGGATTGTAGAGAACTTGCTAAGGAGGGGCTTCTAGGTGCTTTGAGGGATACAGAGGATTCGGTTCGTCGAGACAAAACGACGGATGGTGGTGAGTCAAAGATTGAGGGTCAGTCCGTCGGTCCCATGACAGCTGGTCGGTCTCTAGGTGGGGGTTGTTCTATGGATCCGGTTTTGGCGACGGGTGGTTTGCCAAAGCTTCACGGAGCGACATCGGTTTCAGCAGTTCGAAGCCATGAAGGAGATCAAGGTTTGCCGCAAACTCAATCTGAGGTGGGAGCATCATCATTCACACAGTTCAGGGGGAGCTGTGGGTCGTCGACGACATGCACAGTGCGTGATGTTCTGCTCGAGGACGCATGTGTATGGGGGAGCTTCAAGTTCAGACACGAAGGTAGGCAGGTTCAGGAGTTCGAATCTCAGGAGGACCGCACCGTCTGTTTGGTTGGGCCAACCAAGGATGAAGAAGCTCGTCGGAACGTTAACACTTTCCGGTGGAAGAAAGAAGTCGGGGACAGGCGGCCGAGACTTGCGGTAAGGCTGATCGTCAGGGACTTCGATCTTGATCGTGTTATTGATATCGGCAGGATCCCAGTGGTGCAAGAGGTGCTACGCATGGCAGCTAGCGTCGACGTGACGGTCGAGGAGCTGGAGACGAAGGAAGATGAAAAGTAGCTCGGGGGATCGAAGATCAGTGGCATGGGGGAGCAGGAACTCTGTCGCATGACGACAGGCATGGAGTCCAGTTGAGGAGTCATGGGGTCAACACCCTCTCATCAGACTGGAGGGGGAGATTGTTGTAGTCCAGTCTGGATTTGGTAATAGCATATTTATGGAGTCCAAATCTGATTAAATATTTGATTTAATTTGATTTGGATGTCCATAATTAGTGCTGGATTATTTTAGATATAATAGGGTTCTTATTTGAGGGTTTCCTATTTAAGAGATCCTATTATAATCTAAAATAGGATGTTGATGGCTATTTTAGGTGTAGTATAGGATTCTTATTTGAGGGCTTCCTATTTAAGAAATCATATTATGACCTAAAATAGGTTTTTCTCATCCTACATATATGGGGTGATGGTGGAGGCACAAAACACAACACAAGAAGTGGAGATTCGAGGTGCTCGTCCACAGAAAATCTAAGAGAAAGTTTCGCACTTTGCTCTTAGGACTTCGTCATCCAAGACAGAAGGAAGAAGAGATCTAATCGAGGGGTCGTCAACTTCGGTTAGGGAGATTGCTACGGGTTGGTGAGCGATTTCAATTGTAAACTCTTTCTTTTCTTCTTGAGTGTGGTGAGGGGGTTGAACCTATTAGGGCAAAGGGTTCAACATTAGTTTTTGTCAATCTTGTAATTTTATCTGAGTTATAGAGATCGGGATTTGTCCAGGTGACGTAGTCACCGCCGAAATTGGGATTTGTCCAGGTGACGTAGTCACCGCCATATACTTGTCTTTATTTGTGCTTGGTGTCCGTTAGACGTGGGTTGGTAATTTCAGGTGGGTTGGCCTAAGTTTTCGCTGCGGCAACGTCTCAGACACGGTATCGGAGCGCAAGAGGACGTATCCGATTCCCAACAAGTTGAACCAAAAATGATTGCATTGACATATACTTGTACAATAACAAATTTCCGCAATGTGCTGTCATGGAAATTGTCATATCAATTTTCCTTTTGAAAAATCATTTGAAAGTAACAAGGTGCAAAGATGCTCGTACTAAGTTCAGGAAGCTTGTTTGAGGCAAAAGAGTGTTCCGAAACGTCTACAAGAAAAAAACTTGTTATGATAGTTAAACAACATTATAAATAACTTTCTATAACGATTTTTAGTTGCATCCAAGTCTTCTAAATGTTTAAAAAACATTATTTTTTTTCAAATGCGTTACAAAAACCACATTTAGACTAATTTATTATAACATTTTGGCGACAAAAATGTTATAAAATGCACAAAATATATATATATTATATATATATATATATATATATATATATATATATATATATATATATATATATAATGTAACTCACAAATCGAAGTCTGAATGAAGAAAAATTATATTATCTGTAATCCCATCAACCACAAGAGAGAACAATAATCAACATTAGTCACCATGAAGTGCACACTCATAAATCGAAATAAGTAAACATTGTATTTCATTCCACTCCAGAATTCAACAATATATAATATACAAAATAAACTTTATTGATAAAAATACAAAATTTTACTATATTATTGAGTTTAACAAAATAAAACAAGTTAAAGATTAAATGACCTGGAAGTGGTCTATAAATTTACAGTCCCCTTGTTATTATGCACTTAGGCCTCATTTGCTTCGCAGAAAGGAAAGGAAATGAAATAAAATGAAAGGAAATCAATTACTTGTCTTTTCCTTCTTTGAGAAATTAAAATTTTTATCCATTTTTTTCTGATGTTTGGAGAGAATAAAAAGATTAGAAGAAAAAGTGACTTTTTTTAAAGTGGGAAAGTGAATTCTTGGTTGGATGGAGGAAAACATTTTTTCTCTTATTTCCTTCCCTATAAAGTTTTTTTTTTTTCTCGTACTTTCCTTGGAGGTCCAAACATAGAAAAAGAATGAATTTTTTTTCCGACCTTATGATTCCGCCAAACAAACGAGGACTTGCAAGAAAATTCAGCAACAGACGTGTTTTCTTTGTCATGGAACAACAGAAGCAGCACACCAGTGTCCAGTGTTGGAGTCTTTGGTTGCTAAGCAGTAATTTCACTCTTGGAGAACATATCAGCAAAATAAACTCCTTTCCCAAACATGTAACCAGTGACTGGAGCCTCAGGAGGAGCTCCTCAATTAATCCTGTTTTTTGTCACAACACAACAAACAAACACACTATTCTGACACTGCTCGCAGACCTAAGAAGGAATACAATAAATAAGATTATGTTAATATTGCATATTAAGAGCATCTCCAACGTTATTGGGTCTTTGGAAAAAAAAAAAAAATTGTTGCCACATAGTAATGACAAGTTTTTATTTAGAAAGTGCTTCTCAATGCAAATATCAAATAAATTATAAAGGTGATAGGGCAAAGAAATTTGTGAAATTGGTTTTCTAGTTCTAAATAATGCACTTGATAATGTCTTTACCTCCACATCATAAATTATGAATAAAAATATTTATAAAAAAAGAAAGAAAGAATAGGAGAAGTTACACTGACAGTTGAAAAAAGGTATTTTTTTATTTTCTTCATTGGAGAATACTTTTCTACCTCATTGTCTTTTGGGAATATAATATTGCCACTTAAGAAAGATATTGTCTTATCTCTCATGCCACATAAGAATCACAACACATAACAAGACAATAGGATTGGAGATGTTCTAAAAACTACAACACATGTTCTGTCATCTACTGAAACTTCCCTGGAACAAGTTGTGACTTCATTTTTGCAGCTACAACGCGTCATCACAGGAGCTGGCTTAATCATATTTTTCTCCCTCCAAACCTGTTTTACGGATGAATTTACTGCAGTTGTGGTATTTGTGACTACGTTGTTATTCACTGTATGGTAACTTAGTAACTTGTTGGGTTGTATCTCATTTCCAGTTGAGCCCTCAAATAGGGGGTGACAATGGAGTTAGTAATTTATTCCCACATCGGATAGGCAATGGGATCATGAGGTATTGATAATTAGAATTGGTTCAGGCCTTACATGAGAATTCTCTTTTAAGATATATGGGCCCAATTCAATATTACACCCCATGGGCCAACTCTGGTTCGTGTCACACCGCGTTCCCAACAAGTGGTATCAAAGCCCATAGTTACGGAATTGGTTTGAGCGGCTCTAATTGGTTCGAGACAGATGTTGTTAAACGTTTATGTGTATAATCGAATTACACAAGCTCTTCTTAAGATGGAGTAGGAGCGGTTCAGGCCTTACATGAGAATTCTCTTTTAAGGCATATGGGCCCAATTCATCGCACATCATTGACCAACTCCGATTCGGGTCATACCGCGTTCCCAACATAACTATGTATGTCCAGACTTGTCTTACAAATCAAGGTGAAAATATAATTTTTAGATCCTAATTGGGAATCAGAAATAGCAATTATATGTATCATATTGTTGGTGTTGGGTGGGATTTTCAACTTATGTGGAGAACACGCCGGAGTGAGACGAGCGCCAACCGTGTCAAAAAATAAGCTCGGGAACTTGAAAGCAACGAAGGTGGCTCGATTTGAGCACCGTATCAAAATATATTAGAAAAGCAGTATCATAGTCAGCGGTAAACCACATGTATACCGTTGTCGGTGTACTGATAGTATACCGCTTTCGGTGTATCGTCGGTACACTGTTGTTGTGTATCGTCGGTATAGCTGTCTAATATATTTTTGTTCCATAATGGTTCTCAAACGCTATGACATTTTTTCGATATACTGTTAGGGCTGAAGACTGAATTTTGGTGTTTTATTTATACGGTTGGATTGTGACCAATGGTCCAAATATGTTTTCGAGAGTTGCATGATATAAATAGATTTTTTTTCCTAGGTTAACTCATTATCAAAAGATCAAATATGAGTGCTTTCTCAAGATTGCAACTTTCTAAGAGAGGAACACAGAGATTCGGAGTTTCGATGATTGTTTCGAGGAAAGATCGTTTCGAGAAGTTCTTCATTGATTCTTCATCGGCATTTTCAGTAATCTCTTTTGTACTCATTGTAATATATTTTCATCTATTGACTTGTTGCGGCGATCCGTGTTGATCAAAGAAGTTTGTAAGGAGTCGATGTAATATATTTCCATCTATTGAACATTGTAATATATTTCCATCTAGTGAACATTGTAATATATTTTCATCTATAGAAGAGGGGACAAAATTGGAACACCCATTTTGAAAAAAATTCAAATGTAGATCTGCTTCCCCATATAACAAATGTTCTTTTTTGAGGGCACATTTACGCCTCTAACGTTTCAAAGTTGCTTAACGAACCAAAGGGAAAGAGGGGGGAGGGGGGGCCTGCACGCAGCAGACCGCGTGCTGACGCTGCAGCCTCCATTGACGGAGGTAGGACCAGGTGCTCTGCCACGTGCTGACGTTGCAGCCCTCCATTGACGGAGGCACCCGGTGCTAGCGGGAGGAGGGAGCTGGAGCCAATAGGGGGACCACATTAATCCAGTTCCGCGTAAGGTTTCCAACTCGGTTCGGTAGACATTTTTCTTTGGAGTTTCGAGATAAATGAATTCATTCTTAAAATCTTCTCATGTAAGAATTCATCAGTGTCAGCCCATGTTTGGTACTTGTCACGAAATACTTGAAAAGCCCAAACTGTCCATGAGTTTTAAATTTTTTTTGTTCTTTATTTGAGAAAATAGACGAAGGAAAGCCAAAGATCTCTGGTGGCCTAAAAAAACCTGAGCCTCTTATTTACACATCAATAGAAGGAAACAATATCATCTTTTCACATGACTACCTACTGTAGGAACCGTGCGAACAAGTGAAAACATATACTATAGATGCAAACTATCAAGCTCTCGGGAAACGAGACTGCCCTTTCTTTCTGAGGAACTCCGGGATCTCCACAGTACTTCCTTCGGTGGATGATGTAGGACGTCTGTTGTTGATCCCGACATTATTTCCGCGACCAGGGCGTGCTCCCTTCATGCCACAAATCATATAGGATGCAGAAGAGGTGAGAAAGTTAGCAGAAAGACTTGCTCATATTACTTGGTAAATAATAATTACCTGCAAAGTTCGGGTTTCTGTTTCATCCTGCCTTTTGAAGCCAGTAGCTATCAAAGTTATGCTCACCTGAAAAAAAAAAAAAAAATACAGATGAACTAAGAAGCACAGACACTACAAAAATCCATGCCATGTCCACGTAGTATCGTGTCGGGAATATATTGGACACGCCACGGACACTCCAAAATGCACTAGGACACCAAAATAAACTATCATGCCGAATCTGTGTATATGCTATGATAATGAATTACCAATTCGCCAGAGACGAGTATCAGCAAGAGTCGTATCAGGTAGTGATTATCCGTGCAGTTCCCTACTGTTTGGTTGGGGGTATATTTGTTTCTCTAATTCCAACAGATATCGGTAGTAGTAAAGTATTTGAAAGGAAAAAAGTTCAGGCTGCAGGACTGACAGGATTTGGCAAGTGTTTACTTGGTTAAAATTGGTTCAAGCAAGCATCATACGAAAGAGTATGGCATAGACAGAAGATGTGCTAATAAATTCTGCACAAACTCTCGGAACATGAAATCTTACAGGCTACATTCTTTTTTCTCTTTCAACAAGTTGCAACTTTCAACTTACATCCCACAAGGAACTCCGGGGACTTTAAGACCCAAGCATACATATGTTTCAAAAACCAATACCAAGACAAAGATTTTAGTACTATCAGCACTGGCAGAATAATCCAAGTCACCATAATAAAATGCTGTTCCTAGCAACAGCAAGTAGGAACTTCAGAACACAAAAGAAAGAACCAAAGTTTCCTCGTATGCATAAGCAGAAATAATGTTACACACTGGTTTTAGAGCAAAAAAAAACAATTTGCATTATAAGATTTCAAGGATAAACTTAGGAAGCACCAACTTACTTGGCCATTAGATGATGGATCTACCACTGCTCCAAATATTAAATTTGCACTTGGATCAACAAGATCATAAATTACTTCTGCTGCAGCATTTACCTGGAGATCAAATTTACATCAAGGCAAAGGAAAGGAAGCCATATAAATAGGGGATATTGAAATTGAAGTACAATTTTGATGCTTTTCGTTCATTTTGAGTATGGTTAATTGTCAAAGAAATGAAATATGAAGATAATACATACCTTCATAATTCCAGAAAAATAATTCTTCACATGAAATTGCAAAAGAATATATTAAAAGCTACAGGTAAGGAGAGACTATGCACGCATCCATGATATAGACATACATACTTTTGGCACTAGGCAGAAAAGGGAAATGGCCTAACAATATAATCCAGTGTGGCACCCAATGTTGCATGCGAATGAGAAACGACACAATATGGAAGCTGCGGCAGAGGTGGCATCGATTTTTGGCATGTAAGTGTATTTTAGAGTGTCGTGGTGTTATGTATTGGATCACATATTTAGCATAACAGCCATGACCAGAGCTATCCGGTCATGTTGACTGGACTACTCTGGTCAAGCTTGGGTTGTGTAGGGGAGTCCAATTGTGCCACTGTAATTTTGTTCAATTGGACCAGAATTCAGATCGTGACCGGAAATGACAGATTGGGCAGCAAAGGAAGTCAGTTCCTCTTGTCCTGGACTCGAATTTAGCGCCTAACTATATAAGGTGAAAGTACGCTAGAATGCTTGAACATGTCAAATAAAATTTTGAGTCAACCCAGCACCATCGGAGTTAAGATTGAGAAGACGTGGTTGTTGTGCTTCTTACCTCGCTTCAAAATTCGTATAAGCACAGGTGTGATAATGCTCCTGTATGGAAAGGATACAATAAGGCTAGATGTTATCACATGTCATATTGTTGCTAGAAATAGCCCTTCATTTAGGGTGAGCAATTGATGGGCAATGATGGAAGATGGAGGTCTTGTGGTAGAGGATTGAGGGGAGCACAACCTCTGTTAGTATCAAAAGGAAAAAAAATGTTGGCCACATTAGACGCAATTTCCTGCAGCATATCTCCAGAAGTGCGGTGATGGTAGTAAGTAGTAGTGGTAGCAGAAAACATGTCGCTCAAGATTACATCGGGTACACGTAGCTCTCCTAGTGAGCTGCTATTGCATTGGCTAGCTTGGTACGTTTAAACATAACCTTGTTTGATTCCTACGTGGATAAGGAAGATAACGTTCAGGTTCAGGTTTGCAATGACTCATAATATGAGATTGCATTGGGATGGTAAGATGTTCGATATGGTTGTGCGATGAGATAGTTAGCATACCGACAAATAGGAGATACCGATTTCCACGGGGGCATGGTTTGTTTTTGGATGATATTTCTGTAGTAAATCAACCTTCCGAAGCTCGAAGACGAGTCATATTTACAATTATTTTGTTACTATTGCGTGGATGAAGTGCGATTTTGAGTTGGTTTGAGATCACAATCAAGGATCTGCTGTCTACTTTGAAAACAGGGTAGCTGTAGGTGTCACCATGTCATTCTACCGTATTTTGCATTTAGATGACTCATGCACTCTGTTCATGTAAAGGCATATATAAAAGTAAGGATCAACAGACATTTTTAGGTGACAAGTAGGTGCCTTCTGGACTGTGGACCACTGAAAGTAGATATAGTCTCCTCATTGAACAATTTTAGGAAAAAAAGAAGCTGTTTCGATACACCAGAAGGTCGTTGTATTGCTCTGCTGGTGGCTTTTATTTTTCCATCAAACACCTAATGATGCTCATTAAAATTTAATGAGCATAACCGAGAATAACCTTTCCCTGCTTATAATAATTCCTAAATTTTCCATCAAACAACTAATAATGCTTTTAAAATTTGACGAATAGTTGTCATGAAAGATCAGAAACAGTTTAATCAATCATGGCAATATCCATGTAAAAGACACCATTCAAGCACATATCAAGATTTTCGGAATCCAATATAGCTGGGTTCTTAAGTATCATTTGTTGCTCATGCTCACGTCAATTGTGAATTCATTCCCAACAAATCAGGTTACTAGTGCTCACTGAACACTCGTCTTGGATAAGAAGAGAGAGAAGAACAAACACACACACACGCATAGTGTAACTACCCCAATTTGAATTTTGAAATCAATTTGTTACAATGTTGTTGTTATGAGAAACTATTACTAAATCAGTTATTTAAGTTATTTAAAATTAATTTCAAGTTATAATTATTATTAGTTTTGATTTATTGCTAATTATTATTAATAAATAATTAGTGAATTCTATGTCAGATTTATTAACTATTCAAGATATTATAGTTAATTATTTAAGTTAATTTCAGAATATAATTATTACTAATTTTAACTTGTTTCTAATTATTATTAATAAATAATAATTTATTTCAATTTCAGATTATTACAAATAATGTAATGTAAGCCTAGTTATTCGTAATGGATGATTATGGTTTATTGGGTTTGGGTATAAGGCCGAATGTGGGCTGTTGGGTCGAGCCAGCCTTTCAAGTGAGAAAGTTTGCTGGTTTTGTACTAAGTAGTCATTAAATTAATCAGTTAGTTCTAACTGTTAATTAGTTATTAACAGTGTTCTAAAAATTGCTAGGCGGACTCGGTGCGACGGAAGTCCGCCTAGCGCCTAGCCCGCCTAGAATTTTTTTTTTTTTTGAATTTTTGAAATTTTAAATTTTGAAATTTCAATATTCTAAAATCCAAATACTATCTTAAAACCCAAACAAATATCCAAAATACAACTAAGAATAAACAAAATCAAAAAAAATTCAAAAAACACGCCACCTAGGGGCGCCTAGGGCCCGCCTAGCCCACCGCCTAGGGGGTTTTAGGTGCGGTGGGCGGACGCCTAGCGCCTAGGCGGCGCCTAAGCGGACGCCTAGGTCGATTTTTAGAACACTGGTTATTAATCACCTTATTGGTTAGAGATTAATAGATAGCTGCCAAAAATCAGTTAGGATTAGTTAGGACGATTATCCGATTACCTCCAGATCTGCTAGATATTACAATCCTGCCATCGTGCTTGGAGAGCACACAATTAAACCTTTAAATATTAGAACATTATTTTATTACAGCCATCACATCAGTCTCTCTCTACAATCTTTCTCTCTTGTTCTCTCTCTCCTCCTTGTCCGGTCTTCTGTCCCGCCGCCATTCGCCGCACTCCGCGATCCGCCATCAACCACCGCAATCCACATCGATCTCCACCACCACATCCTTCACAACGGACATCACCACCACTACTCATCGGAACACCTAGACCCGATCTCCAAAACTCCTCCTGACCTAGCCCCAACGCCGCCACCACCATCATCGCCGACACCACATCCAGTCTCCCACCCATCTCCTCGGCCAACTCCACCAACACCGCCACCTAGCTCCACCATTCCCGAGCCACCACCAGCAGCCCCGCCTCGCCCTGCCACCACCACGACAACCCCCAAACCCTCAGACCAGCTTCACCCCACACCTGAACCGTGCCTAGCCGAGTCTAGTCCGGCCAGATCCAGCCACCGTGGAGCCAGTACAGGCGCCACCGCACCCGCAGCCTACGCCGATGACCAGATCTACCGCCATCACCATACCCTGCCGCTCGCCGCTCTACCGCTCAGCGTTTACAACTCCTTCGCGAGCGCGCCGCCAGATCCCGAGCGTGGGTCCAGCGTCGGACGTCGACCAGCGTCCGCCAAGCCTGCTCCGCCGCCTCGACTCTTCCTCACGCCGTCACCGGCCGAGCAACCTTGGCCGCCACCTCGATGAGTCCAGCCCTCTTGATTACTCTAGTCTCTCCCTCACTCTGTGCTTCTTTCTCTCTCCTATTTCTTTTTATTTCTATGGATAAGCAATGGGTTAACTTAGTGTAATGGGATGGGCCTAGATTTATTTTAGGTATTTGATTTTGTTTATTCTTGAGATAGGTTGTGGGTTTGTTGAATGTTAAGTAATAGTTAACAGTTGGTTGGGCTACATCTCAATGGCCAGGGTAATATTAATTTTATCTAGATTAATTATTTCGTGTGGACCGGGCTCAGCCCACCAAGCCTGGATTATATATATATATATATATATATAATATTTTGTGTATATTTTAAGTATAAAAGTACAATAGTAGGTATGTATATATTATTGTATATATATAATTATATGTGTATGTGTTTTGTATAAACATTATTAGTATAATGCATTGTGGTATATTCTTGTACTATTACAATAATAGTTGGCAGAAAAATATTATTTCCAAATATTTTTACCTAGAGTATTTTAACCAAATAATGTTTATAGTATTTTTAAATATTATTTCTAAATACTTTAAATAAGTAAAACTTAATCTCCAAAACTTTATAAATTTGTCCATGGATAGGTTATAGATTTGGGTGTCTTTCTTCTATTATTAGTTTTAATCACGTTCTAATCATGCTTCCTATATTGTGACTTTGTTACCAAATCAAATCATTGGCTTTCTGGATGGCTATTGGAATTTTGGACATTGGATTATTCTGGACATCTATGGGACATTATGGACTTCAAACAACCTATTCGGGATTATTATTCGGGGCTTTTAGACTGTGATCATCTCCGTGTCGACACGTTCGTGTCGTGCACGTCGACGTCAGATACCCGAGGCAAGTACTTACAGTGAAAAAATCTCATTTCATGTTTAGTTATTGTATTTCACGATTTAGATGTGCATGTCCTGATTCTGTCACGATATCCACACGAGATTAGTATTTATGGATTCTTGTTATGATATTCCTGTTTACCCTGTTCCCTGTTTACTTTATTCCTGTTTTCCCTGCCATGATTAGAATCCATGCATGCTAGTTAGTTGCGAAGTACTTTAGTATATATGTGATCAAAACCATGTTTACCCTGTTCCCTAAAGAATAGCTAATCATACACGAGACGTATGATGAGCCGTACCAAGTAGAACCCTAAGCCCGATCACATATAGAATACAGTACTTCAACCCCACATAGTGTAGCTATGACTCCTACATTTCATATTGCCATGTCATTTACCATGATTTTCTGTTTACTTTATCTACTCTTACCATGTTACTATTTCACCCCAGTATTCTCTCTTCTATTTCTTGTCTTATAATAGCTATCATGTTATGAGTAGTAGTTTTCTGTGATGTACTTGCTCCAATCCTGACTGGATACGTTGACAAAATTGTTTTATTGGATTTGTGATATAACCACCCAAGGATGCAGGAGATGTTGTAGCAGACTTACCACTGGAGGTTGTTTAGCTTAGATTATCTTTTACTTCCTGCCGTTTAGATTTATGTTATCAGAACATTTGCTGTGTTGTACTTTTTCTGAGGATAACTGTATTTGACTCTCAGTGATTAAATTCTGTGGACTTGTCTTTTCCATTTCATATCTACTTTTTAGTATCTGTGATCGAGTTAGAATCTGGTCATGATTTATAATATGTTGGTTAGATTAGATATACTTGAGGACTTGACAGCTTACTGCCGCCGACTCTATGGCGCAGGCTGGACATGCTTCCACGTACTCATGTCCGAACATCCGGGTGCGGATCGTGACACATTTTTATGGTGGCCCATGCAGGTCTCGTCTTTGCAATTAGAGCGATGTCGTGGTAGTACAAACTACTGCGAGCCTGCGATAGGATAGGAAATATGATATTGGGATAAGAGAATACTCAATCACAATTAGGATTCCTTAAGAGATTTCTGGGACGACCCATGAGAATCTCACTATAAACACTATCTCGAAATCTGTTTCCTTTGTTTCTGTCTACTCTACCTTGATTGCCTACTCTTTCTTGATTCGTTGTTGAATTCGATTCTTGGTGTTCATTATTGACTTTGATTTTTGTATCGAGATGAATTTGATGGACTAAATTAAGGTATATTTTGATGACATTATCGATAAGGACAAATATGAAAGGTAAATGTCTGCTTTGGTTATGAAACCTAGAGTTTATCGCAACCATACTAGCTAGAGTGACAAGGACATAGAGCCTGATTTTGGATATACTTACCTTAGTTATGGAATTTTGAGTTTTTTGCAGCCATACCGGTTGGTGTGACGAGAATTCTAGATAACATGATTATAGAAGTATATACTTTAGTTATGGACTATATCGTTATTCGCAGCTACGCTTACTGGCGTGGCAAGAATTCTGGAAAACATGATTATGGATAGACGCATATGATTATTAGATTGTATCTTAAAATTGGTTGTTAACCTATCATCTCTATCATTCCACTCTTATTACTATAGAATTCATTTCCATCACCTTCCCTAGCTCAGGAGTAGGGATATCCTTAGTTCCTTATAAAGTTTCATTTTTCTTGAGGTTTCTTCGAAAGTGTAGTATTTGGTAACTTACAGATGGGTTATGTCATTTAGTATCAGCGTTGATTGTTGGGAGTATAACTTGTGAGTTTGTGAGTGATTCTTGGTTGGACATATGAGCTATAGGCATCAATCAAGATGTAACTCATAGTGTAGAACCTTAGTAGCAATAGTCCTATGGTAGGTGTTAGTAGAGTAAGATGATTACCTCGACCTTTCCTCTGTAAATTCTATCTTTTGATTCCTTATCGTTGAAACCCTCCACTGATTTTCAATTACTAAATTTCGACTCTATTTGATCGTGATTAAATGATTCTGATTATAATCCATATCGTGCCAAATTTTGATTCTAGATCATACTCGAGTAGTTTTAATTATGGTTGTGCATAGATTTTATTTCTATTATTACCCATGACTAGGCTTTGATCATATCTTAATCATGACTCGATCTGACCCTATTCTTAATCATGCCCAAGCTTTGATTTTCAATATGACTTTAATTCTGACTTTGATCGTACCTATCTTTCTATACTTAAATTTTGATCATTCCGATTTGTTCATAATTAACGATTTTGACTCTACCACGACTATATCATGCTTAAAGATGATAAACTCCATCGTGCCTGTATTATTTCGATTATATTCTGAATCTATTCTTAAGTCGTGCATGAACGATTCATCATGCCTATACAGTTCGACCAATTTTCAATTTTGTTCTTATCGTGCTAGCATGACTTAATCGGATGTAAATGACTATGAATTGGATTATTCCAAATCATGCTATTTCTATATTTGATCATGTCCTAGTAATTTTGATCATTTCAAGGTCCTCTATTTCACCTAAAGTTGATTCTTATTCATGCATAAATTTGATTTCTAAATTTTGATTTTGCCCAAGTGGTTTGGAAAATACTAGTGACTATATGCCTAGATCATTCCATCTTAAATTTTGATCCTATGATCATGATCTTGACCTAAATGAATTGATCATTTTGTCGTAACTAGCTCGTGCCTAAAAAAAATGGATTATATTCTCCATCGTGCCTATACGGTTTTGAATTACGATTTTAAATCCATAACCAACCGTGCCTAATGATTTGAGATCATGCCATAATTGATCATTCCTAAATGATTTCTGACTATGTTTTGATCAAGCTATTTCACAAATTTTTAAAAGAACCAAGGAAGAATGAAACGCGGGGACACTGGAGATTTGAAGGAATCGGTTATAGTGTGGTAGTGATACATTTTAGACTGGTTATAATACTTTGGACAATGAGATGAAAATTGATGGAGGAAATGTGTAACCTAGGAAATGAAAGCAAGGTCAAGAGAATATTAGCATCATTGAATTTTATGAATGATTATCTTTGAAGAAATATTTCTAGTATGGATTATTTTCATATAAAGACAGAAGGTGGAAGAATTTCAAGATAGTAGATAATGAAATTAAAAAGGAGATAAATTATAAATAATAGGGGAGTTGTATTCGAAAGGCCAGGTGAGGATATTCAAGAGTGAATTGATTTCGAAGAAATTTAGATATTGGAAGTTACAAATTCTTGAGATATTTTTATATTGACTTAAGGTTAAGACGTTGAATTGAATAATCTAAATTTGAGAGATTTAATTTTCTTAGAATGGCTAAGTTTGATAACGGAGTACAGTGAAGAAAAGAAAAGGAAAAAAAGGAAGAAGAGAAGATTGAGTATTATGATTGATGACGTACACTATAATAGCCTAACTTTTTCAGAATTAATGGATTGATGATTCTGTTAGTAGGTTTTTCTAGATTGGTAAATAAGAGCGTAATTGAGGGATAATGACCAGATAAACCTTGTAGTAGTAGGATGAGATAATTATCTTGTATTTCCTTCCTGCATATCATATCTTGTAATCATTACTTACCTTTCCTATAATAGAGATCTCATTTTCCTATTCACGTAAAATCACTCTTTGAATTCGTTATTAGTGGAATCAATTCCATTTTGATCGCGACTATTCGTTTTTGATTATATTCTTAATCATACTTGAAATCTTTTGATCGTGATTTCGATCATATTCTTAAACACATCCATACTCTATTTTGACTAATTTTATTCCAAATCGTGCCAAATTTTAATTTTAGTCATGACCTTGTGATTTAGATTCTATTGTAAATTCTTATTCTATTTGATCACGGGTATATTAGGATTTTACTCTATATCGTGCCCAAAGTTCTATTCTTCGATCACGCCAATATGTTTTAATTCTAATCATGCCAAAATTCCGATTCTATGCTTAAACATATCTAGATTCTACCTTAGACATGATTATATTCTCAAACATGTCAAACTATTAGCATGCCTATATGATTACGCATGACTATGTGACTTTGATTTCATACATTAATTTTTGTTCTAAAATCGTGTCTAAATTTTGATCTTTAATCACGTCCATATGACTTTTGACCTTGAGTTGATCGTGCCTTAACCACCATGTGCTTAGATTACAATTTGATCATAAATAATGATTTTGATCTATTCTATATCGTGCCTAAGAGAAGGGATTCATTTCTTTATCGTGCTTATATGATTTTGATTCAAATCCATCCTTAGTCGTGCCTAAATCATATTGTATTTGATCGTGCCTAAAGATTTTTGACCGTGCTTTGATAACGATCTTCATCGTGTCAATTGCTTCGATCGTGCGTGAATAATTTTATTGATAATCCGATTTGATTATCCTTATTCGTATCGACACAAATCATTTTATTATTCGTGTCTAAATAATTTGGTTTATTCTTATTAGTCATTCCTTAAACATGATCATAATATAATCGTGCCAAGCCATATCATTTCTAAATTTTCTTACTCGATTACTCTTAATCGTACCAAATCACATCATTTCTGTATTTAATCGCACCCCAGTTATTTTACTTATATTAATATTTGAATTTAGATTTTATTACTATTTTATTGTATTTAGATTTTACTTCTATTGATTTTGTTAATTTAAATTTCGAGCATGAAATTTTTTTTAAGATGTGTAGACTTGTAACTACCCCAATTTGAATTTTGAAATCAATTTGTTACAATGTTGTTGTTATGAGAAACTATTACTAAATCAGTTATTTAAGTTATTTAAAATTAATTTCAAGTTATAATTATTATTATTTTGATTTATTGCTAATTATTATTAATAAATAATTAGTGAATTCTATGTCAGATTTATTTACTATTAAAGATATTATAGTTAATTATTTAAGTTAATTTCAGAATATAATTATTACTAATTTTAACTTGTTTCTAATTATTATTAATAAATAATAATTTATTTCAATTTCAGATTATTACAAATAATGTAATGTAAGCCTAGTTATTCGTAATGGATGATTATGGTTCTGTGAGTTTGGGTATAAGGCCGAATGTGGGCTGTTGGGCCGAGCCGGCCTTTCAAGTGAGAAAGTTTGCTGGTTTTGTACTAAGTAGTCATTAAATTAATCAGTTAGTTCTAACTGTTAATTAGTTATTCATCACCTGATTGGTTAGAGATTAATAGATAGCTGCCAAAAATTAGTTAGGATTAGTTAGGGCCATTATCCGATTACCCCCAGATCTGCTAGATATTACAATCCTGCCATCGTGCTTGGAGAGCACACAATTAAACCTTTAAATATTAGAACATTATTTTATTACAGCCATTACATCAGTCTCTCTCTACAGTCTCTCTCCTCCTTGTATGGTCTTCTGTCCCGCCGTCGTTCGCCGCACTCCAACGATCCGCCATCAACAACCGCAAGCCACATCGATCTCCACCACCACCGCCTTCACAACGAACATCACCACCACTACGCACCGAAACACCCAAACCCGATCTCTACAACTCCTCCCAACCTAGCCCCAACGCCACCACCACCATCATCGTCGTCACCACGTCCAGTCTCCCACCCATCTCCTCGGCCAACTCCACCAACACCGCCACCTAGCTCCACCATTCCCGAGCCACCACCGGCGGCCCTGCCTCGCCCTGCCACCACCACGACAACCCCTAAACCCTCAGACCAGCTTCATTCCACACACCTGAATCGTGCCTAGCCGAGTCTAGTCCGGCCAGATCCAGCCACCGTGGAGCCAGTACAGGCACCACCGCACCCGCGGCCTACGCCGACGACCAGATCTACCGCCATCACCATACCCTGCCGCTCGCCGCTCTACCGCTCAGCGTCTTCACCTCCTCCGCAAGCGCCGCCGCCAGATCCCGAGCGTGGGTCCAGCGCCGGACGTCAACCAGCGTCCGCCGAGCTTGCTCCGCTGCCTCGACTCTTCCTCATGCCATCGCCAGCCGAGCAGCCTTGGCCGCCACCTCGATGAGTCCAGCCCTCTCTCCATCCCTCTCTCGATTACTCCAGTCTCTCCCTCGCTCTGTGCTTCTTTCTCTCTCCTATTTTCTTTTTATTTCTTTTTATTTCTGCGGATAAGCAATGGGTTAACTTAGTGTAATGGGTTGGGCCTAGATTTATTTTAGGTATTTGATTTTGTTTATTCTTGAGATAGGCTGTGGGTTTGTTGAATGTTAAGTAATAGTTAAGAGTTGGTTGGGCTACAGCTCAATGGCCTAGGTAATATTAATTTTATCTAGATTAATTATTTCCTGTGGACCGGGCTCAGCCCACCAAGCCTGGATTATTATATATATATATATATATATATATATAGGTATAATAATTTGTGTATATTTTAAGTATAAAAGTACAATAGTAGGTATGTATATATTATTGTATATATATAATTATATGTGTATGTGTTTTGTATAAACTTTATTAGTATAAATGTATTGTGGTATATTATTGTACTATTACAATAATAGTTGGTAGAAAAATATTTTTTCCAAATATTTTTACCTAGAGTATTTAACCAAATAATGTTTACAGTATTTTTAAATATTATTTCTAAATACTTAAGTAAAACTTAATATCCAAAACTTTATAAATTTGTCCATGGATAGTTTATAGATTTAGGGTTAGTGTCTTTCTTCTATTATTAGTTTTAATCACGTTCTAACATGCTTCCTATATTGTGACTTTGTTACCAAATCAAATCATCGGCTTTTTGGATGGCTATTAGGATTTTGGACATTGGATTATTCTAGACATCTATGAGACATTATGAACTTCAAACAACCTATTTGGGATTATTATTCGGGACTTTTAGACTGTGATCATCTCCATGTCGACACGTTCATGTCGCGCACATCGACGTCAGATACCCGAGGCAAGTACTTACAGTGAAAAACTCTCATTTCATGTTTAGTAACTATATTTCACGATTTAGATGTGCATGTCCTAATTCTGTCACGATATCCATACGAGATTAGTATTTATGGATTCTTGTTATGATATTCTTGTTTACCCTGTTCCATGTTTACTTTATTCATGTTTTCCCTGCCATGATTAGAATCCATACATGCTAGTTAGTCGCGAAGTACTTTAGTTATGTGATCAAAACCTTGTTTACCCTGTTTCCTGAAGAATAGCTAATCATACACGACACGTATGATGAGCCGTACCAAGTAGAACCCTAAGCCCGATCACATATAGAATACAGTACTTCAACCCCACGTAGTGTAGCTATGACTCCAGCATTTCATATTGCTATGTCATTTACCATGATTTCATGTTTACTTTATCTACTCTAACCATATTACTATTTCACCCCAGTATTATCTCTTCTATTTCCTGTCTTATAATAGCTATCATGTTATGAGTAGTAGTTTCCTGTGATGTACTTGCTCCAATCCTGACTGAATACGTTGACAAATTTTAGGTTTTATTAGACTTGTGATATAACCACCAAAGGATGCAGGAGATGCTGTAGCAGACTTACCACTGGAGGTTGCTCCAATCCTGACTGAATACGTTGACAAATTTTAGGTTTTATTGGACTTATGATATAACCACCAAAGGATGCAGGAGATGTTGTAGCAGACTTACCACTGGAGGTTGTTTAGCTTAGATTATCTTTTACTTCCTGTCGTTTAGATTTATGTTATCAGAACATTTGCTGTGTTATACTCTTTCTGAGGATTACTGTATTTGACTCTCAGTGATTAAATTCTGTGGACTTGTCTTTTCCATTTCATATCTACTTTTTAGTATTTGTGATTGAGTTAGAATCTGGTCATGATTTATAATATGTTGGTTAGATTGGATACACTTGAGGACTTGACAGCTTACTGCCGCCGACTCTGCGGCGCAGGCTAGACGTGCTTCCACGTACTCGTGTCCGAACATCCGGGTGCGGATCGTGACATATAGGCTCTAATACATCCCAAGTAGTCATATATCCTGACCTGCTGAATAGACGAACAAACTCAACCTTCATATGAAAAGTTCAAGGAAATAATGGAGTGCGAAAGAGGGAACATGAGATGGAAATGGCAGCAAACTTGGCATGGCATTTCCAACATGACAGGGACTTGATTATAGTGCACCCGTGCTTCCAAGACTTGCATAGAATAAAAAGACTATCTATCATAAAGGATGAGGCAGTTTACCTCATACAATGTTAGATCACCTCCTCCAGTGATATTCCACACAATTCCAGTGGCCCTTTCGATGCCAATATCTAGCAAAGGTGACTGGATGGCATTTAATGCAGCATCTCTTGCTCTAGACTTACCTGAAAAAGGGGAATGCGGAAATACAGAAGACAATCATCAAAGGAAAAAAATGCAAATACTCCATTTCCATTTGCTCAACAAAGAATAGGTCTATTTACCATAAAGTATGTAGCAAAACGAATGTTGGTTAAGATTATCCTAATCTTTGGATTAGCGTGATAAACAGGAAAGGATGAAACACTTCACTTAGCTCAATTTTATAAGAAAATATGATGAAATGTGTTACTTTTTGGTTTAACCAGGAACTAGGAAAAATCTGCTTCTCTAAACTGTTCACCTTCTATTTCTGTTCTTTTTATGTTAGGCTCACATTTATAGCAAACCACAACAAAATTTGGGATAAAGGCCTGGTTGTTGTTGTTATGCTAGGCTCACCTTTAAAATTTATCACCAAATTGTTATGATTCTTATCAGAGATAAATGCCGGCTGCTTAATTCTACAACATCCTTCCTTATATGACTTCTCTTCATTTTAAAACACAATTTTTCAATACTTTTGACGTTACTTGACATAGCTTTCTATCACTTTTCTACTATTCTTGGTATCTTTTTAGCAGGTTGGAACATCTATAGTTCCATCTGAAAGCAAGAAAGAGAATCCAAAGCAAAGATAAAGAGAGTAAGATAATCAAAATCCTAGAGTAACTCATGAGTTCTTAATTTTTAAAACTCGGCCATGAAAAGCTGTTGTATTACATGCATCTCATCCTTTGATTTTTGCAAGGGACTAAAGAGAAAGAGAATCCAAAGCGAAGATAAAGAGAGTAAGATAATCAAAATCCTAGAGTAACTCATGAGTTCTTAATTTTTAATACTCGGCCATGAAAAGCCGTTGTATTACATGCATCTCATCCTTTGATTTTTGCAAGGGACTAAAGAGAAAAAAGTTTTTTTTTTAATGTTAGTGAAATCCACGTGTCACGTCCATATTGCAAGTTCTTACTTTGAGTTCTTATTTGCGATTCTGTAGTCGAACTGTAAGATAATAATAGACATGTTCTCATCTTCTCAAAATAAGGACCCATCATAAGCTACTTAGAAGATTGTCTGGTAAAAGGGAAGCATAATGGACAGCAAAGTGTTCATAACAGAACTTCTGCTTACCCAACATGCATGAATAGATATTATAGTACATACTTAGATCCAAGTCATCTGCCAAAGCACAACACAGCTCCTCTATGCAGAAACACCGCCTGAACCATTTGAGAATTCTAATCTATAGAGCCCTCATGTCGCATCCATGTGATACTTGTAAGACAGCCTAATTGGATGATACCCTTTAGACAAGTAGCACATACTGCACAACAAATTAAATTTTTACAGGTTGATGGAGAGTTCCTGATAACAATTCAAACGAACTAGCCTTCCATTTCCCATTTGAACATTTTAGTCGGAATAAGCATAATGAGCATATCTTTGGTTCCAATGACATTGAAACTAGTGATATAAGGAAACCCTAAAGTATGTTTTCTCAAGTGTCTCCATTCAGTAACACTACTAAATAAATTTGATTTCCCATGATCTCCATGCAACTTATAGAATGCAATATAAAGTATATGTAAATGATTTTTACCACCTGTTGCAGATCCAATACCCATTAAAGATGAGCCAGCATCTGCCATAATGGCCCGCACATCAGCAAAATCAACATTGACCAAACCTGGGACCTGATACCACCATAATGCACTTATGAGATAATAAATTGTCCAAACTTCTCAAGTAGTCAGATGAAAACAGAAACCAGTATACATAATTCTCCCAGCATATCAGTTTGCTTGACGAAAAATCTAAATAGTTCATGCATTTTGTAACGAGGGGCACTACAACCAATGTCAAGACATGAGTGAAATGACTTGTTAGTAGAGTGGATGTAATTAGCAAGGTTCACAGTATCAGCCAATACCGATACATATCAGACGTACCGTATAGTTTTTGGCCTACTCCAATCTGCCGATACCAGTTGACAAAAAGGAATCTATTTTCCAGTCAATTCAACAAAGCAAAATTACAAGAAAAAACAAAAATATGGGGAAAACGGTGTCAAACACAATGATTCAATGTGTCAAAGATCTACGTGCTCGATAAGATTCCTTATTGACACACACTAACCATTCCATTTGTCGAAGTTGTATATTTATAGATTCAGATATCCATCAATCTTAATACTATTACTTTCAAACCCAACAAGATATAATAAATAATATATAGAAGGATGCCTAAATATATGAAATACTATTTAGTTTTTTAATAATAATAGATTTAAAATTTTGACTTTCCGAAATGAATAACTTCGATACTCTGATCCAAAACTTCTGAAACTGCCGAAGTCACTGATGCCAATAATCATATGACGAGTATGAAACTGATTCTGAAATTGTGAACCTTGGTAATTTAGGATTGCTATTAAGGGTTTGAGTAGACGAGAAACTTGAAGTGGACACTTGCTGGTTAACATAATGGTGTATGCTGATTGTACCTGTCAACATAATGCAGTCATATTGTTAATAGAAGACAGTTCTTAAATATGGTTGCATTTATTTCAAGTTGGAAATAGGAGAGGTGACAACAACATATGGACATTGACGAGCACAAACCATAGATCCTGACATGTCCTTTCTTCCTACTAATAACTAATTATATAAAATGGTAGAATAGCATATGTGAAATATCTAAAACAAATTTGCTACGCCAAATTGTACCCGCAATCCGGTAGCACACCTACTCTCAGTCGACGGTCACAATTGATATGGCACTCACTGATTGATGTTGATGCTTGTTCTAGTTTCGCTCATAAAAGACATGTCAAGAAATGATATCTACTGCAAATCCTTATAATGCTTGTGATAATGATGAAGATCATTGTGATAACTAAGATGATAACCATCGAGCACACATTACTCTAAATTAAGAAATGAAGAGAAGTTTGCATACAAGAAATGATAGAAAGCAAGCATTCACCAATCACCAGTGTAATCTTTTGTGCGATTATCATGATGAAGATCATTGCTTAAATTGTGGCCATGATGAATACCATTATGATCAGGAAGATGACCAACATCGAGCCTCTCACTTTTGTGACTCTTTCATTAGGCAGATAATTACAGCAGGGGCTACACTCGATTTAATTTTAACCTGTTATATTATGATAGTTGGTTATGGCAGGGGCTATATTCATATTCCACTTCCCTTGTCATCAATTGTTACATTGTATCACAGATGATATTGCATGAAATTAATGTATCCACAAATCTTTTCCCTAATGTTACTATAAAATCAAATATTTTCATCCATGTTACCTAATTTTTTGTGACTACCATAGCTATGCAGTTAATAATGACAAGGGCTACCGTTAATCTTAAACTTGTGTACTAGCAGTAAACAAGCCATACAAATCAATATGTCAATGTACCGTAGCTAGGGTCAAACTATCATGAGCTTTTTCTGGAATCTTGGTAAACATTCACCAGTGTAATCCCTTCGTACCAGCAGTACATAAATATGCCTTAAGATTGGTCTCTCATAAATAAAAGTAAACTAGGCAACAGAAGTTGTGGTAATAAATAAGATAATCTGGAAAAAGAAGACCGGGGGTGGGGGATGACGATATATGGCCATTTGGAATGGTAAAAGATACATTCAATCCGAGGACTTGAACCATGTATCTGATGATTAGAAAGCCATATATATAACACTAACAAAGCAAATTCATAACCATTGGGCTACCTAGGCTTTAGTGATAATAATATTTTTAGTCTTTATTTATGTTTTCATTGTCATATCGAGAGGAGTCCCCTCTGCCAAGGCCCCTGGATCCACCCCTGTTCTTAGATCCCATTATAGCTCATGATGGACAAGGACAATGCAGCAAAATTTACCAAGCCTTGTTCATAACACGTGACCAACTGAAGCAAAATAATAATGGAGACTAAGGCCCATTGCACGTTTAGTGTCGAATAAGATTGCGACAGAGGGCATTGCATCAATGCAGATTTGAGAATTTAGACTTTGGGCTCATTTTTTGTTGCATTTGTCTCAATTACTTAGGCAAAATGGCACACATTGTTTTTAACTATGCAACAATGCACGTGGGAGTACATGGTTGACTTATAGGATTAGTTATACTTATTAGGAATTGATTATGTTTGGTATATAGGATTAGTTTTATTTCTGTAAATTGCTTCCTATTGCAGTTATTTGATTGGTTACGTACTCGTATACTCTCTATGCTCTCTATACTCTCTGATTTTATTCATTGAAGAATTTAGAGATTTATCTTAGTTATGGTGTATTGTCTTTCTTAGAATAAGTTTCTTCTTCCTCTTATTCTCTCCACAAAAACCCCAACCCCAAACCTCATTACCATTAACCCCAAAGATGAGTTTTCTTTACATCGCATCAAGGTTGATCTTTGGATCCTGAGATAAAAAGTTGTGATGCATTGATTCATCTTCTTCGTAGAGCAAGCAAGATTTGATCCGTTTTGATAGCATGGTGCAACTTCTCAATATTCTGGTAAACTCGATCCATAATCCACAAATTGATTGATTACTTGGATATTTTCTAGGGTTGTTTGAGTATATATTATCAATCTTTCTTTACAAATACACTTCTAATCTCAGTTTGTAATATTGTTGCATAAATTTTCATTATGTAGTTTGTCCCTAGGTCTTTCCTAGGTCACTATGGCAAAAGAAACTTAATCAATTGCAATTTAACATTTTATAAGAAAAATATTACAAGAGTTATAGGTTGAGAAAGCAAGAACATATTACATAAGGAACAAATTATGAAATTACAGTTTCAAAAATTTATAAAAGTGCTAAACTGCTAATTGGATATTTCAAGGTTCCCATCCGTGTTTTAAAATGCTCTAAAATGCTCTGGGCGCTCCTAGGCGAGCTGACTCACCCCATTGCCTAGGAGCGCCTATCCTCCCCCAGAGAAGAAAAGTGTCACCTTGACAGCTTCTCAAATTCCCTTTTCAGAACAAATTTTGTCGCTTTTGTAGCTCATATTAGTTAGGTTATATAAATTTGTCGTATATCCCTAAAAATTCATCAAACTTGAGCTTTTAGACAATAAACTAAAGAAAAGAGTCAAAAAAAAATACAAAATTACCAATAGCAAACAACAAAGTAACTTAAAAAGATCACAAAATAGTCTATGAAACACAAATTAAGTTTAAAAACAATAACATCGGACATAAATCATATATGATAAAAGACGAATTATTCAAATGAAAAATAAACATAAGATAATCAAAGAGTCAATGTTCCACATTCATAAATGACTTAACGGATCTTTCTTTCTACTCAATCATACATTATTCATCTTCATCATCTAAGTCTACGAGATCATCATGAACATTATCATCAATATCAATCATCGAAAATGAAATATTCATCCTACTCAATCTCCTCTCTTTCTTTCTTTTTCTTTTCTATTTATGTCTATTAAGTTAGTAACTTAGTGTTAAAACTTAAAAAAAGACTATTTGGCCTTTAAAACTTAAGCCGGAAACTTTAAAAACTAATAAAATCAAACAAGCCCATAAACTTATAAAAAAAAACCTAAACAAAGCCCCAAAGAGCTGCATAAAACACCCAACACGCCTAAACTCGCCTAATTACGCATTCGCATAATCTCGCCTTTGGCGCCTTTCTCGCCTAGGCATCGCCTACAGAAGATACCTTGCATGCCTTTGGATTAGGCCAGTGAAACATTGTTTCTCGCCTTTGGGGCACATGGGCGACGCCTTAACAACATGCTGACAGGACATTATGGATACAATAAATTTACGAGCTACAGACGTAAAATGGATTCACATAGGTCATGGGGGAAATAGCAAGCAAATAGTGATCATGTAAAAGAAATGACTTCATTTCTCATTGCTATCACAGTGCTAACTGTTGCTAAGACAGATAAAACTCTTTGCACATTCAAAGTTATTTAAAAGGTCTCCCAACAACCATACCGTAATTATATCAGAAATGCCGCGAACGCCTTGTCTAAGTATATCGTCAGCCAAGTTAAATGCTTCTGTCACAGGTGTATTTGGAGAAACAGCAGTCAACAGCTTGTCATTTGGGATGATGATAAGGGTATCAACACTATTCCTTAAAGCTGCGATTCCTTCCTGTGCCTGAACTGCCCGTCTTCGTCCCTCAAATGAGAATGGAGTTGTTACAATACCTACAGTTAATATACCCATTGATTTTGCAACTCCAGCAATTACAGGAGCCCCACCAGTTCCAGTTCCTCCACCCATCCCAGCCTGCACATAGAACTTCATTTATAAGCAGCACTGTACAAGCTACTGGTTTCCAGAAAGTTTGATTGAGATTCTGCAGCACAGAATAACACTTCTACCTACCAATCAACAACTACTTCAGGATTTAGAATATATCATGTCTGCCAACAAATAAAAGAGCAATTTACTTTTTAGGTTTATTTGTTTTGGCTGGTAAAGAGAAAAAAAAAAAGATGGGCTTAATACTTTAATACCAAAAAGTAATATGAGGGTCTTAATTATTCTGTTAAGAGTCTAGGATGGTCCAGAGTGGCCCAAGACTCAAATTTCATGCATAACTGTAGACTTAAAAAGAGAAGAGAAAGTAGGACAAACTGCAGACTGCAGAGCTGAAATCCTCAAAGGAATCTAATTCAAAGATTAAATTTAGGATGAACTGCTATCAACATTGTACATGGTACGAACCTATTATACTATATGATAGGGAGCAATGTTACCTGGAAAATAGAACGATGTGGTAACATGAGACGTCACTTTTTATGCAACGAGATACAATTGGTAGGCTTCTAAGGACCACTTAAGAGGAATGAAAGATGTGCTTCTAAAAAATAGCACGCTATCCAATCGTGTGTATGTACACAAATTAAAATTTGACAATCGTAAAGTCACATTTCTTATTAGATGTAAGCATCTTACAATTCAGGTTACAATTACAAGGGTTTAGAATTTAGGATTTCTCCATTTCTCTCTCTGGCACGTTCTTGTCATATAGGAAAGAAACAATTCCAGTTTTTGGGACAAAAGTTTCCATACAACAATTGATACACATAATAGAGTTTCTTTTAACTCTGCTACGGAGATTTTGTAGAATGTCCATAGGCTGAAATGTGCTCAAAGATTGGACCTGTGCCTCATTTAACATGAAAAAACATTCCTTTGCAGTCCATCCTGATTAAGTTTCCAGTCGAGCAATTTTTACTAGTCAAAAAAAGTTAAAAGTAACATTACTGTTCAACAGAAAGTCTAATCACTGCCAAGAAGAATCAATTATCCATTAGGTGCTTGAGGTGTAAAATATGTCAAGCATTTAACTGTAGTCGCCTCCATTGTTATAAAATAGTTGCAGTTGCAGAAAAGGTTGGCAGTGAGGGGAAGATGTTACTGCTTAAAGGGTAGGCTTGTACATGTTCTCATATGTAAAAAGTGCAAGAATGTTGCTTGTACAAGTTGATCTACAACATGGAGTGACAATTTAACAGTGGCTTAAGTGAAATGGGGTGTAATTATAATGCACATAGGTAACTTGCATTATGAGTGGGTCTTATTTCTGCCATGTACGATTCTCAAGCTTTAGAAAAACTTGTGATCTCATCATTTAAGCTTTAATTAGTTCAACATGTAGAACCAAGTAAGCTTATGCTGGGCATGTCTATCATGTAAGCATGACTTAGGTTTTAACTTGTATGTGTATGAGAATTAAAATAAAGACAACAGAATTTGTATGTGAACTTGTACCATGATTCATGTATTGGCATGCACAAATCATATGTAATATTAGCCTGTATAAGTTGTATTTGTAAGAGAGTATCTAATCTCTTTTGCATTTAGTCTTCTCTCTTGTGGTAGTCTCTCCTTTAGTGCCACAATGGATAGGAACTAAAGCGAGAAGGCCACTCTCTCCTATAAATATGTACTCATTCAACATTCGTAAGTGTCAGAGCAAGGCTCTTCTTGACTCTCCTTCCTAAAAATCTTCCTAAAAAAAAAAAACAAATACAAAAATTCCTCAACCCAAACCTAATAATAATCCTCAACCTAACCTAGATGTCACCAACCCCCTTCCACAAATAGTCTCTGCCACATTATGGTGACTCTCGCTCCTCTGCACAACCGAACCCCAACAACCACCGGTATCACCCCTAGCCATCATCGCCTTTAGCCTCAATGAACCACGATCTCCTTTAGGAGGCCAGCCTCACCAATGATCGACAACTCGCTTCAACTCGAGTGTTCATCAAAGACCTTCAGCATTGCTCCCAAAGCATTTTCTCGTCCAATCTCCATAAATGTGCATTTTATAGTCCAATCTCCATAAATGTCAACATGTTCACCACTTGGCAACCAACGACAATCGTAGTCAGCTCTTTTTCTTTTTGTTGTGTTCCTTTTTCTTCCTCTTTTTTTTAGTTTTATGTAAAAGAAACATGGTTGTAATTACTTGTTAAAAGAAGTATTTTCTCTCTTTTGTCTCTTGAAAAAGGATATGGCATTTGTTTTCTCCTACTCTCCATGGTTTGTGGTTCTTCTTAATAGCATTTGTCGCTACTATTCACAAGCTGCTCTCAACGATGGTCATGCTCTTCATTGTCTCCTCTTTTAATGTGACATCGTCTCACTCGTCTTCCTCATCTACTTATGTGAATCCTTCTTGTGGCATTGTCGAGCTCTAATTTTTCTCAAGTTACACGGAACAAAACAGAACACAGTACGCCGGAGCTCCCGGTATATTTTACATTTAGGGTAGGCTTCTTCATAGCGCTTATTCAAATAGGCTTCTCCATATGCATATTAGGAACGCAATATGTTTATCCAAATCATGGAACAATTTTAAGGAATACATATTTAAATAATATATAAGATTCAAATTAATTAAGTACCATATAATATAGCAAGTTATAAAAATTTAAAAGCAACAAGATTCTTAAGTTGCAAATAATCCTACAGATAATGTCTTTCTAAAAACTAGCAATTAATAGTTCTTGTACTTTTAATAAAATAAATAAATACACGAACATCATCTTCTTCTTCCCTTTTATGTGTGTGAATAAGGGCGGTTTATAGACCGAAGAGTCAAAATAACTCACTTATATACCTTATATAGTCCATTTTTCTCTCCATTTTTGTTCCCACTACATCATACCCATGGCATCAACTTCCATGTTTCCTTCAACATTTCTCTTCTCCCTTCCCTCCAGTAACAGTGTAACACAATTTCTTTGATCGCCAAGGGAGGCAATACTGAAGATCGTGGATAAGAATAATGTGAGGGCGATCTCAATGAGCAAATATTGTCAGAAGTTAGAAAGCTTGGTTGGAACCCACTTAAGTAGATCCTTTATTGGCTTCTAGGGAAGAATCGAAACATGGAAACTTTGATATATGTCAAAAGTGCTTAACTAGGTTAGCCAAGAGCCCGAGACTAGGCAAGTCAATATTTCTTGAAAGAGATCGTTGAAACAAAGACTACTTAATTTTAAATGGACATGTTTCATGTTCCAGTACACGAAAGTTATGCATTCACAAAACGTATTTCCGACCGTCGATGGCACCCTCTGTAGTGAATTATGGCAGCTACTTCTTTGGTTGTTGCTTCCTCCTCCCATACTTGCATGCTTCTTGATCCTCCAAATGACAACAATCTGATTTTTTCATTTCCTACTTGCACCAGCCTTCTCCCATATCATGACATAATTGTCTATCTTTTCCCATAGTAGTTTCTTGCTTTTGTAAATGGCTTCACTGCTTACTTATCATGCAACCTTATTGTGACTGCTTCAACCATATGGAGGCAAGAAGCATAGTTATCGAGGGATTATGCCTATGGTCTGACACACTTACGTACCTGCTTCCAAAGGAACTACTGCTTCGGTGTAACTTCCTCCAATGCCTCCATCATTCTCCTCCAAGACATTCAGCTTCTGCAGCATATCCTCTTACTTATTTCTCTACCAACTTAACTACTACTCATTTGCCTACTTACTCCTTCCTGACTATGCAGTTAAAGTGGAGACTACTCGGCCTGCGTTGTAGCACTGTCTGATTTTTCACAAAACTCGAGTAAGAAAATCGGCCACTAAAAAGCGACGACTAGTCACCGATACATGACGCTTTTTATTTGTTGTAAAAATCCAAAATATCCGATTTTTCAAAAATAATGTTGGTTTATTTTTATATGCCCAAAAAAGATTATTTGTTTTTACCCCTAAGAAGTTTGAAATTTACGAGCAAAGACTTATAGGGCTTCAAAATCCAAAGCAAATTGAAAGAGAGAGAAAAGAACAAGAAAGAGTGGGGGGTTTCGTGCGCAACTCTTGCTCGTGATGCTGTGCTCGCCCAATCTGTTGTGCAAGGTGAGTTTTTTTCTTTTCTTCTTTCTCCTTTCTTCTTCTTTCTGCTGAAACGCAAGGCTGTGGTTGTGCTTTTTCTTGCTTTCTTTTTCTTCTTGTGCGTGCAACTGTGCAATTACCAGCTTTCATGGCTCCAATATAGTGAAACATGACTGCTGCTCATTTGTTTCCTGCAAGTTTTTCTTGTTATTGGCCTGTTGCTTCTTTATTTTACTGCTAAAATTAATTCACTGCGATTAACTCTATTGAGGTACATTGGTTTGATGTTTTATTTATGCTTTTCTTGTTGTTGGTCTGCTGGTTTGTGGAAGATATAGATAGAAGTAACATCAGCACCAGCAGCTTGGTTTTTTGTGTGGTTTGTTTGGGGGCAGATAGTTTTTTAGAGTGGGTGATCTCAAATATTTTGAATGCTTTTGGTTCCATTCCTCTGTTATGTTTTCAGTATTTTGAATGCTTTTGGTTCTTCTGTTATGTTTTTAGTAACTTGGGTGCTTTTGGTTCTTCTGTTAATGGCAGAGTAGCAAAGGAAGAAGAATTAGAACCGAAAATTGTAATTTGCAAGAACCCATTGCCGCCACCACCACCTGTTTTGTTAATGCCTTTTAATTGTTTTTTTTTTTTTTGTTGAATGGCAGTGCCTTTCATGTTGTGATTTGTCATTTTAATTAGTGACTAGTAATGGCTTCTTTGAGAGCTTCTACTGTGTGCACTTCAAATTCAGCCAAATCTGGTGCGTCGAAGAGTAGTTCGTGATATTTGCTTGGAAATGGGGAGAGTGGAGACATCCAAAAAAACCATAATTATGCATGATTATGTAATGCAAGGCTATGTGGATGGATTTATTGAAGGAACATCTTACCCATACAAAAGGAAATACAAAGGGTTGTCCAAATGTGACTAATGAGATACAAAAAACGGTTCTTGACTCAATGAAGGAGAAAGCTAAGAAAAATGTTAAAAGAACTAGTAAGTAAGAAGCTTCTAATGAATCCAAATGATTTTGATGATGATGTAGATTGGGATGATGTTGTTAAGGAACAAGAACGATTATTAGATGGTAGTGGGGTTGGAACTAGGGACCATGAAACTGCAGAATTAACTACACTGAGGCAGTCCCAAACTCCAGTTGTTGGTGGTACTAATAGGAAGAGAAAGGCTGCTAGAAGTGTTCAAGGACCTCTTGATACAACGTTGAAGCCTAATTATGAGAACATAAAACAAACCACAGTGGATAGGAACAACCCTCACAAGGAGAAGTTGAGAAAGATAGCTTGGAGAAAGATTTATGAGGTTGAATTACCATTTAATGTTGTACGAGTATATAGTTTCCAAGAAGTCATTCATGCAATTGGAGACTATAGGAAAGGTAGTTAATTCATATTTAAGCTTGTATGAAATTAGAAGTCATTCAGTGCAAAAGGAACTGTTTTCTTGAAGGCTATCGATTCGTCTCAGCATGTCGAAGGTGCAAATTTAATTGTGAAAATGATAAATGAGATGATCGAGGACCTAGGGGAGGAGAACATAGTACAGGTAATTTGGATTATGGCCATTTACATGATAATTTGATTTGTCACTTTTTATGAGCCATTTATTCTAATTGACCTCACAAATATATTCTTATAGTTCATTACCGACAACGTCTCAAATTTTAAGGCTGCGGGATGGAAACTTGAGGAGCAACATCGGAAATTTTGGACTCCTTGTAAGCATTGGTTATATAGAGATGCAAAGGGACAATTTGGATCTCCAGCTGAAGGCAAAGAAATACAATTGCACCTAGTAAGCATTGCTTATATATTCATATTATTATTACTTTATCAGTATTTATTTTTTATTAACTATTAAGTATTAATTATTGAAAATTAGATGAATGGTAGCTTTTTACAGGTTAGTCACATCTTTGCTCCAAAAGTTTGCTATCGGAGTCTTAAGCCAGACGTGTAGCGACTCACCTTGTGAGCACAATTCGAGTGCATTCAATAATGTGAGTTTTACTTATATTAATCTATACCTTGTATTCTAACTATTTCCTTTTAATAAGGAGCAATGTTATAGATTTTGCTAGGCGGAAGCGGTGCGTTGGGGACCCGACTAGCGCCTAGGCACCGATTTGTTTTTTTTTTTTTTTTATTTCCTCATGAGTATATGTATAAATAATCTTAGATGTAACATTTGAACACATAAAGTTCTGAGCTCTTGTGGCTAGCCCAGTTATGCTTTAGGTCATCATTTGAGAGCTGCTAAGGGTTCGAGTCCCTTGTTGGTTTGTTTTTTCTTCAGTTTTTTTTTTTCTTTTTTAACTTAGGGGAAAAATATAAGGAGGAGGAGAGGAGAGAGCCTCCAGACTTCTCCTCCCCCGCTCCCCTCCCCTCCCCTCTGCATACTCCCTCTCCGCCCCTCCCCTCTCCTCTTCCCCTCCCCTCTCCTCTTCCCCTCCTCCTCCCCTCAGCCAACAGCAACAGCAGGCCAGTAGCAGCAACAGCAGACCAGTAGTAGCAGCAGCAACAGCAGGCCAGTAGCAGCAGCAACAACAACAACAACAACGTCGACGACGGCGAAGACGATGGCGGCGACGACGGCGGCGGTGACGACGACGGCGGCAACAGGTAAGTATTTTATTTTATTTGTTGAGTATGAATTTTTCTTTTTCTTTTTGAATTTTCAAAAAAATTGGTCAAATAGACCGCCTAGGCCCGCCCAGCGCCTAGGCCGGCCGTCTAGGGCCTTTTCGGTGCGGCCGGCGGCCGCCTAGACCGATTTTTAGAACACTTATAAGGAGTTTATTTATGTAAAAATATGTATAATATTATAATTATCTATGATTTCAGTTGGCATTCTATGAAGAGGAATTGTCTTTTGCAAGAAAAATTGAACACTCTTGTTTTTATTGAACCAAAAAAAAAAGGCTGAAGAAGCGATCCACAAAGAGAAACAAGTCTTACGATCTTATTGTCTTGAGGAAAGTTGGATTAAAATAATGATTAGGTGATTCTTATTGAGGAAGAGAGCTCCAAGAATATGTGGATGCAGGTGATTCTCTCTGGTCTAAAGTGAGAGGTGCACAGGGAAGTGATGAAGAAGTAGAACCAAGTACTAGGAGTAAGAGAAAACGGTATAAAGATGAGGATTGGGATATGGATGAACAAAAGGAAAGGTAGACAAGATTTTGAGGACCCATTTGTGGGTGTTGACTCAAATGTTGATATTGAGGGTGTGGAGTTACCTTGTTCATGAGTTTTAATTGTGATACCTTCATGTTATTTCCTTTTATTATCATGAACATGGTTTGATGTTGGTGTGTGAAATTTTTTGTATGATTATGGACATAACGAGGTACTTTGTGAAACTCCTTTTCTTTTATTAACATGATTTTGTATTAGTTTGTTTTATTGATATAATTGGATATTATTATGTAGAATTAGTACTAGTATTAAAAATAACATGATATGTTTTTTACCCTTTTTTGCCCATCTAGTAAAAAATCGGTATCGACCGCTTTGCAAACGCTGTAAACGCGTAGCTCCCAGTTGGTTGATACCAAGGTTCACAGTATCGGTATCGGAATCGGTATCGGACTATTCCTATGAGTATTGGTATCGGCGATATCGGTAGTATCGGCAGTTTCGGATCGGAGTATCGGATTTTTCGGTATCGGAAAACAAATAATTATTAATAAATTATTTACATTTAAAACATATACTTTATACATTTAGGCATAATTTTAAGTATTTTCAGTCTTATTTCTTAGTAGTTTTGAAATTGAATGAAATAGTAGTCACCCTTACCGATTAGTTTACATCCAATAGATTGATTTTCTTCTTTTACATGTTTTCAACCTTATTACCCTTGCTGATTTGTCTTTTTCGCTTAATTTTCTTTCCCGAACTGACCGAGAAAGAGACCTCCAATGTTGGTATCGGTCAGTATCGGGTATCGGGTATCGGTCGATATCGGATCGGAACATGCCAAACCGTATCGGTATCAGCCGTATCGGATCGGTATCTGCCGATACTTTAAACCATGGTTGATACCTTCACCAAGGCTCCTAACCATTGTTCCTACAGTTTCATCTCCAAGTTGGTCTTGATGTCTAGCTTGCCAGGAAATGTAAGAGAGAATCTCTCTCTCTCTCTCTTTTGCATAGTCTTTTTTATATATACATTTTGCATTTAGTCTTTCTTTATATACATTTTGCATTTAGTCTTCTCTCATTGTATTCAGTCTGAAATGCTCATCCTCTCCTATAAATACGTACTAACTTCACATTAATGATAAGCGCATTTAGTTTAGTATCTCTATCTAAATAGCATAAAAGCATAGCATACTGTACTAGCACAACATAATTCATTAGTTGCATGATGATGTATGTCAATATCATGCATTGATCAGCTCATAATGATATATTATATACATATATTAAGCTCAAGGTAGTACATAACATGAAATATTAATCAATTTGTAGTTGTGTGTGTATGTGTACACCAACCAAGAATCATATGCAAATATCTTAATTTAAAGCCACAATAATAAGTGCTTGATTGTAGTAATTGACCCACAGTAGGATGTACAAGATAGTCTAGAGGTAGGATGTACAAGAGAAGACTAGAGCATTGAGCTCTAGATTATTTTTTAAGTGGACTGCTTAGATACTTTCAATCTATTGCATTTTAGAACCAGCAAAATATTAAAAATTTAAAAAGGACCATGAGGTTCAACTTCTTATATTCCATTTATCAAGCAGTTCTATATTAATTGCACCTTGAACAAAGGTTGATATATTTGTATGTGATGTGTACCTCATTTTCTTATATTCCATTTTTCTTTCATTCTTAAATTATGGACCATGAGGTTCAACTTCTTTTATCAGGGCCTATCCTCCCGCTAAAGTCGTAAACATATGATTTATCATTTCAAGACTAGAAGAAATTAGCATCAATAGTAAAACAGTCCAAAGTTTCAAATAATTGCAAGTATAGCACATATCTAATGCATATCAACCATTCTTGACAATCCATGCGTAATGCCACCTAAAGTACAAAAACAATATGATAATAAAAATTTCCATAGTTACATATTAAACAAAATAGTTAGTAAAACAAGTTATGGATAGAAGAGCCTGAATTAACAAAAGAACTTATTCCAACTTCTATTTCTAATTTGTCAAATAAACATTTTTAGAACCTCATTATGCTTACCGTGACGAAGACCATGTCTGAACCATCCAGTGCTTCCTGAATCAACTCCTTGCTTTCTTGGGCAGCATTCATACCAATATCTGGGTTCCCACCAGCACCAAGTCCCCTAGTCAGCTCCTGACCTATTTGCAACCGATGCTCAGGATATACTGGCGACATTCTTAGAGCTTGAATGTCCGTATTAACAATCAAAAACTCCACACCTTTCATTGAACTTGCAATCATTCTATTGACTGCATTTGATCCCCCGCCACCTACTCCGATAACTTTGATCTTGGCTGCATTATAATCACTTGGAACTGATGCATCCATCAAATTTTCAATTGCATCACCAACTGAATTGCTCTTTCTTGTGTCAATAACTGTCTTATTTCCCTCTCGGAGCAACGAAACTTCTGGATGAAGATTCAAGAAAGGATGATTCTTGTTATACGAGTTTATGTGAGAGTTGGAAGAGCATCTAAAACGAGGATAATGTGAATTAGTCTCCTGCCCTAAGGATGAATTAGTAGTCTTCCCTAACCGAAAGAGGCACTCATTAAACATTTTGAGAGAGCTACTTCTTCTGGTTTGATTCTCTTTTCGAGCTGTCCCTCCAAAAAACTGACTATCAAAAAGACATGGTAGATGTGCTGCCATTTTAACAGAGAGTGAAACCACTATTAAGAGCTTTAGAACCCAAAATTCCAAGTGTTCGCAGTCACGTCAGAGTTTTTTTGTCCTTCTAACATCTGACAGCTGAAACTAAAAAGGAACAAATGGTCAATTAACATCTTATGCAATTAAGAAAGGTGGAATTAAGCCAGAAAGTCCCAATCCAATGTAAGAAACTATTAGCAACTAGAAGAATAAATAAAAAAGAGGTAGAGATATTGGAATTACTGTTGAGAGCTTGAAACCCCTAAGTCTTGTGTGTTTTTTATGAAAGAAACCACCAGACTAAACCATCAATACGTATAAGAACATTAAAGGCCCACAATTAGCATAATTATTTATGCAAATAGAAGCTTGAACTTGAAAAATAAAATAAGAATAGCCATGTATACCAAAACCCAGGATAATGCATATATTAATATAACTTAATATGATAAAAATCAAAACCAAGACCCGGAATTTTGCATCAGCCCACATATACCACGAATAAATATATAAGATGGACGGCTATAAAACTTCTAAGCAAGAAACTAAAACAGAGAAATTTGAATATAATATTTGCAAAGCATTGTATTGTAATTACTGTTGAGAATTCAAACCCCGATATCTGAAAGTTAGTGGTAGTTCATTTATGGATGGCAACTTGTGGTCAAATCCTATGAGATGTGCCTGTGGAGTCATACGCAGGTCCAAACCATCTAGAAAATTGTACCAATAGACAAACTCAAATAGAGTATGGTATTCCGGTTGGGACTGTCAATTATCTTAACTTATGCAGTTATATTCGTTGTTGTTTTTTTCAAAGGTTTACATCCTTCGGTGAAAATGATATAAATTTGTAATATTTTGCATGTGCATATATTATTTGTACTAAAAAACTATAAGTGGCATTTTTGAAGATTGAGCAATAGTTGAATGTCCATATTCCAGATCCATTCCACGATTCAATAATAATAAGCAATTGCTTCTACTTGTGGGGATCTAAAGCCAAACAAAATTAGGTTTGATAAATCAGGTGGAGATTTCTATAGCCACCCCCAAGCTCCCATTAGCAAGTACGAAAATAAAGTTCTTGCTCCAACTATTGTTTTTTCGTTATTAGGGCTGTTATGGTTCCACCACGTTGGGCTAGTCCTGGACCCAGAGCCATAACTCCTGCCGATCCATGTTTCAACATGATCCTTACGAAAATAAGCTTTAGGTCAACATGATCCTTACGAAAATAAGCTTTAGGTCGACTCTGGGTCTTTCAAATACAGATCAGCCCTGTCCCTTCACCATAGACTCTAATTTGTGATGTGTTGGGTATAGGTAGCAAGGTTGTAAAAATCGCTAGTCGGCCGCTAGTCGGTTCGTGGGGACTACGGATTAATCGGACTACTCGGGGACTAGTCGGATTAGTCGGTTTAGAATTTTTAATGAATATATATATATATATATATATATATATATATATATATATATATATATATATATATATATATATAATATGTTATAAAATATTTTAAAAAATAATATGTTAATTGTTGAACTTTTAATTATCGCAGACTACAGTACATTTTCTTATTCATTATTTTGCATAAATTTCTATTTCGATAAATATTTAAATAATATGTTAACAACTTACTATTTTGTACGGAGAGTTACAGCCGCAGTAGCAAGCAAAAGCAAAAAAAAGTAACAAGCAAAAATTAAAAAAAGAGCCACAACAACAGTAGTAAAGAGATAACAAAGCAAAAGTAAAAATAAAAAAAGAGTAGGCTAGTCACTTTTTTCAAAAATAGAAAAAGGCAGCAACAAAGTAAAGAATCGACGACGGCTGCCTTGACGAAGTCGACGGCAGCCCAGACTAGTACCAATTTAGCTAATTTTTGGATGTACTAGCCCCTAATCGAGTCGACGGTTGCCGACAAGTGACTAGTCGGGGGCTAGCCCCTAGTCGAGTCGGCGACGGCCGACTAGCGACTAGTCGGGGACTAGTCGGCCGCCTAGAGGGATTTTTACAACACTGATAGGTAGTCCACAACAATCCATACAAAAAATAGCAAAAAACTCACAATTGGTACCCCTCGTATCTAATTTTTCACATCCAAACCGGACTTGAGTCTGAGTCGGATCGGATTTATGTGGACTTGGACCCTACATGTTTCGACTTTCGAGGTTAAGGTCTACCCATGTTCGATGAGGTAAAACCCATCCTGGATCCGGATTCTAGGATCTAGATAAAGCATTAGTGAAGGGTGACAAATCACCCTCTCCTTGCAACAATTAGCGCAAAGTTTGCACCACGGAAAAAAAATGTCGTCCGCCTATATTTTCGTGCTACGAAAGTTCTACTAGAGCGTTCAATGTCATAAACCTCACTCTCTCTCTCTCTTTTCCGCAGAACAATTAAGTCGACAATGGCGTAAAAATATAAAATTCTTCCAACAACACAAAGTAATGAAATCACTGAGCGAAATCTGAATATAAACAAGAAAAAAATGACGAAAATACGAAGACAAAGTGAAAATTTGCTCTTATTTCTTTCTTCTCCCTGTAGGGGGGAAATATTGAGAGGGGGAGAGAGATGTACATACAAACCACCGTACCTATTGAGGAAGCAGTCGAGGGTTTCGTTGCCGTTGCCGCAGTAGAGAGAGGGATAGAGATTGGGACGGGTTTAGGGGGGTAGTAGGGAGTAATAGCACACATAAAAAGCCCAAAGTGACCTAAAACGTAACAAACTTTCACTCGGTTTGGGCATCATCACCACATATCTAAGTCTTGGGCACACTACTTTTTAGGCTAAGCTAGGCAAGACAAGGCTCAAAACCGAAAACATTTAAAAAAATTAAACCGATTCGAATCGAATTGAAAACACTAAACCAAAAACATTTAAAAAATTGTTCGGTTTCAATTTTGAAAATACTAAAAAAAATTATTCGGTTTCGGTTTTCCATTTTGATTTTGGGCCAAAACCAAAAACCGAATAAGAGTTATAAAATTATGTCAATACCCTCAATTATATGCATATTATATAATTAAAATGTTTATACTTTGAAAACAACAATTCTATATATGTGTTTTGAATTAGAACTTTAATAATAATTTAATAACTAGTTCAACTTTGAACACAATTTTAAAAACAACAAATATGTGTATAAAGTTATAATTTTTAATATAATTTATTCACAATCTCAACTTTGGATCAGACCCATTAAACAATAAAATTTTCCAACCGAACAAACCAAATAAACCGAATCGTTTATTCAATTCGGTTAGGTTTCGATTTTGGCTAATTTCAGTTCGATTTTGGATTTTTAGAATTTTGGTTTATTCGGTTTTAACTATTTCAGTTCGGTTGAAACCGAATGCTCACCCCTATTAGGTTGGGTTTGTTTTCCATCTTGGGTTAGGTTGAAACTCGTGCACATGACAATTTCTATTGTAATTAGTACCGAAAAAAATATGTAGCTTTGTATCTATGACTTACGTAAATCTATACTACTATATAATAAAAAAATTAAATAAATAAAAAATTCTTATCTATGTTTACTAATTTAAAATTTTCATTTAACAAGGGCAATTAAGTAATTATATTTATATATATATATATATATATATATATATATATATATATATATGCCACCGCACCGATTGAGGAAGTCGGCGAGGGTTTCGTTGCCGCTGCTGCAGTAGAGAGAGAGGAGGAGAGATTAGGAGGGGTTTAGGGGGTTGGTAGGGAGTAATAGCTTACATAAGAAGCGCGGTGCGGTGCGATGCAAGTGCGATACAGGTGCGGGCCTTCGGGCCAAGAGTGTGGCCTTCGGGCCGAGTTTGTAGCCTTTGGCCAGTTGTCTATAACACAATTACCTCTTTAATATATATATATATATATATATATATATATATATATATATATATATTTGCCCTTGTTAAATGCAATGAATAATTTTAAATTAGTAAACATAGATAAGAAAATTTTGTTCTTTTTTAATTTAATTTTTTATTATATAGTATAGATTAACGTAAGTCATACATATAAAATCTACATTTTTTGGGTACGAATTACAATAGAGATTGTCAGGTGTACGAGTTCTAACCCAACCCAAGATGGAAAACAAACCCAACCTAATAGGGGTAAGCATTCGGTTTCAACTGAACCGAAATAGTTAAAACCGAATAAACCAAAATTCTAAAAACCGAAATCCGAACTGAAATTAGCCAAAATCGGAACCGAACTGAATAAACGATTCGGTTTGTTCGGCTGAAAAATTTTATTGTTTAATGGGTTCGAAGGAAGGAAATTATATTTCCTTTCCATATGGATGGAAAATATATCCTAATCTTTTTCCTTCCACTTTTCCATCCTTCCTACCAAACATAGCCTTCCTATGACTTCTTGGGTTATGAAGGAAAAGCAATCTCTCCACTTTTACTTCCATACCAAATAATAGAAAATGAATCATTCCCTCCACTTTTTCCTCCTCCATTTTCTTTCCTCCCACTTTTTCCTCCTACCAAACACAGTCTTAGACATGTGGTGATGATGCCCAAACCGAGTAAAATTTTGTTGGAGGTTTTAGGTCAGTTTGGGCTTTTTATTTGCGCTATTACTCCCTACCAACCCCCTAAACCCCTCCCAATCTCTCTCTCCCCCCCCTCTCTCTCTCTCTCTCTCTCTCCTGCGGCAGCGGCAACGAAACCCTCGACGACTTCCTCAATCGGTGCGGTGGTTTATATGTACATCTCTCTCCCCCTCTCCATATTTTCCCCCTTACAGGAAGAAAAAAGAAATAAGAGCAAATTTTCACTTTTCTTATTTTCGTCATTTTTTCTTGTTTATATTCAGATTTCGTTCAGTGATTTCATTACTTTGTGATGCTGGAAGAATTTTTTTATTTTTACGCCATTCTCGAGTTAATTGTTCTACGAAAAAGAGAGAGTGAGGTTTATGACATTGAACGATGTAGTAGAACTTCTGTAGCAGGAAAATATAGGCGGACGACATTTTTTTGTCCGTGGTGCAAACTTTGCGTTAATTGTTTCAAGGAGGGGATGATTTGTCACCCTTCACTAATGCTTTATATAGATCCTAGAAGGAGTGGGCAAGAAGGTCTCTAGCTTTTACAGTTCATTAATTATGTCATTGTAACAAAAAAAAAATTCTAGTAGCAAATTGCTAATAGAAGTATTCCATGGTATCATAAGTGTTAATAGAAGTATTTAATGGTAGTAAGTTGTACAAATATGAAGTTGATGATATTTAAGTAAAAATTAGGCTAATATTTTTTATTTCCTATTGTGAGGCTTGTGTGTTTGAAGATATTTGGATGGGAATTACATTATTCTTTTATTTTTCATGATAATAAAGTTAAATTAACTTTGAAGAGTTTGGTTGCTCCATATTGTTTAAACTCATTTCAATATTCATATAAAAATAAATAGATTTAGATGATTCATGTGAGGGGAGTTTTCTCTTAATAAATAGAATTTCATACATTATTTTTGTAATGGACTACACCGACTCATATTCATATTAAAAAGGCGTTTATTATAATGTATGCTTAGTTGTGTGTGAATAGGGCACGTGTCACTATTTTAAAATCCGCAAATGGAAGTATAGATTACAAAAGGGTGTATGGAATATAAATCCAAATAGATTTTATGGAATTGATAATTTATAACGAAAAATTGATATCCGAGCCTACTTTTTTAGTAGAAGTCATAAATGATCCCAATATTACTTTTACTCAAATTGGTCTTTTGTTTTTAGTTTTTTTTATCAAAGAAGGCCACATAATTAAATTTGTTGAACTATAGTTGAGTTTAATTATAAAAATAATATAAAAAATACTATTATTTTTATCAAATTTATCATTATCGACAACTTGGTCAAAACAAGTCACCTACCATGACGTTCGAAATCAGTCGGTCGTCCCTAGACCATTGCCCCAGCCTCCGTTGAAATCAATTGGCCGGTCAGAGACCGCCACTCTTGGTTTGCTCGACCATCTCTATTCGGTGCCATGTTTCTAGCCCCTATGGCCAATGTGTATCAAGGCGATAACCGACCACTTTTCAAGGAGCTAGCAAACCCCTTGCAACATGCTATCCTCGTAGGGATAAAATTTTAATCTCCAATTTAAGTCTAACTAGAGTTTCAACAAATTTACCCAAGAGCTTTTCTTTTGGTATAAACTAAAAACAAAAGGCCAATTTTAAAATAAAAATATTATTGAGAACTTTTATGAATTTTGCTAAAAGGCTAATTAGCGTTTAGACCATGAATTTTATACCAACTTAGAGTTTAAACTATGACATGTCCAATTGGAAAGTTTAGACCATGTAAAAAAAATTATTTTTTTTATATCGTGAACATGAAATACTAGGACAACAACCAACGTAGGCTAAAAAAGAGGGTATATAGAAAGAAAAAAAACCAAAAATAAAATTCAGGGTCCAAACTTAGACATGTTAGGACTTAAATTTTAAGCTGATATTAAGTTCAGACTTCAAAGTCTAAACGGTATAGCCCAAAAAACAAGTAGACACAAATGTCATTTTTCGAACTCAACTGACTTTTGTGATCAGACAGCGATGAGAGGTATAACCTCTTTGGCTAGGCGGACGGTATCAGTATCGAACCGCTGATCATGGCAAGAAAAAAGGGCTAATTAGAGTTTAGACCCTAGATTTTATTCCAATTTAGAGTTTAAGTTCTCACATGTCCAATTGGAGAGTTTAGATCCTGTAATTTTATTTCTTTTTTCCTTTATACCCTCCATAATCTTTATATGAAAATTTTATTATCAAACACGAAGGGAGGGTTTAATAGGAAAAAAGAAACAAAATAAAAATAAAAATACATGATCTAAACTCTTCAATTGGACATACTAGGACTTCAACTCTAAACTCGTATAAAACTCAGGGTGTAAACACCAATTAACCTTAAAAAAAATGTAGAACAATCGGATTGGATAATCGGGTTATCCGTTAACATTTATAACCCTAAATTGGAGAACAATCGGACGGGAGCAGCCGCCCCCTCTCTTCTCTCACTCTCCACTTAAAATCTCCTCTTCTTCCTCCTCCTTAACCTACAGAGAGGGAAATCGAGACGTTCGATCCACACTTGGTGTGCCGGAGTTCTTCCAGCGCGCGACTTCAGATCTTGACCGGTGCCAATTTCGGCAAACCAAAGTAAGTTGTCGGTTAATAGTCCTCCTGATGTTCTTTTGTTTTCTTTTTAATACTTGTACTCCACACACAATGTTTTGCTAATTGTTATCATTACTAGATATGGAGCTCTCAGTTTCCTTTAATATCCTTAAGATCCATGCCTTACAATAGGTTGTAATGATGGCTCGATAGGTAAAATATGCTGGTAACTGGCAATTGTAAACGAGGCGAGCTCCGCAGGTGCCTTGTGCCTCGGCTAAGGCGCACCGCCTCGGTGTCGCCTCCAGGGCCGACCTTGAGCTCATGGGGTCCGAGACAAACTTCCAAAATGGGCCCCTATACATAATGTTAAAAAACAGTAAAAACAAAAGTAAATTAAAGAAAACCGTCATCACCAAGAACTGAACTAAGGACCTCATATATGCAAGCCTAACATAGTACCACTACATCATAATTGTTTTGTATTAAGTGGGACCCGTGAAACATATTATGTCTATTTTAGATACAAAAGTATTAATATATTTATATTTAAACTGATTTTTTTTGGGACCTCCGGATCCATGGGCCTTGTATGGTCGCCCTGGCTGCCCTGGGCCAGGGACGGCCCCGTCGCCGCCACTATGACAACGCAGCTCCTAAGTGTGTTTTTTGTGGCAAAAGTTTTGTTGGGTCAACACCAATAAGTATTCTAAATTTGGACTAAATTATCCTAATGAAACCCCAACTATAACATCAGACGTTTTCGACACCTTCCCCAACTTTATGAACGGCTCTTTTGAAACACCTTTCGTCAATTTTGAAATACATTGGAACCACTTCAAAAGAATATCCGGCAATACAAATATTTAAATTGCGCTTTTGTGTAGGACCGTTGAGCACCTCTAAAGGAGGGTGAATAGAGTGCGTGTGTGCAGTAGAATAAAAATCACTTCTAAAAATATTTAAGGCAAGTAGGCATTATTTAAATAAATGCGTAATGTAAATAAACTCAGAGAAGCAAACGCAAACACCAAGGTTTATACTGGTTTTCCTCTGAGAGAACTAGTCCAGTCTCGAGTACTCTAGCTCGATGTTGAATCCACCATCTCGTGAAACACAAGCTTTGAATCCGAAGCGCTTGCATCTCCTTACAACACATTCTTTTTATCCGATGAGCACTACTTCAACTTGCAAGCCTTTATCCGCAGAACTTGCCGACTTCTGGAACACTATAAAAACTTGGATGTTTTCAAGCATTTTGTATAACTCGACCAAACTTCTAAATTGAACCAAAACTGACACTGACTTGGTTAGGAATTATCAAGCTCTGATTTGAAAGTAAAAAGCTCTTTGAAAATACTTGAATGGATAGAGAAGAGATGATTGAGTGAATAGAATGAAGAATTCTCCTCTATTTATAGTGTTTTCTTTGACAGAACATGGGCAGAGTTCGGTAGTCCAACATTCAAAAATCCGAACGTTTGGAGCCTGTTCTTCAGAATGACCTGATCTCCCGGAAACTGGGTCGGGGGGACTGAGTTCGGTCCGAGTTCTTCAGGATGACCTCCTTACCCAGTCATTAAAGACGTTTGTCTAGTCACAGAGTTAAAACATAACCTAATAAGCATAAATCATCTTGCTGATAATGGTTATGGCATTAACTTCGTGAAAGACAAATGTTTTATATATGATATGATTACTGGAGATTTAGTTTATGAAAGAATAAGGGAGGATAATATATATATGTTTATCTATTAGATAGTATTAACAATGCAGGCAAGTGCCTTATAGCTAACAAAGATGAAAGCTGTCTATGACACATGAGATTAGGACATGCAAATATGGATACCATATCAAGGCTATCAACGAAGAAATGGTAAAAGGATTACCTGAAAATTTGTTCAAAAAAGACATGGTATGTTCTGATTGCGAGAAAAACAAAGCAACTAGGTCATCATTTAAATCCATAAACACTGTAAGTATTTCAAGAATCAAGACCCTTGCAATTATTACATATGGGTTTGTTTGGACCAAGTAGAGTCGCCAGTCTTGGTAGAAAACTCTACGCTTTTGTTATCGTTGATAATTTTTCTCATTACACTTGGGTTTTCTTTTTTATCGAATAAAAATGATGCGCTTTTTGAATTTGAAATTTTCTGTAAAAAAGTTCAAAACGAAAAGGGCTTCATGATTGCTCTTGAAGTCATCATCTTCAGGAGGAGGAGGACTAAATAACGATTCAAAAGGATCCTGGGATGGATTAGAAGATGAAGCTTCATCCACTTTCCTTTTCTTCTTCCCCAATTTTGGAGCCGTAAAAAAATTAGGAAGAAAAAGAGAGAGAGACCACACAGATGGAAGAGAATCCCCAAAATAAGCACAAAACCTTGATTTTGGAGTAGAAAACCCTAACATAGATGAATTCTAGGGTTGGGGTTTGAGAAATTAGGGTTTTGGAGGGATAAAGAGGGGTCGGATGTGTTCGGCTACGAGTAGGATTTTGTGGAGGAGAAGAAGAAAATAAAAAGTGGGGCCTGCTCTCGAGTTAAACATGATACACAGGGACCGAGTTTAGGCCGAACTCGGACAGAGTTTGGTCCAAGTTCGGTTTCTTTGTATCTAGATCAGCATATGTTGACTTATGTACTTAAAATGAATTTGATAAAATTCATAAACTTTTAATAAATCTCAAGTATCTTGGGTTAGCTGTAGGGGCCGAATCCCAGCTAGCACTAGTCCGAAGACACTTGACACCGTGTCGTTTCAGGTTATTTATGCCTGTGTAACAGAAGGACTCTTTCGGCTTGTACCCAAAATAATTTTGATTTAATAAAATTGTTGAATTAATACTAAGTCATTTACCGAACATAATTATTATGCTTCCGAACAATATCAAGAATACCTAACTCACGACGAATAAAATTGAAACGATCCTCGGCTAATGACTTTGTGAAAATATCTGCCAGTTGATGATCTGTGTCAATAAATTTTAGACAAATATCTCCATGTTGTTGATGATCACGAAGAAAATGATGATGTATTTCTATATGCTTAGTGCATGAATAACATACAGGATTTTTAGTCAAATTAATCATGCTAGTGTTGTCACAGAAAATAAAAATATTATGAAAATGCAAATTGTAGTCTTCTAGGGTTTGCTTCATCCACAAAATTTGAGCACAACAACGACCGGCAGTGATATACTCAGCTTCAGTCGTTGATAATGCAACATAATTTTGTTTTTTGCTAAACCATGAGACTAAAGCTTTTCCTAGGAAATGACACGTACATATAGTACTTTTACGATCTACTTTGCATCCGACAAAATCTGCATCAGAATAACCGATTAGGTCAAATAATTTAGTTTTGGGATACCACAAGCCGATAGCAGAAGTTCCTTTAAGGTATTTAAAGATAGACTTCACTGCACATAAGTGTGATTCCTTAGGATTGGCTTGATATCTAGCACATATGCAAACACTGAACATTATATCAGGACGACTAGCAGTTACGTACAGTAAACTACCAATCATACCTCGATACTTACGTTGGTCGATAGATTTGCCACTTTCATTAATGTCAAGTTTGGTTGAGGTGGCCATTGGAGTCCTGATAGGCTTTGCATTGTCGAAGTCGAACTTCTTTAACAATTCATTCGTATATTTTGCTTGATTGATGAAGGTCTCTTGTGAAGTTTGTCTGATTTGCAGTCCGAGAAAGTAGTTGAGCTCTCCCATCATGCTTATCTCAAACTCATTCTGCATACACTTAGCAAATTTTTGACAGAGTACCATGTTAGTTGAACCAAAAATAATGTCATATACATATATTTGCACTAATAAAATATCATCATTGAGGTATTGATAAATAAACTAGTGTCTACTTTCCCTTTAGAAAAACCATTTTCCAGTAGAAAGGTACTTAGACGATTATACCAAGCTCTAGGTGCTTGTTTCAGTCCATACAGTGCCTTTCTTAACTTGAAAATGTGATCAGAAAATTTAAAATCTTCAAAACCCGGAGGTTGTTTTACAAAAACTTCTTCTTTTATAAAGCCATTCAAGAAAGCACTTTTAACATCCATTTGAAACAGTTTAAAATCATGAAAATATGCATATGTACAAAGCATGTGAATGGATTCTAGTCTAGCAATAGGAGCATAGGTCTCGTTATAATCAATTCTTTTTTCTTGATTATAACCCTGAGCAACTAGACGTGCTTTGTTGCGAACGACTTGTCCATCCTCACTTAGTTTGTTTCGGAATACCCATTTGGTACCAATTACAGAGTAACTAGTAGGCTTAGAAACAAGTTCCCAAACTTGATTCCTCTCAAATTGGTTTAATTCCTCTTGCATGGCATAAATCCAAAATTCATCATCAAATGCATCTACTACGGACTTAGGTTCAATTTGTGAAATAAATGCAACACTTGCAGCTACATCCTTAGCAGATGAACGAATACTTACAACTTTTGATACATCACCTATGATCAAAGTTTCTGGATGGTCGGACATGAACCTCATCTTCTTTGGCAGACTCTCCAGATAACTTGTTCCCATGTCAGTATCTTCAGGTGCTTTGCTGGACGTTTTTTCTGAGTCCTTGTCATCACTGTCACTTAGCAATTAATTGTTAAATTCATCAAAAGTAACATTAGTTGATTCTTCAACAACCAATGACATTTTATTGAAAATTCTATAGCATTTACTTTTGGCAGCATATCCAAGGAATATTCCTTCATCTGCCTTAGAGTCGAACTTTTCCAAGTTATCCGTGGTGTTCAAAATAAAACATCCAAAAACTTTAAAATATGAAATATTTGAATACAATTAAACCACAGTTCATAAGGAGTCTTTTTCGATATATGTCGAATTAGAATCATATTTAAAACATGACAAGCTGTACTTACAGCTTCAGCCCAAAAATATTTCAAAAGATTGTACTGGTTAAGCATAATTCTAGCCATTTTGCTGAGAGTTTTATTCTTCCGCTCCACAACACCATTTTGTTAGGGAGTTATAGGACAGGAAAACTCATGAAAATAACCATTCAAATCACAGAACTTTTTGAAATCAGAATTTTCGAATTCGCCTCCATGATCACTTCGGATGCGAGTAATCATAAAGTCTTTTTGTTTTGAACATTTTTACAGAAAATTTTAAATTCAAAAAGCGCATCATTTTTATTTGATAAAAAGAAAACCTAAGTGTAACAAAAAAAATCATCAACAATAACAAAAGCGTAGAGTTGTCCACCTACAAAATGAGTAGATGTGACGTTTGGTACCCATTTTTTTAAGGGTCCAGAAATGTTAGTCTTATGCATCCAGGCATATATATTCATGTCAACTAGCTTTCTAACTCTACAAAACTTAGATATGTGTCCATGTGAACCATAATATGTAAAGAAATTTTGAGAGCTAGTGCTTGGTGTCATGTTATAGACATGATGATTGTGTGTCTTCCTTGGATACTTGTAAACAAAGGCATGATTATGTGAAACATTATGCTTACGTGCTTTCTTTGATCGTGTCGTGTTATGTGTATGTTGTGTCATATGACAGATCTTTGGTTGAGTAGCAGGTATAACCTGTTTTTCCAATTTTACCTAACTTTTTAGAGAAAGCACATGCATCATCATACTTAATAGATATAGCATCAATCTTCTATGCAGCGATGTTATACTTCTTCTCTAACTCATATAACTCGTTCAGCTTGGCATAGTCATGATCTCTTTTCTCAATAGTTTTGTGAGCATCATGCAAGGTAAGCTTCAGAGTTGATATTTCTTCATTCGTGTTACTGGTAGAAGGTGTTTTTCGTATATCCTTCAATAGAGATGACAACCTTTCAACTTTAGTAATGTAAGCTTTGATCTCTTTTCGAGACTGTTTATATTTGTCCAAAACTTTCTTGTGTTCATCGAACAAGTCGCTAAAAGCATCAGAAAGTTCATCAAATGTAAAATCATCTACAAATGATTGGTTGTTACCCGATCAAATGCCATCAAGCAAACATTTGCAGAGCTACTGGGTCTGTCTTCTTCCTCTGATTCACTGGCTTCGCTTTCATGCCAGATGCTGGTATTAGCATACTTCCGCGATGAAGACTTCATGTTTGAACGCTCGTATCTACTCATCTTCTTTGCCATTGGATAGTCTTTCTTGATGTGTCCAGTCTTCTTACAACCATACCAGATAATCTCTTCTTCATTGCTTTCTTGATAATATTTCTTCTTTCGGTTTGATTTCTCAAACCTCAAGAATTTCTTGAAGTTCTTTACGAGAAGAGCATGTTCCTCACCATCTGAAACTTCATCATCTGTGTCTTCTCTTGAGACTCTTTTAGCATGAACTTCGAAGGCGAAGACTTTTCTTTTGGAGTAGATTCTTCCAAGTCTTATAAGTCTAGCTCATGAGTCATCAGTTTGCCCATGAGTGTCTCCAGTGATATTGTGGTGAGATCGTTTCCTTCTATGATTGCAGTGACTTTTGGGTTCCAGTTCTTTGTTAGTCCCCTGAGCACTTTGTGAATCTTTTCGTGATTTGAGTAATCCTTGCAAAGAGATGATAAATGATTAGTAATATCAAGGAAACGTGTAATCATCTGAGTGATTGATTCATTTGGATTCATCTTGAAAGCCTTATACTCTTGTGTCAATCTACTTATCTTGGATTCCTTCACTTGCGAAGTACCTTCATGAGTTACCTCAAGAAGTTTCCAAATGTCGTGTGATGTGATACATGTAGATACTCTATTAAACTCAGTCTTGTTAATGGCACAGAATAGTACATTGATCGCTCTTACGTCAAGGCTGGCTTGTGTCTTTTCTAGATCCGTGTATCTATCATGTGGCTTGTCTACAAGTTTACCATCAATCACTATTCTAGATAGCTTTTTGTAGCCGTCTATGACTATAGACTAGAGATCAAAGTCAAGAGATTTCAGGAAAAACTCATTCATGTTTTTCAGTAGGTATAGTTTGTTCCATCAAATAGTGGGGGTCTATTTGCGGACTGCCCTTCACCGGTGAATATAGATTTTATGGCTGCCATATGTATTCTCTCTAGAGTGTTATATTTGAATATAACCTTCTTTGATACCAATTGTAGGACCTTGAGCACCTCTAAAGGGGGTGAATAGAGTGCGTGTGTGCAGCGGAATAAAAATTATATCAAAAAATATTTAAGACAATAACAATCTAATATGAAGTAGGCAGTAATTAAATAAATGCGTAATGTAAATAAGTTCAGAGAAGCAAATGAAAACACCAAGGTTTATATTGGTTTTCCTATGAGAGGACTAGTCCAGTCTCGAGTACTCTAGCTCGATATTGAATTTACTATTTCGTGAAATACAAGCTTCGAATCTGAAGCGCTTACAGCTCCTTACAACACGTACTTTTTATTCGAAGAGCACTACTTCAACTTGCAAGCCTTTTATCTCAAGGACTTGCCGACTTCTGGAACAGTATGAAAACTGTGATGTTTTCAAGCCTTTTGTACAACTCGATCAAACTTCTAGATTGAACCGAAACGGGCACCGGCTTGGCTAGGAGTTGTAAAGCTCTAATTTGAAAGTAAAAAGCTCTTTGTAAACACTTGAATGGATAGAGAAGATAAGAGATAATTGAGTGAATAGAATGACTCTTCTCTATTTATAGTATTTTCTTGGACAGAACCCGATCAGAGTTCAGTAGTCCAACGTTAAAAATCTGAGGGTTTGGAGCCTGTTCTTCAGGATGACCTGATCCCTCGGGAATTGGGTCGGGGGGGCCAAGTTCGGTTATCCCGTTTCCAGAAAGGGTTCATGAAAAATGGGCTTGGATTTTGGGCCTTTTGAATTGTGGACTGGATTTTGTGGATTGATCAAAGGGTAGATTGGGTAGCCTATTTTGTAAGTAGACTTGTAGTTGAGCCAGATGCCAATCGTTCAACCGTACATTCTTCCTAGGCTCAATAAATTTGAAAATACATAATAATATAGAAAAAAATGTGTTGATTAGCGACGCGGTTATCATTGCAAAGACTCTGGTTGAATGGAGCAGCATGGTAGTAGTCGTTCAGCAGTAATACCGTACCTGTATATTATTTGTGTATATCGAATGGTAGTTTTTGTCAGTTATCAAAATCAGGTGTGACCAGACCAATGGGCCAACATTTTTTACTACAAGATATGCTTTTGAAGTCGTCTCGATGTGTTTCAAAATTGACGAAAAGTGCTTAAAATATAATTTATGAAGTTGGGATACCAAAATCGAACAATGAAAAGTTAAGGTGCCAAAAAAATGTCCAAACGCTATAGTTGAGGTGCCATTAGAGTCATTTAGCCTTCGAAACTTTATAATTGATAAAATTTAAATTTGGGGAGCCCATGCCATTCTTTAGATTCGTCTCTATACCTTTTTCAGATAAGTAAAGCAGGCACCCGGCTTTGAAGCTGGGACTTTGTACAACTGCCCGGCGTATGCACGGTTCTTTATTCCAACTCAATTACCCTTTCTTACCACCGCACTTGGTGTTGTACATGTCCAGCCCACCTACGACAATTTTCTTTCATCTTGTCCTCAAAGGTGCCACCTATAACTTCCCACGAATCACTCATTTCTTATCATATCTTCTAATGTATTATGATGGAGGTACTCTATGATGAATGATTGCTGTATATTAAAAGTCCATCCGTTGTTAATCTAGGTGAATTATTGTTTACTGGATTTAAGTAAAGACTAGTTTGTGATACATCTGATGCAACATAGTAGTTCGTAGAAGACATGAAATGATGTCAGGGTCGCAATGGTGAAGAATCAAAGACTTCAGATGTGCTAAATGACTTTCTGAAATGGGAGTCAAAGGTTGTGGTTGTAGTTGTATGTAGATATGTATTCATATAAATTTGCTTGCAAGGAGGAAAGAATCTGCAGAAGAGAATAGGAGCCTGTTGTTGTCACTTAATTTGGAATTTGACCTAGAAGCCACCAGCCCTACACTGTTCCTCAACTCCCTTTACTATAATTGGAAAAAGTTGATAAACTCTTAACTAGGCGTGCAGGATAGGTTAGATGAGACCTGGGGAGCATTTCTAGATGAAACCTGGGTTCACATGTTGATCCTTCCCAATTGGAGACCCTCTTTTTATAATGCATCTTTAGACACGATGAACATAAGTGAATGATAATGTGGGTATATTCAAAGCTCAATTTGTAACCAAGTCTGGTTTAGTATTCCTTGAAGTTGTTTTGCTGAATGAAATCATTATGGTCATTACAATGGGCCACTTGAAACACAATTCACCGCTAAAGAGAAAGTGGAATCACATCTCTCTTTGTGTTATCTAGAAGGCCTTAGCTCAAACCACGTCACTCCCTAATGGGGAGCTATGGAAGGATTTCCTAGATAATTGATCAGTCACTACCTAATGGGGAGCCATGAAGGGATTTTCTAGATAATTGCAGTGTGCATGGGAAAGAGGTTACTAGCCGAGTAAAGGTAAAGAGAAGAAAAAGGAGAGATGGATGTGACAATTATGCCCATAGTCAACTAATTGTGTAAAGTTAATCAGATATTACTTTTGTTATGTTCTTAAATTTCCTTCAAAACTGAGGCATGATATAGATTAGATTAGGCCTCAACTCTTGAACTTTTACTTGTACCAATCTCTGAAGCAGGAGTACTCTATTTAAGGTGTACCTTTCTATTTAGGAAGGTGTGGTACACATGGTGTACTGGTACTCCTTGGGTACTCTAGGGTTCGTTCCTGATACTAATCTAAAATTTTATATTTCTATTTTAATTTTATTCTCGGTACATTGTTCCTTCATGAATAAGTTTCTAGTGCAACTCATTATGTATGACCTTGCACCTGTATTCTAATATATACGTAAGCTACTCTTGTTTCAGAAATCAAACACTCTTTATTTTTGTAGAAAGAGACTACAATGGGAATAATGAGATATTTCACTAGGGACAATATATTTAAAGCATGTGGCATCACCGATGATCACTAAACCTACCTAGAGAAGAAAAATACATAAAGTAGAAGTGCATAAAATAACATAAGTGGTACTCTTAAACACTTTTGAAACTTAAACGACATAGTTTTCGAACTAAAGTTCAATTGGTGACTGTGATAAGGAAATTTAGACTCTTAGGGGTCTATTTGGTATGTGGATTGTGTTATTCTTGGGAAAATACCATACAGTGTCATACCATACCATATTATACTATTCTTCAACACTAATATCACCATTCTATATATTACTATTCTATATCCATTACCATACTATTAACATAACTTGTGCTATCTTGACATTGTTGTGTTATGGATACATGATAACGTACTCGAGTATCAATACTTGTTAAGGAGTTTACTTGCAAACTATCCAAGATTAAATCAAACCATACTTATCTAGAATTCACATTAATAAGGCTTCACCCATGCTTATACTTGGTTTGGCATGCACTTGACACAACGGGTACTCTGTATGTCATGACTTACATATGTCAATCCTCTAATACTAGGCTTGATATATACTTGGCATGTTCTAGGTGTCTCATGTCATAACCCCATCACAAAATCCATACAACATAAACTAGAAAGAATCAATACAAGAGTATCGACCTTGTGTCGGTATCATGAAAGAGGGTAGCATTAGAAAGTACATGAAAACATTATCAAAATATATTTTTGAAGGGTCATAAATTAGGCCTAGGGACAGAGTTTCATCGGAAGCAGGGCAAGATTTTATATCGAAACATGACCTGGAAATTGCCAGGCTGAGGGTCAGATTTCCGAGTGGCGCTCAGACAGAAGTTGCATTTTGAGATTTTGCCATTTTCTTACCAAATGATTTTCTATTTATTTCTCTTGCATGAAAACATAGAATCATTAAAATATAATTAAAATGAGTGATTGTCCCACATGCTTGTGTCACAAATTTGGGATAAAATATTGTAATCATGAAATACTTTTTATTTAGAACAAATTGGCGTATGATTTTGTTAGAGAATTATCAAAAACAACAAGTAAAAGATTCCAAGACTCATTATCATGTATATTACTTGTTATTTAATATGTTCATGGTACATTTATGTATAACAAGTGAATACTAGAATGACACGGGAACAAACTTGATTATTGAGTTATCTTATCATGAAATCTTGTAAAATGGAATCAAAAATATGAATGCACTCACGTAAAAAATTGTTATCTTACAAGTGGATTCATGTATACATATAGATTTAGTAACTTAGAGGCTTAGCAAGTGGGTATTTATTACCTTAGGGTTGAAGTTAATGAACTCTAAGGCCAAGTGAATGGACCAAGCTCCTCTACCTAGTGCTCCCCCATCTCCAATGCTCCTAGTTTTCTTCTATGGAATCCTGTTTGGTAAGAGGGAAGTGAGCCCTGGATTTTGTTTCCACAGAATTTATACCAAAATCCATATAATCCATTGTTTGGTAAACCGATGGAAAGGTGGATTTGGAAACCAATTTACTGTTCTTCCAGTTCCTGTCCCCTTCTGTTCCCCTACAATTTCAATTTTCCACATCCATGATCCTTGGATGGATGTGGGTGGATTTGGAGAGATTAACAGTAAATAAATGTTAGCTAACAAATTAAAACTAAAGTTTTTTTTTTATCAAAGTCCGACCTCCGTCGTCGTCACCGCCGACTATGGCGGCCAGCGAGACCTCGCCTGGCCTCTGCCTCCGCGTCGCCTGGTCTCGTGTGGCCTCCGTCGTCACCGTCGACTATGGCGGCCAGCGGGACCTCGCCTGGGCTCCGGTGGTTTGGGGGGATGAGGGGAGTTGGGGAAGACGAGTGGGATGAAGGATGAGGAAAAAAAAAAAGGGAAATGAGTCTTTCTAGGACACAGGAAAAGTTAAGTATTGGAAATAATTGGTATGGCTGCCAACGTTTGGTTGGGATCTGTTATTTCTATTTTGGTGTCCTCAATTGGGTTAATTAGTTGTATCCCTATGGTTTGTACATATTTTGATAATTGTTTCTATTATTTTAAAATTAAAGAACATCCTCCTGATTTATAAAGTTAATTAGTTGTATTCCCATAGTGCATAAAAGAAAATGAGTGAAAAATTAAGCAACCAGGGAGATGTTCTTTATTTTTGAAACAACGGAAACAGTTACCAAAATATGTACAAACCATAGGGGGTTACAACTAATTAACCCTCCTCAATTATATCCTCTCTCACAAGTAGGTACATCAATTTTATAAAAAATAACATTCAAAATTGGTGGGATCCATCTCTACTTGTAAGAGGAGATATAGTTGGAGACACCAAAATGGGAACAGCAAATCTCATCCCTCCAACGTTGTATAAATATCTATTGGTATTAATTAAGTAAAGTATTAATTAAGTAAACGTTTGGAGCATTTCATTCCCAATTTAATTAATTAAGTAAATGTTTAATTAAAGTATTCTCAAAAAAATTAATTTGCAAAGAGGACGCATGAAAAAAAATTCATAACTAAAAAAATTGGGAATAACTGGTATTAATAAAGTAAAATATGTTGTAAATATGGATAAATCGTCATAATTATTTGGTGTCTATAACACATGCCTTTTGGTTATCCATAACCTATGGCTTTTGGTTATCCATAACCAATAGCTTTTGGCATTCTTCTTTTAATTGTCATCATGATATTAACCTCCATTGTAAGCCTATATAAGGGGCTCTTATCAAGTTGATTCGTACAAGTGAATGAATAAATATTTTTCTCTATTGTTCATCTCTTTGCTTTACAATACATTATCAGCACGATTCTCTAAGGTGAGTTTAGTCTTGCATACATAGATACATATTTTAGTAAACTTAAGGTGAGTTTAGTCTTGCATACATAGATACATATTTTAGTAAACTTAAGTACCGACTGTTCTTTTAATATTTTGTGTGAGACAAAGAAAGTTCCAATTCATTATGTATGTACCACATATCTACCTATTTTTATATATATATATGTATGAATTAGACAAATTTTTTATTTATTTATTAGCTGAAAGGCACAATATGTAAAAGAAAAACATCCAGAGTATAGGATATTATAGATCTTATTAATCTAGCATCTATTCATCCATTTAACAACAATGTCAAATACAAGTGTCAGATACCCTTGGATTCTCTATTGCATACACGAATATTACTACATCACATTATACGGACACGATGTCACATATACAACACATATTTGGTTATGTGCTAGTGTATGCTGGTCTCTGAAGTCAATTTCATTCAAAATAGATAATTCATGATAATTTATTTAAATTATGCACGAATCTCTATTTTTTTTATGAACTTTACCGAAGTATAAAATTAATCTAGAATATATTGAATATTCTTCTCTTATTATGAATGAGTTCATTACATTAAATTAGATTATATGAAATTGCTATTTCTATTATTTTATTTTATTTATTCCACAAGGTACAAATTCACATTGTTGTATATGTGAACCATATTATGAAAAAGTACCCAAAATACAAACCATGATGCTCTAAAGATTATTATATAATGATCACATTGTTATATATGTGATAAACATAAGACATAATATTTTTTTGATAGTGTTTCATCACATTGTGGCATATGTAAAATTTTGTAATATTGAAAGCACTTGTCAATTTTACTATTTAAATTAATTTATCTCTAATATAATTATTTCTGCTATATAGATGTCGAGTCTTGCAAAGATTGAATTCAAAGCTCTTGATGTGAGTGGAGACAATTACTTATCATGGCAATTGGATGCGAAGTTGCACTTGCAATCCAACAAGCTTGATGGTACTATTAAGAAGGAAAATAAAGAATCTTCTGAAGCCAAGACTAAGGCTTTGATTTCCTACGACATTATATCCATGATGATCTAAAGGCAGAATATCTATATGAGGATGATCCATTGAGTTTGTGGACATCTTTAAAGGATAGATCTGACCATCAAAGGATAGTAATCCTTCCGATTGCTCAAAGTGAATGGTTGAACCTGAGATACCAAGACTATAAAACTGTTAAAGCATATAATTCTGCTCTGTTTAATATTGTTTCTCGCCTTAGGTGTGCAGAGAAAAAGTAACAGAGGCTCAAATGCTTGAGAAAACTGTCACGACCCGCTCCCGAATAATCGGATACGAGTCGGACATGCCCAGCCTTTGTCGTTAGACACAACAAAGTAAGATGTACCAATCTAGGAAAACTAACCAGATAAATATGAACATGTATGAAATCACAGCATCTATAAATGTGTCCCAACCAGAGTAAAGTACAAACTCAGAATTTATTACATTCCAGCAAATGAAAGTAAGTCTACTAGTTTCAATACAGGAAAATATAAAAAGCTAAAGGTAAACTCTAGGCTTCTGCAGCCTCTAAGTCACAAGCAGCTCCAGCTGGCTCAGCAAGGATAGCAACATCCTGTCCATAATAGGTGTCGTACAGGGCCTCCAACTCACCTGCAACATATCCTATTCAGGAGCGGAGCAAGTATAATTCTAGGTAATGAACAAGACATCAGGATATGAAAGTACAAGGAAACATGAAAAGTACAGGAAAGAACATGGTGAAAAAGTACATGAAAGAACAGGGTGTGTAAAGTACATGAAAGAACATGGTATGTAAGAACATGAAAGAACATGATATGTAAGCACAGGAAAGAACATGGTATCTCAGGAATCACAGGAAATAAGTACAAGGTATATCTCCTGAACATATGTGTACAATGTTTGAAATATAAATAAGTATGTGACCGGCTAGGGTAAGCACATGAAAGCACATGAAAGTACATGAATGGTATGGCTTAGGACCCGCGTGCACGATGCGGGGTCTAAGCTAAACACACCTGAGTTGTTTCTTGGGTTTGGTCACATAAATAGTCTATTTCCCCACCCCAGGTACAAGTAGTAAGAACAAGGAACATGAGCACCAGAAAATACATGACGTGTTGCAATGTGTCAATCAAGAAAGCACAGGATATAATGAAATGCACAAGACCGTAGAGTATACTTGCCTTGCTCCAGGAAAGTACAGGTAGGCAAAAGAGCTAGATATCCTCATGTATGTAATAATGATTTGCAATTTGATTAAAAGCTATACTAGTTTGGGAATTCCTTAAATAGCATAATTAAACTAAAGCATCACATGACTTAATATATTCTATCTAGCTAAGAATCTATACACTAAATAATATGCAATTTAGTTACTAGAGTCCTAGCATCAAAATTAGTCAAATGGAAGGATTCAATCAAAGTCAATGTATATTGCTAACTGGTATCCTTCCTAGTCAAGTTTATACATATTTCAGAAATATTTAACACTGAATATCAAAAATATCAGTCTACATTGGGTTGAAACAAGTCCTTCTCAGATCATTCCATGCCTTATTCTCACACTTGGTTTTAGTGCTAATTCAAATCCTGCAGTTCCTCTCAGAGCCTACCCAGATATCACATATGTAGTTTACAACTGAGTGCTCCTAGGATATACTACATTCAGGTATCCATGTTAGGAAGAACATAATTTATCTTTCCTAAGTGGCTAATCAAGAATTGAACCATTGAGATGTTATACGAAATCTACATTGAATTAAAGTCTTGGGTTAACTCTGAATTTTCAGTCTCAATCTGAACTCTGATACTTACATTCTCAGGTTTTTGCCTGAGACTAAACTCTGATTTCATTCCCAGCTACCAGGATTATCATTCAGGTTTATGTGAGGATCAAAATAATGAACCAGTCAAGGTTTAACTGATTCCCATTCTCAGGTTCACTGAATCAAAAGAACTTCAAAGAACCCATTAGACTTTTACATGAACACTGGTCTCCTGAATGGAAATAAACATTGCAGTTAATTCCAGTGCTCAAATCCTGGCTAATTTGGAACACTATGAAGGATTTGTGCGGCTAAAAGTTCTAATAAAAGGTTCCTTACCCAATCTCAGGAAATCTGAGACTAAACTCAGATAACTCTGAGAATTATCTCAGGAATCACACTGAGATTGCATCCTCAGTTGAATAACTGAATCCACCATTTCACAATGAGACATTCCAGGTTTTGAAATGAATCAAAGTTGACATGGTTCTCAGGAAATCCCAATCAGGTATTCACAAGAACTGAAATCATACCATCACAACCAACCTCCACAGGATACTGACTTTGAAGTCTCAGCTTAGGTTTACATCCTCTCTGAGTTCTCAGGTTCTATGACTGAACAGGCACCATAAGCCCAGGTTCAAGAATCTCAGGTTCTCGAATAGTCAACTGAAATGGTTCTCTGATATAAACATTATATGCATCCTGGAAGAATGCTGCAGGTTCAACCATATGCCAATCCTCTCAGGTTCTACCCAAACAGTCATTCAATATTAGGATAGAGTCTAAAACTTAAAAATGCAAATATCTATAGTGGCTAACCTGTTGCCAATTCCTGATAACAGGACAGCCCAGTAAACACAAAAGGGTGAAATTAAAAGTACTCAAACAGATATCTGTACCACATCAATCCCATTTAGTTGACACCTCACAGTCACGTACAACCTTGATTTAAATCCCCAAGTTCAGACTAAACTACCACAATTCGTTCCAGGAATTCCATCCTAAGAGTTGATCACACTACAACCTTCAATTACTTCTTAGTATCTAACCAGACTCCAGTGGTCTATGGTATCACAACAGTTGCTAAGCTCAGATATCGCCCATTACTCCCAGATATCACTTAGTCTACTGAACACCTGTCTCAAGTTTAGAAAAAATATGGAAGTGGAGTTGTGCTTCCTGCAAGAAGACTCAACCAGTACTAACATGATTAAGCTTCCTTAATCAAAATCATTAATAACCAACTGCATTTGATTAACCATCCCAAAAGGAAATGACAGGAATCAAATAACTCGACTAATCTGTCAGTGGGTTAAACTGATATATAAACATTTAGTCAAAACATTACTTCCAATTCATTGAAAATGAAGATACATCCCATTCTCAGGTTCCTGACACTTCCAATTCATTGATCATATTATTCAAAAGTAAATTCATCCTAACAATCATTCAAATGATGTCCTACCTATCAATCAAACTGTGGCTGAACAGTGTATACACAGATCTTCTTAAATTTCTAAATTGATACTGTTATAAAAGAACAAGGAACTAATTATTCCTAAAATGCTTGAAAGAACACAATTAGATCTAATAGTCATATATCCACTGGTTCCCAGGAACATGACAGAGATCAACTCAATCGAGAATGAAAATCCTATGGTAAATCTAATTCCCAAATATCACACAGAATTGCCCCATTCAAAATAGATAATGCTTTGAAGGAAGAGACTAGGAGTTACCTGATAGATTGAAGAATTGATCGTACTAGGTCTCAATACAACACCCAGCTACTCAATTTGACAAAATCCTCTGCTGAAACCTAAAATCGAACAGATGCTGGGGATGAACAGGAAGGTCAAGATCTCAATAACTCATACATTGCACATAGGCAAGATACTTGGATTTAGATCTAGAATTATAGGATCGAATACTTACAGTCTCGACGAGTTTGGATCAACGTAATGGACTTCAATTAATCAATGAACACTAACCAAACCATCTGATGAGAGGATCAAAATCGATTTCTCAGCACTAATTTGAATTGCAAATCAAAGTGTTTTTGAAAGAAGATTTGAAGTAGAGTTCAAATGAGCAATCAATAATCAGAAGGCTCTTACCAATGTCGACGAAGTTTCAGCAATGTCGGGGAGAAGTTCTTCTCATGGCACGATCCAGCTACTGAGGAGAAATGCCACAGGCAACTCCTCTGGAAATTCTATCCGCCATGGCTAGGCTCCTATGGATTGTGGGAAGAAGAATGGAAAGGAAGAAAGCTCCTCTATCAGAATGGCTCCTCCTCGATCTAGATTTGAAGAATAATTGGTGAGCAGGAAGGAATGGGAAATTGGGGGATTAAATAGGGTTACATTCTGTTAGGAATGGCGGGAAAATGAGGCTATTGGCTGGAGAGTTTGTTAGAGATTTTGAATCTCTACTTACTCTCTACGCAACCCTGCTGAAGAAAAAGAAGAAGAATTTGATGGGTTAAGCTAACAGGACTAAATGCCTAAGAGGTTTAATCACTATTCCTAATCAAATGAAAACTATGAAAGAAACCCAAAAGGAAAGGCCCAAGAGAAAAGCCCAGGACTTTAAAAGAAAAGAAGAAAGAAAATAATAGGTTCACATATTTTTTTAAAGTATTTTAAAATTCTCCAAATTGCTTAACCCATATATAATATTTAAAATATAAAGAAAATTTCAATTATCAGGAAGGTGGAGTTACAAAAACCCTTTCCACTTTCATGCAAGTAATGTGCTTTTGCAGGAACAATATCGTGAAAGACATTTCACAAAATATTCTGAACTGGTGACTTGTCTCCTTGTAGCAGAGGCAAATAGCAACGTTCTCATGAAAAACCACAACTCTAGACCAACTGGGTCAATGGCAATTCCTGAAGCAAATGCAAATTTGGGGTTATCAGAGGTCGCGGTAGAGGACGTAGAAGAGGACATAGAAGAGGAAAAAGTTATGGCTGGAGGTATGGTCATGGTTATCAGCCTTATAACAAAGGCAAAAATAGTGGTTCACAAAAGAATAAATAGAACAAGTGGACAACACCCTCTAACAAAGGGAATTCAAATCCTCAATGTAAACCAAATAAGGGTAGTACTGCTTGTCATAAATGTGGCAAAAATGGACATTGGTTTAAGCAATGTCGAATTAATCAACAAGAGGTTGACAAATTCAAAGAATCGAAGAAAATGGAAGCAAATATGACAGCATATTGGGACAATGACCAGCCACTTGACATTACTCAGTTGAATTGTTTCGATTTTTTGAGGATCAAAATGGGAATCAGATTACCAATGAACAGTTTGAAGAAATACTGGCGAATCCACCTTCCATTGAATGAGCACTCGATCAACATATGTTTTATTTCAAGTATTATGAACTTTTTACATTTGAAGTCATGTTTTTTTGTTTTTAGTTACCATCATGGATTATCTAGGCCATGAGAGTTTATTGAAGAATATGTCATTACTTTGTTATGTATTTGAAAGTTGCATCTCTATATTATGATGTTATCGTTTGGTATGCTTAATTACTTTTATTATATTTGTGTTAGTTGAGTATATGTTCATAAATTTTCTTTTGTTTCATATTGAAGGTATGGATATACGAAGGGAGAAAAATGAATTGGATATGTGTTTGGTAGATAGTGCTACAACACATATGATTTTGAAGAATCAAAAGTTTTTCTAAAATTTAGTATTTGACATGCATAAACAATAGCTGGACCAACCCATATAATTGAGGGTTTTGGAAGAGCACACATTATGTTACCTAATGGCACTCAAATCCATTTGCAAAATGCGTTATATTCAAGCAATTCCAAAAGAAATTTGCTAAGTTTCAAGGATATACGCAAAAATGGATACCATATTAAAACTCGAAATAATAACAACAAAGAGACACTATGTATCACATCTAATGTTGGGAGCAAAAAGCTCACATTAGAAGAATTTTCTTGTCTCTCGGTGGGTTTGTATTACACCACCATTGTTATAATTGAATCACATATGAATGTGGCAAAACATAAAGTCAATGATCCTATCTTATGTACCATTTGGCATGACCGTTTAGGTCACCTGGGACAAACTATGTTCAAGAGGATCATTAATAATTCTTGTGGACACTTATTGAAAAATCACGATCTTGGTTTACCAAAGAATCATCTATATATTCCATATTCACAAGAAAAGTTTATAACTAGACCATCTTTCCTAAAAGTTAAGAATGAGTCTCCAACTTTCTTGCAAAGAATACAATGAGACATTTGTGGTCCTATTCATCCTGCTAGTGGTCCTTTTAGATATTTTATGGTACTCATAGATGCATCTACTAGGTGGTCACATGTTTGTTTATTGTCTACTAGAAATCTTGTATTTTCTCGTCTTTTGGCCCAAATTATTAAACTTAGATCTCAGTTTCCTGGTAACTCGATTAAGTCAATTAGACTTGATAATGCCACAAAATTTACCTCACAAGATTTTGATGTTCATTGTACATCATTAGGGATTGAGGTAGAGCATCATGCTCCCCATGTGCACACACAAAATGGGTTAGCTGAGTCATTTATTAAACATCTCCAACTTATAGCTAGACCTCTACTAATGCAATCTAATATGCCAATTGAGGCTTGGGGACATGCTATTTTATATGATGCATCTCTAGTTAGATTTAGACCGACAGCCTACCATATTTTTTTTATCCATACAACTTGTTAGTGGTAGACAACCCAATATTTCATATTTGAGAAAGTTTGGATGTGCAGTATATGTCCCAATTCCACCTCCCAAACGAACTAAGATGGGTCCCCAACGATGTTTAGGAATATACATTGGTTTTGAATCTTCCTCCATAATATGGTATTTGGAACTAATGACTGGTGATGTCTTTACTGCAAGATTTGAAGATTGTAAATTTGATAAGAGAGTCTTTCCGCCGTTAGGGGGAGGTAAGCATTAAATTGTTCATATAGAACAATCCATTGCTAATGAACATCGTAAATTAACATAGAATACGCCTACTCTCTCTCATCAAGATCCAAGAACTCCACAATGTGATTATGAGAGAAGGAGAATGATAAATTTGTAAGAGATTGCCAACCAATTACCTGATACATTTAATGATGTCGAAAAGGTAACTAGATCCCATGTGCCTGTCACGACCCACTCCCGTTTTTCGGGCTACGAGTACGTGGCCAAGTCCTGTCTACGTCGCAGCATCGACGGTAGTATGCTGTCTATGATAACAATGGTCCACAACAAGCACAACATGCATATATATCATCCACAACTAAGCCATCAATATTAACCAAAAAATATCATATCCAATAATCTCAATATTATAATGATCAAATAATCCACTACAACTCAGAAAAGTCTCGGGAACAAACCCGGATAGCAGAAAATAAAATAAACTAAACTCTATAACTATAACTACTAACTAATGTGAATCCATAAGGAATAAAATATGCTAATTCGCATCAGTGCTAGAATCGGGTACGCCAGTGATGTCAGGGTCGCCAACATACTCACCGTAGACCTCGGGACAAATCTCTTCGTCTAAAGCTGAAAAATAGTTATCCAGTCAAGATTGGAGCAAGATCACCATAACACTATATTACATAATATAGTATACAAGCATGAAGGAACGATAAAAGGAATTTAACTGAAGATAAGTATATGCATGACATTGTATGATAAGAAAGTACCATGATAACAATATGAAGGTAGACTTTGACATACCACTAAGACATGAAAATAATAATAAGATAGACTTGACGAAAGAAGAACAATAGACAATAGAGCAACAACAATTAAGTCACGTGTACTGTGTATTTTAGATTACCAACTTTCAGCATGTAGACGGCTTGGGATATCCGTCAGTCATACGTGTGGTGTATGACTGATATTATGCAATAAATGTATAGGGGTCTATATTCAATTCGTTGACCACATGCTTACTTGTTGTATTCTTCCGTTCGACTCACTCATAATACATGTCCATTACGATAAACATTAGAAATACGATAAACTGTAAACAATAGAAAACAATGAGTAAGAGATTACATGTATGTATACCCAAACGATTCTAACTTTCATGCACAATAGTAATCATGAACAATGACAATCATGAACCATAAGGGAGTAATAGTGAAAAGACGATATGAAGATACATGCAGTATAAAATAAAGGAAACATAGGTCATGGTGATACTTGCCTGCTCCAATAGATGATAAAGTCATAAGTCAAGACGTCGTAGTCCGATCTACCCCGACACAAAAACAACCATAAGTTAGTTCAACGATTCCCACTCTAAAAATTCTAGAAAGTGGCTAATGGGTTAACTTAATTAATACTATTCTAATTCTAGAGTAAATCATCTAGTCATATTTTAACCTATTTAATTCTGAAATAACAATCTAAACACAAATATTTGGCCAAGGAAAGTCACGGTTCCAAATTTGGGACCCGTAGCACGCAAAACGAGATGTATGATTGACTAACTAATCAAACATTATGACTTCAAAACTTTGAGTGCATGGTAGATTTCAGCGCCATGAGTGCACTGGAATCGACCGTGCCGAAAAATCGTGATTTGGTCAAAAGTTATCGCCATTATGGCTACCGTGACCAAATCGATGAGTTGTTAACCAAATCTGACTTCTATGAATAAAATAAAATAATAGATGAAAATCTAAATTTTTGGAAAAATTATATGTTGTAGAGCTCGGTGTCAGCTCTCCAAAACTTCAAACGGATCGTAAATCGGAGTTCGGGATCACTCGAAATCTCGAAAACCGTACGACGCATTAATTTTTGGACAACCGACAGTCAAATAATTATCCAGAAATTCGAGAACAAAACTCCAAAAAATAAAGTATATATTCAGAAACCTAACTTCAATACGCTTCTAATAAAAAAATGGCGCACAAAACAGACATCTAGATCAACGACAAACCCTCCGCGAAGTCGAGGACTCCACTTGAACTCTCCCACAAAAAGCTGCTGGAATTAAATCTAGGGTTTACGAAATAACTGAATACTTATATATATATATATATATATATAGGGAGAGAGAGAGTCGGTCAGCTGTGGCTTGAGGCGGCTAGCGTGGACACGTGTCAGCATCATGCTGTCCCCCGCCAGAATCTAACGACTGTCATGTGAGCCGGCTTTATTAGAGCGAGCTGGGTGGCTCGGCTTCCCTATATGGAAACAGCTAACTCGGCGCTGCTAGTGCTGACGGGTGGGCCCGCACCCCGCACACCAGCGGCTGACGTATGGCCCCCCCGCTTGGCTGACTGGGTATTTGATTGGAAAATAGGGTTTTTTAAATGCAAAAAATTAAATAAAAATCCTAAAAATTCTAAATAAATACCAAAAAATTCCAAAAAATTCCTAGAAAAATCTAAAAAATAATTTAAGGGTTCTAGAGCCCATATAAATTCTTTGGCCTCATAAATACTCTTGTGTGCCCTCACAGTAATTCCAAGAAGCTTAAGAAAATAATGAAATCATATATAAAATTATCTAAAAATTCCTAAAAAAATAGAAAAAAAATGTAAAATAGTAAAATAACCTCTTAGGGACCATAGTGACCTCATATGACCTATAGTCTAGGTGTGCACCCTTGTGAGCTCAAATTTAAATCTCCATTTACCTATGATTCAAACCATTCTATAAATAATAATAATAAACAAAAATAAAAAATACTCTCTAAAATAAATAAATAAATTTTGGGAGACAAGTGCTACAAACTATCCCCCTTAAAAGATTTTTGTCCTAAAAAATCAAACGTCACTAACAATATAATATAATACATAACTCTTACAAGCAATAATTCGTAAACTACGTCACAGAGAGAGAGATAATGGCTAGGAACATAAGGTAACTAATCAATAATAAGTATACTATGAACTAACTAAGCATGCATCCTATCTAACAACTAAAACTAAGGAAGGCTTTTAAGGAAACATATTTAAGTTACCTATGTCTTGGGGTTGAGTCACAGCCACAAATGCTTGTCCTTGACGTTGTGCTCCTCCGGATTGCTGTTGTAAAACTGGCTTATGAGCTGGTGTTGTGGGGCATTCTCGCACTTGGTGGTCTGGCGATCCACAAAAGAGACAAAGTCCTAACCTCTTCCTACAATGATCCTACTTGTGTCCTTCTCTTCCACAATGATTACACTTAGGCTTGGGTGGGACAGGCTGTTGTTGTGGCTGGGATGATACCACCCTAGTTGGAGGATGATGTTGATGCTGGATTTGAAGGGTCTTCTGAGAAATATTAGGACATTTTGATGGTTCTCGATGACTGCCATCTCTACCTCTCTTTTGGGAGGCTATTTTCTGCCTTAGGATAGATTCTTGACGCCTAGCTGCATTCAAGATATCTGTATAGGATGTTGGGTCAACTGACGCTGTCAAACTCTGCAGCTTGTAATTCAACCCAGAATGGAACTTCTCCGCCTTCTCTTCTTCTGTAGATACAAGAGTAGGAGCAAAATGACTCGAACGACTAAATTATGCATCATATTCGTCCACTGTCATGCTCCCCTGCTCTAGTCTTATGAACTGATCCCGTAGCTCCTTTCGAACTGTTGTAGGAAATAACATGGTGTTGAAGAGGTCCGTAAACTCTTTCCATAACACATTCTTGCCCAACCATCTTTCTTGTGCAGCCCACCAATGATGTGCATTGTCCTTGAGCTACAACTTCACTGCTTTTATCTATTTCTCCGATGGCAGCTCCGATGCCTCTAGTAGTATCTCTATCTCCACTAGCCAGTTGGTGACTTCTATAGGTTTCTCCAAGCCAGTAAAGGGAGGTGGTTTCATCTTACAAAACCCATCAATAGTACTCATACGATCTTGTCGTGTTTCTACGCTCCTCTCCAGAATATTTGCATGTCTCTGCCGAGTCTCCATCATTCCCTGGAGTATCGTAAGGATATGAGCTCCATCCACAGTTAATTCTTGGGTTGGGGCTGTTGGTGGTGGTGGTGGAAGATCCTCAGCACTAACTCTATCTGGTTAATGGTTAGAGGGCTCTATGAATTCTGTACTCTCTGTTGTCGATCCTTCGGGCTCGAGAGTAGCATAAGGGTTAGCTATCCTTTTCCCCTTACAGACCGCACTGCGCCTTGTCTTAACCATTGCAAACTAAAAGGAAAGAAATGATATGGTTAGAATGGTAGATACAAACATATCGAATAAATCACGGACGGAATCAAGCAAGATACAATTAAGAGACAATAAGATCCTAAGATAAATTAGACTCATAAGGCTAGAAATCCTATTTTGTGGATGATATAACCTCCTAACTTCAACTCTATTCGTAGGCTCATAGTAGTACAACTAACCTAAGCACTACCATGAGTTCGCAGTCTTTTACAAAATTGGACCTGCATGGGCCACCATAAAAACTTGTCACGGCCCGCTCCCGCTTTTTGGGATACGAGTACGTGGCCAAGTCCAGCCTACGCCGCAGCATCGACGGTAGTACGCTGTCTATGATAACAATGGTCCACAACAAGCACAACACGTATATATATCATCCACAACTAAGCCATCAATATTAACGAAAAATATCATATCCAATAGTCTCAATATTATAATGATCAAATAATCCACTACAACTCAGAAAAGTCTCGGAAACAAACCCGGATAGCAGAAAATAAAACAAACTAAAATCTATAACTATAACTACTAACTAATGCGAATCCATAAGGAAGGAAATATGCTAATTCATATCAGTACTGGAATTGGGTACGCTAGTGATGTCAGGGTCGCCAACATACTCACCGTAGACCTCGGGGCAAATATCTTCGTCTAAAGCTGAAAAATAGTTATCCAGTCAAGATTGGAGTAAGATCACCATAACACTATATTACACAATATAGTATACAAGCATAAAGGAACGATAAAAGGAATTTAACTGAAGATAAGTATAGGCATGACATTGTATGATAAGAAAGTACCTTTGAGACATGATAATAATATGATGGTAGACTTTGACATACCACTAAGACATGAAAAAAATAAGAAGATAGACTTGACGAAAGAAGAACAATAAACAAAAGAGCAACAACGATTAAGTCACGTGTACTGTGTATTTTAGAATACCAACTTTTAGCATATAGACGCCTTGGGATATCCGTCAGTCATACATGTGGTGTATGACTGATATTATGCAATCAATGTATAGGGGGTCTGTATTCAATTCGTTGACCACATGCTTACTTGTTGTATTCTCCCGCCCGACTCACTCATAATACATGTCCATTATGATAAACATTAGAAATACAATAAACTGTAAATAATGGAAAACAATGAGTAAGAGATGAACATGTATGTATACCCAAACAATCTAATTCTCGTGCACAATAGTAATCATGAACAATGACAATCATGAACCATAAGGGAGTAATAGGGAAAAGACGACACGAAGATACATGCAGTATAAAATAATGAAAACATCGGTCATAGTGATACTTGCATGCTCCGATAGATGATAAAGTCATAAGTCAAGACGTCGTAGTCCGATCTACCCTGACACAAAAACAACCATAAGTTAGTTCAACGATTCCTACTCTAAAAAATCCCTAGATAGTGGCTAATGGGTTAACTTAATTAATACTATTCTAATTCTAGAGTAAATCATCTAAAATCCTATTTTAACCTATTTAATTCTGAAATAATAATCTAAACACAAATATTTGGCCAAAAAAAGTCACGGTTCCAAATTTGGGACCCGTAGTACGTAAAACGAGACGTATGATTGACTAACTAGGAAAACATTATGACTTCAAAAGTTTGAGTGCACAACATGGTAGATTTCAGCACCATGAGTGCACTGGAATCGACCGTGCCGAAAAATCGTAATTTGGTCAAAAGTTATCGCCATTATGGCTACTGTGACCAAATCGATATGCAGTTGACCAAATCTGACTTCTAAGAATAAAATAAAATAATAAATGAAAATCTAAAATTTTGGAAAAAATATATGTTGTAGAGCTCAGTGTCAGCTCTCCAAAACTTCAAACGGATCGCGAATCAGGGTTCGGGATCACTCGGAATCTCAAAAACCGTACGACGCATTGATTTTTGGACAACCGATACTCAAATAATTATCTAGAAATTCGAGAACAAAACTCCAGAAAATAAAGTATATATTCAGAAACCTAACCTCAATATGCTTCTAAAAAAATGGCGCACAAAATGGACGTCTAGATCAATGGCAAACCCTTCGCGAAGTTTATGACTCCACTTGAACTCTCCCACAAAAAGCTGCTGGAATTAAATCTAGGGTTTACGAAATAACTGAATATTATATATATATATATATAGGGAGAGAGAGTCGGTGGGCTGTGGCTTGAGGCGGCTAGCGTGGACACGTGTCAGCATCACGCTGTCCCCCGCCAAAGTCTAACGACTGTCATGTGAGACGGCTTGATTAGAGCGACCTGGGTGGCTCGGCTTCCCTATATGGAAACAACCAACTCAGCGCTGCCAGTGCTGACGGGTGGGCCCACACCCCGCACGCCAGCGGCTGACGTGTGGTCCCCCCGCTCGGCTGACTGGGTATTTGATTGGAAAATAGGGTTTTTTAAATGTAGAAAATTAAATAAAAATCAGGAAAAATCCTAAAAATTCAAAATAAATCTCAAAAAATTCCTAAAAAAATCTAGAAAATATTTTAAGGGTTCTAGAGCCCATATAAATTCTTTGGCCTCATAAATACTCTTGTGTGCCCTCACAGTAATTCCAAGAAGCTTAAGAAAATAATGAAATCATATATAAAATTATCTAAAAATTCCTAAAAAAATATAAAATAGTAAAATAACCTCTTAGGGACCATAGTGACCTCATTTGACCTATAGTCTAGGTGTGCACCCTTGTGAGCTCAAATTCAAATCTCTATTTACCTATGATTCAAACCATTCTATAAATAATAATAATAAACAAAAATTAAAAAATGCTCTCTTAAATAAATAAATAAATTTCGGGAGACAAGTGCTACAAACTATCCTCCTTACAAGATTTTTGTCCTAAAAAATCAAACGTCACTAACAATATAATATAATACATAATTCTTACAAGCAATAATTCGTAAACTACGTCACAGAGAGAGATAATGGCTAGGAACATAAGGGAACTAATCAATAATAAGCATACTACGAACTAACTAAGCATGCATCATATCTAACAACTAAAACTAAGGAAGGCTTTTAAGGAAACATATTTAAGTTACCTATGTCTTGGGGTTGAGTCACAGCCACAAATGCTTTTCCTTGACGTTGTGCTCCTCCGGATTGCTGTTATAAAACTGGCTTATGAGCTGGTGTTGTAGGGCATTCCCGTATTTGGTGGTCTGGCAATCCACAAAGGAGACAAAGTCCTAACCTCTTCCTACAATGATCTCACTTGTGTCTTTCTTTTTCACAATAATTACACTTAGGCTTGGGTGGGATAGGCTGTTATTATGGCTGGGATGATACCACCCTAGTTGGAGGATGATGTTGATGCTAGATTTGAAGGTTCTTTAGAGAAATATTAGGACGTTTTGATGGTTCTTGATGAATGCCATCTCTACCTCTCTTTTGGGAAGCTACTTTCTGCCTTAGGATAGATTCTTGACGCCTAGCTGCATTCAAGATATCTGTATAGGATGTTGGGTCTACTGACACTGTCAAACTCTGCAACTTGTAATTTAACCCAGAATGGAACTTCTTCGCCTTCTCTTCTTCTGTAGATACAAGAGTAGGAGCAAAATGACTCAAACGACTAAATTATGCATCATATTCGTCCACTGTCATGCTCCCCTGCTCTAGTCGTATGAACTGATCCCGTAGCTCCTTCCGAACTGTTGTGGGAAAGAACATGGTGTTGAAGAGGTCCGTAAACTCTTCCCATAACACATTCTTGCCCAACTATCTTTCTTGCATAGCCCACCAATGATGTGCATTGTCCTTGAGCTGCAACTTCACTGCTTTTATCCATTTCTTCGATGGCAGCTCTGATGCCTCTAGTAGTGTCTCTATCTCCACTAGCCAGTTGGTAACTTCTATAGGTTTTTCCGAGCCAGTAAAGGAAGGTGGATTCATCTTGCAAAACCCATCAATAGTACCCATACGATCTTGTCGTGTTTCTACGCTCCTTTCTAGAACATTTACATGTCTCTGCCGAGTCTCCATCATGCCCTGGAGTATCTTAAGGATATGAGCTCTATCCACAGTTACTTCTTGGGTTGGGGCTGTTGGTGGTGGAATATCCTCAACACTAACTCTATCTGGTTGATGGTTAGAGGGCTCTATGAATTCTGTACTCTATGTTGTCGATCCTTTAGGCTCGAGAGTAGCATAAGGGTTAGCTATCCTTTTCCCCTTACAGACCGCACTGTGCCTTGTCTCAACCATTGCGAACTAAAAGGAAAGAAATGATATGGTTAGAACGGTAGATACAAACATATCGAATAAATCACGGACGTAATCAAGCAAGATACAATTAAGAGACAATAAGATCCTAAGATAAATTAGACTCATAGGGTTAGAAATCCTATTTTGTGGATGATATAACCTCCTAACTTCAACTCTATTCGTAGGCTCGTACTAGTACATCTAACCTAAGCACTACCACGAGTTCGCAGTTTTTTACAAAATTGGACCTGCATGGGCCACCATAAAAACTTGTCACGGCCCGCTTCCGCTTTTCGGAATACGAGTACGTGGCCAAGTCCAGCCTATGCCACAGCATCGACGGTAGTACGCTATCTATGATAACAATGGTCCACAACAAGCACAACACGCATATATATCATCTACAACTAAGCCATTAATATTAACCAAAAATATCATATCCAATAGTCTCAATATTATAATGATCAAATAATCCACTACAACTCAGAAAAGTCTCAGGAACAAACCCGGATAGTAGAAAATGAAACAAACTAAACTCTATAACTATAACTACTAACTAATGCGAATCCATAAGGAAGAAAATATGCTAATTCGCATCAGTACTGGAATCGGGTACGCCAGTGATGTCATGGTCGCCAACATATTCACCGTGGACTTCGGGGCAAATATCTTCGTCTAAAGCTGAAAAATAGTTATCCAGTCAAGATTGGAGCAAGATTACCGTAACACTACATTACACAATATAGTATACAAGCATAAAGGAACGATAAAAGGAATTTAACTGAAGATATAGGTTTCAAACAAGCAAACCAACCTAAGAAAAAATATTTTACAACAATACTATAACACAATAATTTAATGCCATAGTATAAGTATAGGTATATATATATATATATATATATATATATATATATATATATATATACCAACAGCTGTGGGCGATTTAGGGTTAGGGAATCATGGCTTTACCTGGGATCCAGGCTTTCATGGATGACAGCATTAAGGGGGGAGACCCACCGCAAGGGAGGGCTGGAGGGGGCGACCGACCTCCACAGGGAGGGAAGGCAGAGGGGGTGGATGGACCGTGGTGACCCGTTGTCACGCTCCAGTACCGAAATACGGGGACGAACGTAGTACAGCTACACCGTATAAGGTACGAATACATCATACGACGATTACGGTTGTCAATCTTGTTGAGTATCCTAGCATTCACTCAATCTATGGCCTAAATCCGATCTCATATCCACATGCAATAACAATGAAATAACAGCAAGATAGATAAATCATATGGAAAGCAGGAAATACTCATATGATAATCGGGAAGTCTACAGTATATGATAATAATGTAGACGAGTATATCTTTCCAAAGTTCCTACAAGGTCTGGAACTGAAGCACGTCCTCCAAGTCAAGTTTGGAAGATCCACATGGACGGTCACAGGCAATATGGGAATAATCCAGGGTTGATCAGGCCAACCGCAGCAAGTACCAGAAAGGAAGGCTCAAGGACAGGCGAAAAAAAGCCCGCATGATAAAATATAAAGCAGGAGAACATATATGAACAATAAATGAGGGTAAAAATCGTGCGGTACTAACGCATGATAACAATCCACAACTAATGTAGCTAAATAACCAACAATCATCACAATCTCCCTAACATCTAATAATACCTTCATGGCCAACTGAAACTCGATATCAGCCAGCCTTGCAAGCAACAAACCAAACAATTTAGGAGAATAAGCGGCCAATCAATTGTCTACGACTTTCTATGTAGAGGTTGGGTTACCCCAACAATGCAAATATAGGAATTCTTAAATCGTGTCGATCCAGCCTGGCTAGCGGGGCAAATATAACAAGACTAGATAAGCACCGATCCCTCTCAAGGCTACCGTCCGAGCAAAATAAGCATGTAGTATATAAAGTAGCCGGATACTGCCATCCCCTAATGCGGATGGTAACAATATCCGTGGCGGCCAGCCAAAATAAATGGACTAGTACTGTACGACCTCGATATTCTATTCCCTCCCAATGCTTCTGCCAGTTTAAGTTGCCTAGATTATCCATACATTTATCTGTAATCACATGCCATGGTCACATAATCATCCTCCTACATGTCGTACCTCAGTACGAGAACGCTAAGTAAGAATCAACCTCGGCACCTATAGTCTCAGTCGTGGTTCATTCTTAGTGTAATACACAAGCAAGCAATCAATCCTGACTACGCTAAGAATACAAGCCAACCACCAGGGTACCCATGCAGGTAATCAAGGAAATAGCACCTCAAGTGTCGTAGACAAGGAGCACCTTAGTGCAATATAATCAAGGGAATAACACCTCAAAGTATCGTTGTCAAGGAGCACCTCAGTGCAATATAAGGGCCAGTACCTCAAAAGGTAAGCTGGAATCATAGCACGGATACAAGTAGTCATGTTAGGGACAAGGACAAATCAGTCGGTCACATAAAGTCATCTGCCCATATCGTGGCATGGATATCAGATCAGGTACATGGTCGGGATTGTTTTCCATAAATAAATTCCTTTATTTATTGTGTATCTGGAAAAATTACAACTATGGGAATCTGATCTAGAAGACGATCACTTTATCCCTTGGACTATGCGAAGAAGAAAAGCTCTCAAAATTTTGACAGTAGATAACTATGTATCTGTCCAATGAATGAGAAAAAGAACTCTATTTATAGAGTCAAAAATAATAACTGAAAAGATAACTGTCTTCACAGCCTGTGCTTAGTTGAAAATCACGCAGGATTTAACATACGCAAGGTTGTGAGCAGTTACTGGACGTGGCCTGTAACTGTTGGACACATGGCAATCATGCATGAGTCGTATGCAAGTTACAGGACATGCAGGCGAGAGATCAGTGGCATGGCTGCCACGTACTCCAATTTGATGAAATCCACGCAGACTTGTTGAAGACGAAATCCACGCAGACTCGGGGTAGAAAGCTTCAAAATCCACGCAAACTTGGGGCAAGAAGCTTCAGAATCCACGCAGACTTGGTGAAGACGAAATTTACGCAGACTCGGGGTAGAAAGCTTCAAAATCCACACAAACGTGGGGCAAGAAGCTTCAGAATCTACGCAGACTTTGATGAAGAAAACTTCAGAATCCACGCAGACTTGAGATAAAACTGCCAGCTGTCTTGATTCAGCGTGCCTCGACTGACACAAAATCTCTAGTAGTGATTGCTTTTGTCAGTCACATTAAATAACAAGAAGCTCTTTTGGTACGCCAACTTGACAAAGGTTGAGTCTTGCTGAAGAAGATTTCGAAAATCACGCAATAGACGGCTGTGATCTCTCGAATTCTGTGCATACGTGGCATACGAAGAGACATTCTTCGACTGTTGTGCTGTCATTCATAATTACTCTCTGACAAATGATGAGCTGTCTCCCCAGCGTGATTTGTAAATATTGTCTGGATCAACTGAGCGTGACTTTTGACTCTGTCCTGATCAACTCAGCGTGACTGTCATTTTTAAAGGCCTACAAGACCCCCTTCAAAGTTTTCGAAAAATTGAAAAGATTTCAAAATTTTCGAAATACTTTGAAAATGAGATGATAAAATGAAATCAGTCACGCTGTGATGACTTTAAAGAGATATTTATTCCTGAATGATTGGACTGTTGGGATTCTGTGCAGTTAAGATCCCGTATCAATCTCCTAAATCGAGGCAAATCATGATGGGCCGTTTGGAATTCTTCATAAGCCTATAAATAAGCCATAGATTACTTCTTTCCTTCTTTACTTGCATTTGAAAGAGAGAACCCACAGAAGAGAACTTCATCTTCTCCGACGAACTCCTTCCTCTCCGACTTCTTCTTCTACTTTTTCAGCAGCAATGGCTCCCAAAAAAGCTGATGCTCATGCCAAGGGGAAAGCCCCTGCGACTTCGTCGCGTGCCACAACTGACAGACTTCCTCGACAAGAAGTCCTGCGAGCTCCTATGCATCGTAAGTGATGGGAGAACACAAACTGTCGAAGACGATAAAGATGAACTCCACATAGAATTTTTTAGGATCTTAAGATATTAAACTTCAAAAATATATCCCCCCTCCTTAGGGCAAAGGATATTTAATAAAGTATGCCCCCTCTTTAGGGTCGGCCATACTTCACATCTTCGTGTTTACGAAGCTCTGTGTTTCACGCAAAGGAGCATGGTTCTCATGATTCTGCGTGACTTTTCACGTTGGCAGAAATGTCCATGTTGAAATAGTTACGCAGCTTTCAGGATGACGCTGCGTGATTTTTCACATGTTGATAGAGATGTCAATGTTGAATTATTCACGCAGACTTCTGAGAGTCATCTTCTGGATAGATTAGTCTTGATCTGTCAGCGTGTTTTTGTCATTTCCACTTAAATATGATTCTGGCAAATGATGTGTGACTTTCATCCTAATCTGTCTGAGCTTTACATGAATTAATCATCCGCGTGAATAAATCACTCAGCATGTCACAGTAATATATCCATGTGGAGTCTGCATGACTTTTGAATTTTTCTTCAAATACTGTAATACACGCATAGACATAGGTATATCTGACTTTGTCTTCTTATCATTTTCTGTAGTGAACATCCGAAGCGAAGAAGCAAATTTTGAGGGGTACTTGAGTATTTCATTTAAGCATGATCTATCTCATATAACATTCCCTCATTTTGATCTTCCTGAAGCAAGACTATCACTGTTGGCCAATCAAGACCACACAACTTTACTCTGCTTGATGAATGGACAACCTTTCCAGAGTCTGGATCTGGTATCCCATAAGAAACCAGCATTCTTGTTCGGAGATGCTATAGCACAAAAATCTCAGCCGAAGGGCATCAGGGAGAAGGTGTGTTTCTGCTTTGAGGGGGATGTGAAACAACCCATGTACTGGCCAAAGGTTTCCCGGGGCTTATCAATCATGAGACTTATGCATGCCAGCTACCCGAGAAAGATGTCCTGGTATTTGACAGAATATCAGCAGGCGAAGGCAAGCCGTATTATTTACAGGAAAGAGGGATTTTTCAGTGCCCCGAAGGATCATGTATCAGTATTTCGGGGTTTGAAGCCTGGATGCATACCACCTGAAGATTCGGCCATATTGATGCCATTCAGGATGCCCATTTTCATAAATGAATTCATGTCTAACAAGAATGCATTCTATCCCAACGACTCGACGCCGAGGATGAATGGCCTAATGAATCAGGAGAATGTAAGATGAAAGACTTTGGTCAACTGGGCTTTGGAGAATTTCGTGACTGAGCTGAAGAAGATAAATCTTTATAATGCCGTCGTCAATTCATCCTACGGCTTCAAGCCTAACCCCTTCCTATTCCTGGCTTTGGTTGAGAGATACAATCACAGGACGGGGACCTTTATGACTCCGAAAAGAGAGATGGGCTTCGCCCTTCATGAGATGGAATACATCTTACACCTGCCTTCAGGCTCGCTGCCGTATGAGGAATATGTTCCTACGACAGAGGAACTGAACTTTCTGTCAGAGAAGAACCCAGAGATGGTCCATCTATTTGAAGAGATGATGTGCCATTTTGGCACATGTACTCTATATTACAAGGGTTCCAAGGATGAAGCTGGCAACCACGTTCAGAAGTGGATGTCCTACCTTTTCATGAACCGTGAAAATGATGAAAAGAAAATAAATGAGAAGAGGTGGTATCAGATTAGCAACTTCAAACCTCTTTCTGAAAGTGAAATCACTTATTTGCTGGAGAAATATGATTGCAAAGATTTCACTATTACTGAAGACTGGTACGAGTTCAAAGCTGGAACCACTTTCAGCTCTTATGTTAGACAGAGCGGAAAGAGTCTGTCAAGGAATGGTCATCTGGCCGGATTCTTATCCCTGTGGTTAAGAAGATTCATCATTCCTGGCTCCAGCTCTTTGGACAGAATACACAGAGGTGTTATCTTTGCAGCGGTGCGCCTTGTGTATGGTTACAAGCTGGATTTGTTATCAGCGATGACCTGTAGGCTGAATGCAGGTCTCCGGAATTTTGTCACTAGTATGCTGTCTGCTCAGAGGATGATGACTGAAGAATTCTCAAGAATAGAGATGCCCTTCACGTATCTTTATGGTTGTCTTCTCCTTCATTATGATGGTCTGATACCTCCAGGGGCAGGAGGAAGTAGTAGTCTTTTTCTGGAGAGGTACTCTGGAGAGACGTTCTGGAAGGTTCACACCCTCCCAGAATGCAAAAATGTCTTGAATAGGGCGTCACATTGGTCTATCCAATGTGTCCCTCCACCATCGGGCTATGAGAGTATGCCCTTAAATATGATTGACGGAGATATGGGAAACCGGCTAGATGATGTAGCCTTCCAATGGTTACAGAAGATCCGTCCTTCTCATCTAGTATACCGTCACGAAGAAATGGCATATCTGGAGCCATATTTACCAAGCCGTTTTGCCAGACAATTTGGGTATGACCAACTCCACGTTGGGAATGCCACTACTTGTCTATCTGCTCGTGGAGGACTCATCGACGGAGCTCGAGCTTGGAGATATTTTGCGGCTAGAAATACAAAGGTCGTATTCTCTATGCCTAATCCTTTGTCTAGCTCGGGGCCAAAGATGCTTTATACGTATGCTCGCTTCTATGTGTCATCGAGCACTTTCAGGCCAAGTTTCAATCTGAAGACCTTTGTTGCAGAGGATGATCCGGCTCCATCGAAGAGGTCGAAGAGGAAAATTGTTATTCAACACTTTCCTTTAGAACCCGAGGATGAGACAACAGAAGTTAATCCTCCCTATGAATTATTCCAGGAAGGAAATTTTCCTGACGAGGTTCTTCCTTCTATATTTATATCTCTTTCTAAGAGGAAGAGAAGTGACGAATCTGAGGCCGTCTCCAAGAGGAGTACTAGGTCTCAAACATCCAAGAACAAAAAGAAAGGGGTCTCGGTGACCGCTACTTCATCTTTGGGCGGTATCTCAGTTGATAAAGACGATGCCGCTGATAAGGATGAAGAGACTGATGAAGATGACGCTCCTTTAATAAGGAGGTCAAGAGGGAAGTATGTTAAGAAGTCTGTCAGCAAAATTAAAGGCAATAAACTCCTAGAGACGATCATGAGTGGAGGAACTTTGCCAGAAATCAATGAAGCAGCTTCTTCTGAGAAGACTGAGTCTGATAATATTCACCTTGTAACAGCTTCAACTGAACAGACTGAAGTAGAGTCTGTTCATGCTCAGGAAACAACTGCTCCAACCACAAGTGGAGTAGCTATCGAACCCTCAGAGACGAGGATAATCCCATTTGAGCATGGGACTGAAGGCGTCATTCAAGCACTGGATGATCAGATTAATTACTCTGAAGAGGAACCAGCTCTAGAAAAAGTTTCAGAACAGCCAGAAGTTCCTGAAACTCAGGCTGAAGAAAACATTTCTGTGACCAGAGGCAATGAAGATGTGCCGGCGTCTGAGCTATCAGCTGCTGATGATCTATTGAAGAATGTTTGTCAGGACATTATTCTTCGGACCGATATTCCAGAGATGACTGAACCGACAACTAACACTGAGCTTGCTATCGTCACTGTTCCAGAGATTCATGAAGATGTGAATATCATTGACTCTGAATCAGAAGTTCATCCTGAAGATGAAGAAGAAGAAGAAGCTGAAGGAGGAGAAGACTGGCATGCTGGCACTTCGACTCCTTATGATGAAGATAAAGTGAAAGGGAACAGAATGGAACTTAGCTCTGAACCTGTTCAGTCACCGAACAATGCTTTAGCACCTAGTAATTCTGGAGCTGGAAGCAGCCATATAAAGCAGGTATCGGATACAATCATGGAACGGCTGCGAGAAGAAGCAAGACTCCCTCCACATACCGAATATGAACCTCAGCCAGGTAAAGCTTTATTTCAGATTCTATTTCTGCTATTTCTCTTCCTTTAAACGCTAATCATATTTTTCTTTAATTGTAGGAACTGCTGCAGCAATGAGTTCGACTCATGCTCCGCTTATCCAAGCTGATGCTGATGAAGAGAGTTCACACTTGCCAACTTCTCCTGTCGCACATACTTCTGTTCCAAGGATAGAGAATATTCAAGCTTCTTCTTCCATGATGACAGCGACTTCTGGATTTGAGACTGGGCTAGCAAGAACCCTGGGAATGTATCCGGAAATCATTTATTCATATCTAAATACATATTCTAGACGTTTTTTGAAGGATGAAGCTATGCCCTTTTCTGATCTCAGAACTATGGTCAAATTCCCACTAATGGCGCTGCGACATGCTGGTTACGCATCTCAGTGCATCTTCTTTGAACATCTCCTGGATGAGTTAGAAGTAACTATCCGAAAATACTGGAAGACCAAGAAGAAGGACATTCAATCTTTAACTGAAGCTGAGATTGAGCAACTAGAGAATGAAGTACAGTCCCAACAGGCAGCTCTAGAAACATTTCTTGCCTCTTTTACTGAAAAATTAGTAGAAAAGGGCGAAAAAATATTAGCTGCTCGTCAAAGAGTAGAGTTTTTAGAAAAAGACAACGCATCCAAGACTGAAGAATTGAAGAAATTGAAAGAAGAATTAGCTCGTCTTCAAGAGCGCATTGCCGTCATGGAAACAGAACAAGCTGAAGTTGCTACGGCTTATATCTTTGAAGCCGAATGTTATGAGATTCTTCAGAAAGAACGGGAACAGATGCAGGCGGAACAGTTTGAAGAAGCCAACCGTCGCCAGTCTGCCATCATTACTTTTGATGAACAGAATGTTACAATTGTAGCAGCAGAAAGAGTTAGAAAAACTCATGAAGAGAAACTGAATGTTGTTCTAGATCGTATTAGGGAGCTGATAACTCCAAGCAAGTGAATCCTTTTTATTTTTACTTTCACTTGTATTCCATGTTTTGATTATGAAATGACAACAAATGAAAGTTCTTGATCTGACTTCTGGTTTTGCTGTTTTGATAATAATAGATTCTTAGAAAATATGTTCAGAGGTAAATAATACATGACATATTTCAGTAGAATAGAATATACAAACGAACTTTGTAATTCTATCAGATGATATTAAACCAGAAATGATCTTAGTTTAATACTGATTGGAAAAAATAGAATTCAGACATAAAAATATCTTTGAACTCAATTTTTCATGATCTTTGGACTTGGAAATCAAAAGACTAGATGAATGAACGGATTAACCGTCAGATTATAATGAACGGGCGAACCGTCGGATGAACGGATGAACCGTCAAGTATTAATGAACGGACGAACCGTCAGATGAACGGATGAACCGTCAAGTATTAATCACTTTTTTTTAAAACAGTCAATACAAACCATGTTGGAAGTCAGAATGTTGCAGTAGAAGTCCCCGATACTTGTATCGGAATCCCAAGAAGTGGTACTAGAAGAATCAGATCTCTTATCTTCGTCAGACTCGGGATCTTCATGGATAATATTGATAAAAGGAGTAGGAGCTATATAGCCCAGTCCGTATTTCGTCTTTCCATATTTCAGAGAAGGAATACGAACAGGCATTTTTCTTCCTTTTCCACTATTGAGGCCAGTCCTGAAGTCATAGCCCATATTTTTGATGATGTCTTTAGATTGCTGACTATAACGACGTAGTTGTAATCTTCCAGTGTCATCATTTTTGTCTTTATCTTCTAAATTAGAAGGACTTTGGGGCCCTTTATAGAAGAATATTGGAATGTCTCCTGGCTTTCTGCTGGGAACTAGAAAGTATGAAGATTGTACAGGTTCTAGGGATACATCTGTATAAACAGTCTGTACAACCCCTATGGTTATTGTGTTCAAGTCATCTAACAAATGTAAATAACTATGAACATAATTACACACATCATCATACTGCAAAGATGGAGATTTTTTATTAAATGTAAAAGCAGCAGTATTTACATTGGGAGAAGGCTGAGCCTTAGAGATTTTAGCCAAGTCAATGACTAAAGGGGGAGAAGAAGAACGAGAAGAAGCGTTGTTTCGATTAAGATCGATAACAAATAGCTCAGAAGAGGTGAGCTCCCTTGAAGTTTGAGATGGAAGAATAATCCGCCCTCCAACTGGAATTAGCAGAGTATCCTGTTTCATATGTGAAGATGCAGGAATTACAGTACGCCCACTGACAGGAATAATCATTGTGTCTTGAGCAAACGACTGAGGTAATGGAGAAATCCGTCCACTCACCGGAATGATGAAAGAACCTTCTTCAGAGAGTTTGGGAGATTGTTGCTGAATAGTTCGACCTTTAACAGGAATTATTAAGGTCTCACTTTGTGAATCCTCTTTCTCCATAGCTTGTATAACCCTTGTATACTCTTCTTTCTACATTCGGGAATCATTGAAATAAGCTTCAATCCCATGGAAGGGATTTATATCAGCAACTTCTTTTTGTACTCTTCCATTGCTATCAATGTATTTAAAACACTGATGAAGAGTATAAGGCACCACATTATTTTCATGAAGAAAGGGCCTTCCCAGAAGAAGATTATAGGATCCCACGATCTCAATCACATAGAAAGTGACTTTGGATCTGAAATCACCTATTTGAAGCTTCAGATGAATCTTTCCTAAAGGCTCGCTTCGGCTTTGATTGAATCCCAGGATAGTAGTAACCGTCTTAGAGAGCTTGTGAAGAGGGATTTTTAGTTCATCCAACAGACTCTTTGGCATTATGCTTATAGCAGACCCTGGATCAATGAGGATACGATCTATCTTCATTGTATCGATATAACCGGTGTAGTAGAGAGGTCGATCATGTCGATTATCCTCCAATAGCATGTCGTCTTGTGTAAAGGTGATATTTGGGATAATTTCCAATACACTGTTGCAATGTAAGCAAGTGGCAGGTTCTGCATCTGGCTTCTTCAATTGTGTAAGACAAGAGTCAGCTTGTAGAAGTGCTTCACTTAATGTCTTCCGAGTCTCTTTGAAAAGACGTAGAAGTTCAAAGAGGGACATTCTAGCTGGAGTATTAGCAAGCTGAGCTAAAATGTCGAAATTATAAGGCTTCTGAAGTCCAAGAGGAGAGGACTTCTTGATTGGCTTATCAAATCGAGCCTGTTGTTTGCCTTTCTCCAGAGCTGTAGGCTTGGGAGGAACATGTTCAGTGGATGATTCTTCTTCAGGAGGAACATTAGAAGCATCTTTATCAGCTGGAGGGATATCAAGAGGATCCTCAGGATTTTTGGAATAATCCTTTAGATAAGGTTTCCCCGTTCGAGTAGCACTAACAAGTGCTTCTTCTTTCTCTTTTGGCTCTGTGTCAGGAATAGATCCAAGAGAAGTCATATGACATGATTTAATCTTTCCAGCCTTCTTGGACTTTCGAGAAGTAGTCTTTTGAGGAGAAGGCGATTCAAAATCTGCCACTAGATCAGGATGGATCCACATGATTTCTCCAGTTTCCAAAGTGATTGGCACTAATCCTTTAGACCGTGGAGGAGGAAGATTCACTATGTCAAGAGTTACCTTGGGAATAGGAACGATCCCACTTTCAAGGAGTTGAGGAGGGAAATCTCCGAATTGCATAGAGACGACGTTGGAGGTGACGGTCTTCTCTTTTGGAGTAAGAGAGATAGCTCCAGATTTAATCATTTCTTGGATCTTTCCTTTCAGTACATAACATGTACGAATTGTATGACCCAGCATTCTGTGATATGGGCAGTATTTGGGATGATCTGTTTTACCAGCTTCATCAGGTTTTTTTGATCTCAGGTAATTGTATCTTATTACCTTTCAGCAGACATTCAAAGATACCAAGGACATCGTCGTCATCGAAAGAATATTCTTCTTTGGGGCGAGGTGTTCTTGGTTGTTGAGTTGTAGGAGAGGTTTGAACAGTTGATGCATCTTTGCTCTGAAGATTAACTTCAAGAGTTTCTTTTCCCTTGCGAGCATTGTTTTTATTGTTAGTACCTTGACCTGTTTCTTTAGGAGTCATCTGCACTCCTAAACCTTTGAAGGTTTCAGCACTAATTTCTGCGGCCTTGGCACTAACTATGAAAGAAGGCCAGTCTTGGAATTGAGTGGATCCTGTCCACATGCTGATGATTGGCAACAAGTTTGATTTGCATGTGTCGATGGTGACAGCATCAGGAGTTCCAAGAGGCATCTTCAGAGCTTCTCTTCGAAACCGTTCAATGTACTCTTCTGTAGTTTTATTATTTTTCTGCTTGATTCTAATAAGAGCAGACATAGTCATGTCATTGAGCCCTTCATAGAACCGTTCAAGAAACATCTGTTTGAAACCGGAAAATGAGGTAATGCTCCCATCTGGGAGACTTCTATACCATTCATAAGCCGTTCCCTTGAGACATCCAACAAACACCCGAGTAAGGAGGGCGTCGCTTGGTTGCAGCTGATCAGTCATTACTTCAAAGTGATTAATGAACTGACTTGGAGAAGTGGTTCCATCATAGAATGAGATAGTAGGAGGCTTGTATTTAGGAGGATACGATACTTGCTTCCATTCTATCGGATAAGGTTGTTTGATGCCTAACCTTTGTAAACCATCCTTCTGTTTGAATGCCTCGAATTGAGTTCTGAGATTCCTCAATTCTTCATTAACAATTCCAGAAGATTGTGGAGTTGTAACTTGTAGAGAATAGTTGGAAAGAGGAACAGCATTGTAAGCACTACCCCCAGCTCCAGAGAGACTAGGGTTTGGTTGAGCTGGTCCAGGAGTATTAGATTGTACTGCTGGAGGAACTTGTACTGGACTCATATCAGTGTCAGTTGGTATGGCATCTGGTACAGTCTGTCGATTTTGCATCTGTGTTGCCATGAGTTCATACATCGACTTCATAGTATCAGCCATAGACTTCATTTGTTGTTCCAAAGAAGCAATTCTTTGATCTTGAGGAGTCAAGGAAGAAGAAGGTTCATCAGTATTCCCATCAACCATATAAGTCGTGACTGTACGAGGAATTATTAATGAACTGGTAGATGTTGTTTGTTCTGAATCATTGCTTTGTGCATCAAAGTCAATTATAGGAGAACTACCCCCAGTAGGAAGAGGTGGGAAGTTAGATTCTCCAAGGAATTCAGAATCATCTTCAGAGATCAAATTTCTTTAACTAGAGGCCAGGACTCTTGCTCTGGTATTTCTATATACTCCATCTGGACTATCAACTCTACCCCCAGCATCCCGAGAGGTCATATTGACAGAAGCAAACAAAGGCTCATCTTCATCAGGCATGGGTTCATACTGAATCCGATTGAAGACAGATTGTCATTTTGTTTGACATCTGTATTGCATTGGGACTCTTGGCTGGAAGTCACATTCATGATCAGCATGATCATGAGCTATTGATTGACATCTGCATTGAATTATGACTCTTGGATAGAAGTCACATTCAGCATGGTCCTTTGACACAGAATCACTTCTTCTCTTCTGTTGAAGATATTCTCGTAAATCTGTTTGTGAAGATTGAGGAATATATTTTCTGTTCTTGGGTCTTGATGGCTCTTGATTATATAGAGAATGATTAATATGAGCCACATAGTTTCTTGCATACTCTGCATCTGGATCTTTTATCCTTGTTTCCAACTGGTATGGTTTCTTAACACCAGAAGTGTTAATTTTTGTTCTTAGATCAGTTGGAGGTAACACATTGGTTTTGGACACATGGAGTTTTCCTTCCATTGATCTGGATATTTGCAGAGAAGGAAGAGTTGAACCACCCCCTTGATTAGGAGTTGGTAACAGACCTTTTCTAGACAAATTATGTGCCCAATTCGAAGAAGTCATAGAAGAAAACATTAAGGAATATTTCTTCTTAGACTCATTCAAGTTTTGAGACATAGAATGTCCAGAAGGAAGAGTAGTCAAAAGACCATCTCCTTTTCTTTGACTAATAAAATTGTCAGTCAAAGCTGTTCCTGAAGTAAAAACTACAGGAGCAGAAGAAACAACTAAAGAGTTATTTCTTTTCGAAGGGACTTTGTGTGGAAGACCACCCCCAGTTCTGGTAGAACTTGGCAAAGAGGAAGAGATAGCTAAAGAGCTATTTTTCTTAGATGAAATACACGCTGAAACAGGCTTGGTTAAAGAACCAGTGCTATTGGCGTGACTTTTGACTTTGGAAATACACGCTGGAATAGATTTGGCTAAGGAGCCAGTATTGTTAGCGTGACTTTTAAGGTTGAAATTGCACGCTGGAACAGACTTGGCTAAGGAGCCAGTACTGTCAGCGTGACTTTCAACTTTGGAGACACACACTGGAACAGATTTGGCTAAGAAGCCAGTACTGTTAGCGTGATCTTTGATTGCTGTCATCTTCGAGCGCACAAGAGTGTGCGTGCTTGCAGTAGAGTTCTTGCCAGTGTTAGGAGCAGACACTGTGGCAGAGACTTCACCATTGGCTGCCAACTTATTCTTAGGGACATAGATAGAGTGTCCCTTCGACTTGGTAGTGATGATGGAGGCTGTAGTGGGCTTACCACTCTTAGCCCGCTGCATTTCTTCATAGGCGAGTTGATCGAATTGGATCGTCATCACCTTCTTCGTCGAGCCGATTGACGAAGTATCGCATTGAGTTGTTGCCATCTTAGAAGAGGAGATAGTTTTCCCCAGCAGAGTCACCAATTTGTTTTCCATAAATAAATTCCTTTATTTATTGTGTATCTGGGAAAATTACAACTGTGGGAATCTGATCTAGAAGACGATCACTTTATCCCTTGGACTATGCGAAGAAGAAAAGCTCTCAAAATTTTGACAGTAGATAACTATGTATCTGTCCAATGAATGAGAAAAAGAACTCTATTTATAGAGTCAAAAATAATAACTGAAAAGATAACTGTCTTCACAGCCTGTGCTTAGTTGAAAATCACGCAGGATTTAACATACGCAAGGTTGTGAGCAGTTACTGGACGTGGCCTGTAACTGTTGGACACATGGCAATCATGCATGAGTCGTATGCAAGTTATAGGACACGCAGGCGAGAGATCAGTGGCATGGCTGCCACGTACTCCAATTTGATGAAATCTACGCAGACTTGTTGAAGACGAAATCCACGCAGACTCGGGGTAGAAAGCTTCAAAATCTACGCAAACTTGGGGCAAGAAGCTTCAGAATCCACGCAGACTTGGTGAAGACGAAATTCACGCAGACTCGGGGTAGAAAGCTTCAAAATCCACACAAACGTGGGGCAAGAAGCTTCAGAATCTACGCAGACTTTGATGAAGAAAACTTCAGAATCCACGCAGACTTGAGATAGAACTGCCAGCTGTCTTGATTCAACGTGCCTCGACTGACACAAAATCTCTGGTAGTGATTGCTTTTGTCAGTCACATTAAATGACAAGAAGCTCTTTTGGTACGCCAACTTGACAAAGTGTGAGTCTTACTGAAGAAGATTTCGAAAATCATGCAATAGACGGCTGTGATCTCTCGAATTCTGTGCATACATGGCATACGAAGAGACATTCTTCGACTGTTGTGCTGTCAGTCATAATTACTGTCTGACAAATGATGAGCTGTCTCCCCAGCGTGATTTGTAAATATTGTCTGGATCAACTGAGCGTGACTTTTGACTCTGTCCTGATCAACTCAGCGTGACTGTCATTTTTAAAGGCCTACAGGGATCTCTACGAGAATATCATCTTAAGTACACATGGGAGCCTACAGCTCTAATCATCAAGTCGGTCCATCCACCGAATCAATCTATCAATAGTCCTCCCATCCAAGATGGAAATCAGGTCAAGAAATATAATCACCAGATACTAAGATAATCACTAGAATCAATTCTAGGCCATCTGGCTCCCAAGAATCCTCTGAATCAATGATCACAAGCTATCAGGAAATAAGTCTCTCAACTACCAAGATATAGCAATCAAACCATATTCTGGGCGTTTGGGAAGTCAGGTAAAAATCGTATAATGATATCATCGATATTCTCTTCGTTCTGCGAAACCCTCGCACAATCATCAAAATCCAGGAAATCTACATAGTTATATCTGATCAAATTAGAACATCATCAAAAGAAATAGCAACACTATCCAAGAATCCATGTGAGTCTACCAAATCAATATTCCGAAATCATACTCTATATAATACCCAATCCTAAGATATATCTAGAAGTGACAAATCTCGATACATAGGATAACTGATAGCCCTTTCTGGCTAAACATAGGATAACTCCTAGAAAGAATGGTCAGGGGACAAGAGTCTATTAATTATGCTACCAAAAAATGGCAAGGATTGCATGAACCGATCTGAAGCAGATCCACAACCCTTAAACCAAATAAGGACTAGCATTGCAGACCGTCTTCCGAGTGGAACCGCGCTCCTTACGCTATCCGACGGATAAGACATATTAAGTAACTAGGCGACTAATCTAGTCAGGAGTCTACCTAGAGGTATAGGGATCAGTTAATACTATACTACAATAAATGTGCATGAGTCTGGTTCAACAACTAAAGAAACGGTTCTGCCCAAATCTTCGAACCAAATTCCCGACCAGGAATTTTAGAAAAATTCGGCAGCGTCTTATTTGTATTCTGGACGGAACCACCTAGCAAATTGGGCTAAATCTACTCGACATAATCCGTCGCAGAATCGCGAACTGAGAACACTAAGTCTCGACCTCCAGCAGCACTACGATGCGTACTGGAAACCAAACCATAGCCGAGAATACTAAGTCTCAGCCTCCAGCAGTACTACAATACGTACTGGGCGCCAAGCCAACACATGCAACAGGAATTGCCATGCAGGGTGCATCACGGACCTACAGTCATAATCCAAGCCACAAGCATAGTTCACTGACAAAGTTAGCCAAAGCCGTTACCCGACCGTGAGTCAGACACGGGACATATGGGGACAATCCATACATGTGAGTCGTGCTCGCGTCCTCGGAGGTGTGGATGACCCGTCCGAGTTGTCCGATACGGCCTGACCCGATATCGAACCAAGCTATCCTAAGTTATCATCATGGCAGTTCTACTACTAAGCTACACTACTTACGATTATACATTTATAATAATTAAATGCAATAAAATCTAGCGGGAGGGTAAGAGCCGTCGATGAGCAAGGGTACTTGCCTAGAGGGCTCGGCTAGGTAAACAAGTCTTCGACGAACGTGATCCAAGGTTTTCACTACCACATTTTAGTTGTCACGACCCGCACCCAGTAAAAGGCACGAGAAGTGAATTCGCCCAGCCTACGCCGCAGTGTCGACGGTAGAACGCTGTCCTGAGTCACAGTATCTAACACAGTCTAGAATAAGCTCCGAATGGAGAGTAAATAATAAGTAACTCAATCACAACACTAAGATAGAATAGAAGAGTAAATCTGTAACACCCACTTTTCTAAAATGAGGGTAATTTTGAACTTTTATAATTTTGATTAATCGATAATAAGATTTAACTTATGTTGTGATTTTTGGTAATTTTTTAATCAATTTAAAACTATTTAAAATGTTGAATTGTGATTTTGATGGTTAACTAGTTAATCCCTAGTTTTGCTAAGCTTAGAGACTAACCATGGGGACCTAACCATGTGAATAGAATGACTATTTACAAGTTTTTAGGCTAAGGGTATTTTGGTCATTTTGTGACTTTTGAATTATTTATGATTTTGATTAATTGGTGAATTTTAGATTATTTTAATAATATTTAAATTGATGTATTATGATTTTGGTCATTTTTCATATTATAATATTTTGGGAAAATTTTATATTTTTAATATTGTTTTTATTGGATTTGTTTAGTTGGGTTTGAGTTTCGTCTCGTTCCGACTTGTATTGTGACCCGGGTAGCTTGAACTCTAGATGAGACCCAATATTAAGTTAAGCATGGCTCACAAGACCCAACATTAAGTTAGTTAATTAAACTAATTTTTATCATGTTAGAATGGTTAAGTTAGAGACTCAAAACTAGATCATTTTGATCCCAAACTTGAACCTAGTCTAGACTAAACCATATGAGACTAGAGAGGGGCAATTAGGACATTTCCCATTAGCCCTAATGGACTCTTTATGGCTGTTGGCCCATTCCATGGTCACACCCAATTTCGATAATCAATATGCACTTAAGTCAATACACAAAATATACAAACTGCTGCTAATCATTTCAGGATATATAAAATCAATTTCAACGGACGTTGTACTGCATCAAACGAAGCATCAACATCATCAAATCTGAAGATGACTCATTTTATGTTTTATTCTGTATTTTACATTTTATTGAGTCTAGGATTTATTTTGTAAAATCAGTTTTGGTAATACTGGCTTAGGGTTATCTCAGTCCACATTCTAAAAAGCCTACCCATTACCACTCATATATCTTTTTACAAAATATTCCAAAATATCTTTGAAAACAATTTTTTGATAAAATATTTCAAAAATATCCTAACAGAACTCATAACCGAGTTCGGGCCGAGTTCGGACCGAACTCTGCCCGAGTTCGGTCAGTTTGTATTCAAACTTCTGTTGCCTCTAAATCTGCGAGCAACATTTCTGTACGAGATATCTGCATCCGAACTCTGCCCGAACTCTGTCCGAGTTCGGTCCCAGAAAACACCTATAAATAGAGAAGAACTTTTCATTTCAAATCATTCATTCACTCTTCATCTTCTCTTCTCTACTATTCAAGTGTTTTCAAACGATCCAAGATTTTCAAATCATACCTATACACCTCTTAGCCAAAAGCCAGTAATATCAGAGTTGATTTAGAGTCTTTTGGTATTCCAAGAGTTGTAAAAAGGTCGTTCCAAGTTCAGCAACTTTTCTTGTTGTGGAGCTGGTCGTGCGCTCGTCACCAAGCACGGTATTGTAAAGTTGGTCGTACACTTGTCACCAAGCACGATGTTGTAAGAGACTGCAAGCTCTCAGTTAAAGCTTGTGCCATAGTGGATTAACATCGAGCAAGAGTACTCGAGACTGGATTAGTCCTCTCAGAGGGATACCAGTATATATCGTTGTGTCGCTGAGTTTGAATTCTCTATCTCTTGCTGCATTATATTTACTGTCTCTTATTTCACTGTCATAGTTTAAAATTTTAATTGGTGATTATTTTCTGCTGCACATACACACTCTATTCACCCCCCTCTAGAGGTGCTCAACGGTCCTACAATTGGTATCAGAGCAAGGTTATATTTTTATATAACAAACCTCTGAGAGTATATATGGCAGCCGTAAAATCAATATTCAATGGTGAAGGGCAATCCGCAAATAGACCTCCCCTATTTGATGGAACAAATTATACCTATTAGAAAACACGAATGACTTTCTTCTTAAAATCTCTTGACTTTGATCTTTGGTCTATAGTCATTGATGGTTATAAGAAACCAGCACCCACAGTGGTTGAAGGCCAGCTTGTAGACAAGCCTCATGACAAATACACTAAAGCTGAAAAAGCTAAGGCTAATCTAGATGCTCGTGCCATCAATGCACTATTCTGTGCAATTGACAAAACGGAGTTCAACATAGTTTCAACCTGTAACACGTCTCACGAAATTTGGAAACTTCTTGAGGTAACTCATGAAGGTACTTCCTAAGTGAAGGAATCCAAAATTAGTAGACTGACACAGGAATATGAATCTTTCAAGATGAAATCCGGTGAGTCAATTACACAGATGTTTACTCGTTTCCTTGATATAACTAATCCTTTGCAATCTCTTGGTAAATATTACAGCAATCATGAGAAGATCAGAAAAGTGCTGCGGGCTCTAACCAAGAACTGGAATCCAAAAGCTACAGCAATTATTGAAGAAAACGATCTCACCACTATGTCCTTGGAAACACTGATGGGGAAGCTGATGACCCATGAACTTGATTTGCAAGAGTTTGAAGAAGCAACACCAAAAGAAAAATCTATTGCTTTCAAAGCTCAAGCAAGAAAATCAACATGCAATGACTCTGATGAAGAATCATCAAGTGGTGATGAACAGGCCCTACTTGTGAAAAACTTTCGAAAATTCCTAAAGTTTAAGAAATCAAGCAGAAGGAAGAGAGATGCCCAAGAAAGCAATGAAGATGAAACCATTTGCTTTGGATGCAAGAAGACGGGGCACATGAAGAAGGACTGTCCAACTTCAAAGAAAAACAGTCCATATGACAGATCAAGATCAAGCAGAAAAGCAACATCTGGTCGAAAGTATGCCAACACAAGTATCTGGCATGAAAGTGATGCCAGTGATATAGAAGAAGAGGATAGACCCTGCGGCAATGCAAATGTCTATCTTATGGTATTTGATAAGGTATCTTCAAACCCTCTATATGATGATTTTACTTTCGATAAATTAGAAAATTCCTTTAGCGAATTACTTGAAGATCACAAAACTGTGCTCGACAAGTATAAGCAATCTCGAAAAGAGATTAAGGCATACACAACCGAGTTAGCTAGACTGTCCAATCTTATTGAAGATATTAGAGAGACGTCTACTACCGGTAACACGGAAGAGATAGCCAAACTCAAGGTAGACTATCATGAGGCTATCCTCAAAATTGAAAAGAAAGAAAGAGACTATGTCAAAATGCAAGAACTATATGACATAGAGAAGAAGAAGCACCTAGTAACAGAACAAAGACTCTCATATATGACTGCTAGATATGAAGAGTCTATTGCGATTTCTAAAAAGTTAGAAATCAAGTTAGGCAAATAGGCAATACCTGTGACACAGCCTAAATTTAGTCCTAATGCTAAGAATACACCTAAGAGGACTAAAAATAAGAAAGCACAGAAGAAACACAAATATCATCATGCTTTCACTTATAGGTTCTCCAAGAAACCAAACAAGCATATAAACATAGTTGTGACCACATCTGATTCTAAACTTACTTGCACTTATTGTGGCATGCATGGACACATATCACAGTATTGTTTGGCAAGAAAGCTTGTTGACAATCACACTTTAATCTGGAGACCTAAAGCTAATCAGAATGGACCCTTCAGAAAATGGGTACCAAAGGATTCATCTACTTGTCTTGTAGGTGGACCCTCAATCCTCTCATGCTAGAAGCAAATGGATCATCGATAGCGGATGTTCGCGACACATGACTGGTGATGCATCTTTGTTCGCTACGCTATCGATGAAGAAAGAAGGATATGTCTCCTTCGGAAATAATTTGAGAGGTGATATAATTGGTAATGGTACTGTAGGTATTTCTCCCTATCCAGTAATAAAGGATGTTTGTCTAGTAACAGAATTGAAACATAACCTATTAAGTATAGGTCATTTGGCAGATAATGGTTATGGTATCAATTTTGTGAAAGATAAATGTACCATATATGATATGTCATCTGGTGATCCCATATATAAAGGGATTAGAGAAGACAATATTTATGTTTTCTTTCTGGAGAATACTAATAATGCAGGTAGGTGCCTAGTAGCCAATCTAGATGAAAGCTGGATATGGCACATGAGACTAGGACATGCAAACATGGATGCTATCTCACGACTAAGTTCAAAGAAGTTGGTAAGAGGACTCCCTGAGATTCCATTCAAGAGAGATATGGTATGTGCTGACTGTGAAAAGAACAAAGCACATAAGTCTACTTTTAAATCCATCAACACTGTAAGTACTTCTAGACCTTTGCAGTTAATTCACATGGATTTATTTGGTCCTAGTAGAGTCGCTAGTCTTGGCGGTAACCGGTAAGCTCTACGCTTTTGTTCTTGTTGATGATTTCTCTCGTTTTATTTGGGTTTATTTCTTATCAAACAAAAGTGATACAATTTTTGAATTTCAGATATTTTGCAAAAAGGTACAAAATGAAAAAGGCTTCATGATTACTCGTATCCGAAGTGATCATGGTGGCGAATTCGAAAATTCTGATTTCAAAAAGTTTTGTGATGATAGTGGATATTACCACGAATTTTCTTGTCCTAGAACTCCCCAACAGAATGGTGTTGTGGAGCGGAAGAATCGTACTCTAAGCGAAATGGCTAGAGTTATGCTGAATCAGTATAATCTTCCTAAATAATTTTGGGCAGAAGCTGTTAGTACAGCCTGTCATGTTTTGAATAGGGTATTAATTCGACCAATCTCGAAGAAAACACCATATGAGCTTTGGTTTGGAAGAATTCCAAACATTTCTTACTTTAAAGTTTTTGGATGTCGCTGTTTTATCCTGAACACCAAGGATAACTTGGAAAAGTTTGACTCCAAAGCAGATGACGGGATATTTCTCGGATATGCTGCTAAGAGTAAGGGATATAGAATTTTCAATAAAAGATCTATGATTGTTGAAGAAACTATTAATGTTACTTTTGATGAGTTAAATAGTCACAGATCTAGCGACAGTGATGATGAAGATACACATGCAAGGACTGAGAAGAGTTCTGTGAAAGATCTGACCCAAAATGCAAGGAATGAGAAGAGTTTTGTGAAAGATCTGACCCAAAAGTTTGAATCATTAAAATTCATGCCAGATCATCCAGAAACACTCATCATAGGTGATGTATCTAAAGGTGTAAGTACACGTTCATCTCTTAAAGATTCTGATATAGCAGCAAATATAGCATTCATTTCTTAAATAGAACCTAAGAATGTAGATGATGCTTTTACTGATGAGTTTTGGATTCATGCCATGCAAGCGGAACTAAATCAATTTGAGAGAAACCAAGTTTGGGAACTCGTTCCTAAACCTATTGGTCAATCGATAATTGGTACCAAATGGGTGTTCCAAAATAAACTCAGTGAAGATGGACAAGTTCTACGCAATAAAGCACATCTAGTGGCACAAGGTTATAATCAAGAAGAAGGAATTGATTATGATGAGACCTATACTCCTGTTGCTAGACTAGAAGCCATCCGCATATTTTGTGCATTTGCATGTTTTAATGATTTTAAATTATTTCAAATGGACATGAAAAGCGCATTTTTAAATGGATTTTTAAAAGAAGAAGTTTTTGTGAAACAACCCCCTGGTTTTAAAGTTTTTCAAAAACCTGATCACGTCTTCAAGCTTAAGAAAGCCCTTTATGGATTCAAACAAGCACCTCGTGCTTGGTATGAATGCCTAAGTGCCTTCTTACTTGATAATGGATTTTCAAAAGGAAAGGTTGATACTACTTTGTTTATAAAATCCTTGAATGATGATATCCTCCTTGTGCAAATTTATGTAGATAACATAATATTCAGTTCTACTAACGAAAAACTCTGTCAAGTTTTTGCTAAGTGTATGCAGAGTGAATTTGAGATGAGTATGATGGGAGAGCTAAACTTCTTCCTAGGACTTCAAATCAAACAACACTCAAAAGGAACATTCATCAACCAAGCTAAGTACACGAAGGACATACTGAAAAAGTATGACTTCGAGAATGTAAAGCCAATCGGGACTCCTATGGCTACATCTACAAAGCTTGATGCTGATGAAAGTGGCAAACCTGTCGATCAGCGTAAGTATCGAGGTATGATTGGTAGTTTTTTATATTTAACTGCTAGTCGTCCTGATATTATGTTTAGTGTTTGCATTTGTGCACGTTATCAGGTAAATCCTAAGGAATCATATCTTAGTGCCGTTAAGCGTATCTTCCGATACCTTAAAGGAACTTCTGCAGTCGGCTTATGGTATCCTAAAACCAAATCCTTTGACCTGATAGGTTACTCGGATGCGGATTTTACAGGATACAAAGTGGACCGTAAAAGTACCAGCGACACATGTCATTTCCTAGGAAAGGCCTTAGTCTCTTGGTTTAGCAAGAAACAAAATTCAGTAGCATTATCAACAACTGAGGCTGAGTATATCGCCGCAGGACGTTGTTGTGCTCAGATTTTGTGGATGAAGCAAACCTTAGAAGACTACAATCTGTACTACACTAAAGTTTCTATTTATTGTGACAACATTAGCACTATTAATCTGACTAAGAACCCTATCTGTCATTCACGCACAAAGCACATAGAGATAAGACATCATTTTCTTCGTGATCATCAACAACACGGGGATATCTGCTTAAAATTTATTGATACAGATCATCAACTAGCAGACATATTCACGAAACCATTGGCTGAAGACCGTTTTAACATAATGAGGCGTGAGCTCGCTATACTTGAATTTTCAGATTCATAAATGTAATATAGTAATTAAAATTAATTTTATGACTTGCAACTTTAAAATTTATTTAACGAAAATTATTTTTGGGTACAAACCTAAAAAGGGTATGTCTGTCACCACGACTACGGTCGAAGCGAAGCGGTACTTAAGAGTTCCCCGGTGAACCTCCGTTAGCTGGGACAACCCCTACAGTTAACCCATAAATAGAGTACGTTATTAAATACTAGAGTCAAAAGTCATAAATTTACTTTTAACCAACCAGAACTGCATTCATTGTCTCGAGAATACAAGTGACCGAACTCGGGCCGAACTCTGACCGAGTTCGGACCGAATTCGGACCGAGTTCGGTCGGCGCTGTATTGATTCCAGAACCGAACAGCCGGCCATAAACCCTATAAATTCAACTCTTTCAACCATTTTTTCCACACACCAACTCGTGGAAACATCTCCTTCCTCCCTAAAAGTTCTTCCTCCTCTATCCTAGCAAGGAATCTAAGAGATCTGGTGGGCGTATCAATATTCTCATCTTCCTCCTTTCTCAAAAAGGTATTCCTTTTTTTTCTCTTCTACCTTCTCCATGGCTCCTAAACGTCATAGAGGATCATCTTCCCAAGGTGCCTCCTTCTCTTCTGATTATACACCTGCTAGTCTATTTAGTCCAGTACGACCAATAGATGCAGAAGACTATGATTCTACTTTTTTTCTGGACAAAGAGTTTTCTGATCTTTGGTTCGATTCTTTTTCTGGCCGTAAGATTTGTAATGGAGCTTTTGTTAACTTTACCATATTTTCTAAATATGCTCCTACTTTTGATCACTTAGGCTACCGAGATTTTTTCGAGGTAGCAGAAAATATTTTTGACAATGCTGTCCGAATATTTTACTGCAACTTGCAAGTAAAACCTAACGAAAACTTCTATTCTTGCGTTGCTGGGCAAGAATTAGAATTCAGTGCTACCGATATCAGTGAATTTTTCCATGTTCCTGATCTTGGTGAAGCATTGGTTGACATTACCCATGTCCAATTCCCTGTTGATGTTACCCTTGCCTCTTTCAGGGAACTCATTTGTCATCCAAACCCTATTCCTCGTAGGGTTTATTCAAAGCATTTGAACCAATCTTTTTATGAACTTCATCGCATGATTTTCTCTGTACTCCTTCCAAAGAAAGGATCCACAGATGAAGTGACCTTCTTAGAACTCTCTGCTTTATACCACATTTATGTTGGTATTCCATTCTCTATCCTAAAGACCATGATGTCATGGATGCTGAACTGCAGAAATGCAGAAAGGAATCTGGTATATCCTATGCACTTGGCGTCTATCTTTCGTCGTTTTGAGATTGATCTTCAGACTTGCGCATTCTCCTCCACTCCTATCAAGCTTACCAGATCCCGCCGATTTCCTGCTCCACCTCTGCCTCCTGGAGCTCAGCCTGCTCCAGCTGCTGACGCTGAGGTTCCTGATGCTGCTCCTGCTCCAGCCCCTGCCCCGGGATTTGATCCGGCTTTCTATCAGTGCTTTGATGATTTTGTTGCTATATCTGTGCAACGTCATCAAGGTTATCTTGATTCGGAGTTCCGACGTATCACTCAGGCTCAGGTGCTGAGGAATGGTTGCTGACCTTCACTACAGCCTAGCCCATGATCCAGTCCATCCGATCCCCATACTGCCTCACCCAGGCTTTCCGGGTCCTCGGTTCACAGATGAGGCTTCCTTCCAGCACTTCGACCCCACTGCAGCCTACTTTCCTCCAGAGGCTCCTGGTGCTGACGACCCCACTATGTGACGCGGGTTCAGCTTTTGGATAGTGGATACTTATTAGATGATGATCTTTATGCTTTGATGTAGTTTTTTCTTTTTCTGTCTAAACTCATTAGTTAGACATTTTCTGATGATTGTACTCAGTACTTTTTAGTATGACATTTTCAGTACTTTATTTCCAACATTTTCTTTCCATAGTAGTTGTTTTATGCTGTGATCATGTCTCTTTTGCTTCACTTTGTCATTTGTTTTCTATTGTTGGCTTCATACATTACGGGGGAGCCAAGTCATTTTACTATTTGATAAAGGGGGAGAAAAAGAGTACACATACCAAAAAGCATACAAATCTAAAAACAAAATCAACCACCTTTTTTTGGGTACTTGTATTTTGTTGTTCTATTTTATAAAGATATATTTTGGTATAGACTCAAGTTTGTCAATTATCAAAATGGGGGAGATTGTTGGCCCATTCCATGGTCACACCCGATTTCGATAATCAACATGCACTTAAGTCAATACAAAAAATATACAAATTGCTGCTAATCATTTCAAGATATATGAAATCAATTTCAACGGACGTTGTACTACATCAAACGAAGCATCAACATCATCAAATCTGAAGATGACTCATTTTATGTTTTATTCTGTATTTTACATTTTATTGAGTCTAGGATTTATTTTGTAAAATCAGTTTTGGTAATACTGGCTTAGGGTTATCTCAGTCCACATTCTAAAAAGCCTACCCATTACCACTCATATATCTCTTTACAAAATATTCCAAAATATCTTTGAAAATAATTTTTTGATAAAATATTTCGAAAATCTCCTAACAGAACTCATAATCGAGTTCGGCCCGAGTTCGGACCGAACTCTGTCCGAGTTCGGTCAGTTTGTATTCAAACTTCTGTTGCCTCCAAATCTGCGAGCAATATTTCTGTACGAGATATCTGCATCCGAACTCTGCCCGAACTCTGTCCGAGTTCGGTCCCAAAAAACACCTATAAATAGAGAAGAACTTTTCATTTCAAATCATTCATTCACTCTTCATCTTCTCTTCTCTACTATTCAAGTGTTTTCAAACGATCCAAGATTTTCAAATCATACCTATACACCTCTTAGCCAAAAGCCAGTAATATCAGAGTTGATTTAGAGTCTTTTGGTATTCCAAGAGTTGTAAAGAGGTCGTTCCAAGTTCAGTAACTTTTCTTGTTGTGGAGCTGGTCGTGCACTCGTCACCAAGCACGGTGTTGTGAAGTCGGTCGTGCACTTGTCACCAAGCACGGTGTTGTAAGAGACTGCAAGCTCTCAATTAAAGCTTGTGCCATATGGATTAACATCGAGCAAGAGTACTCGAGACTGGATTAGTCCTCTCAGAGGGATACCAGTATATATCGCTGTGTCGCTGAGTTTGAATTCTCTATCTCTTGCTGTATTATATTTACTGTCTCTTATTTCACTGCCATAGTTTAAAGTTTTAATTGGTGATTATTTTCCGCTGCACACACACACTCTATTCACCCCCCTCTAGAGGTGCTCAACGGTCCTACAATGGCAGCCACCTTTAGGAGAGAATGATTCATTTTATTCATTACAATCTTGCCTCTTTTATTTTCCTTTTGTTCTTCCCCAATTTTAGAGAGCCTTCCCATTGATTTGATCTCCAAATCAAATTATTCCTTCACCAAACCTTTCCTCAATCATTCCCATTCTCCAAGGGAAGGGTGCTACCAAGAATTGGAAGAGGAGTACAAGGAGGAGTGTCCACTTTGAGGGATCTTCGTATCGGAGCCGTGTCCTAAAGGATTTCATTGGAATTCCACTCCCAGTAGGTAAAACCCATCCTCTAAATCGATTTTCTTTGCATATAAATTAGTTTTGAATCCGTAGGATCCATCCTCATGCATGTGTCCCATTTAGATTCAAATTTGAGGCCATTTGGAGCTCTCTTGAGAATTTTAGATATGTGTCTTGTGTCCTACTTGATAGATCCCAAATTAGGACATCCCATGTGTATGTATGTATGATAATAGTTTAAATAGATATATAAATTCAGTTTTATAATGGTTAGAGAGTGGATTAATCTTAGTTATGATGGTTAGAATGAGTTTCATTTGGATACCTATGCTTGTATCCAAGTATCTTGGCCTATATGTGTTCTTTTGTCAAATCCGTCATAATTTTCATCCACGTTTTTATTAACCAAAGCAACTTAGAAATGTCATAACTTTTAGCTTAGAACTCCGATTTATCTTCCGTTTTTTTAAAAAAACCGTATCGAAGTTAGCTTTCCAAATATATATATTTTAATAAGCCAAATTCTTTCTGTAACTTTCTTTAGAATTATTTGAGTGTCAGCTGTACGAAAGACGAACGTGTTTCAGTATTTTCGCGATTCCGGGAGCTTCTGGACACGAAAATGTGGTCCGTTTAAAGTTTCGGAAAGCTAATACAAAGGGCTACGACAAACTTTAATCCTAGAATTTATTGAATGCCCAATTGGTATAGTATTGGTTTTAAGTAGAAGAGTGACTATACGATATATGCATTTTGTGTAACCTATGAGCCTATATAGTATGGATATTAAATGAATATAAAGTATGTAATGCATGATATATTAGATGAATGAAATGATATATATATGATATATATTCTCTTTACATTAATGTATATATATGGTTGAATGCAAGAATGTAGGAATGCAATTAATATAATGCATATAAGCAATACATGAATAAAAGAATGATATACAATGTATGCATGAAAGTATATAATGAATGCTAGATATGAATACAAGATATATATGTAATGATAGATATGAATGCATAATGTATAAATATTGTAATGCAATATATAATGATAACATGTATGGTAATGTAGAGTATATGATGCAAGCATAAATGAATGGAGGAAATACATGTATATAGGTAATATAGAATGTAATATATGAATGCAAGCATGCAAGATAATGTAATATATGAAAGGAATGAATGATAATATATAACATGATATGTAAGGTAATGCAAGGTATGAAATACATGATGTGTGCATGTTTGTATGTCTCTATGTTAATGTATGAAATGATATGAATATACAATGTATGCATATACAAAAAACATATAGGTAATGCATAGATGCATGAATGAAATAAATGTTTGCAATATGTTAATATAAATACAAGTATCTAATATGCATGAATGTAAGTATAATATAATACAAGTATACATGTATGTATCATATAAATGTAATATACATGATATGTATGTATGCATGTATACAAGGTAAGTAGGTATGTATGTATTTCTATAAACTGAGTTAACCTATAACCTTTTACACACATGCATTCATACACCCTTTGACATCATGTATCCCATGTCACATACACCTACCTATCACTAAATTTTAGAACATTAACACATATCCTTTCACACACATGCCAAACACACACATACTCACTTACTCTTTTACCTCTCTTTCTCTCTCTATATATATGTATGTACCTATATATATCTACGTATATGAATATGTGAATTGTGATGCATATATATATATATATATATATATATATATATATATATATATATATGGGATGTACATATAGGTAGCCTGTATGTTATGAGTGTACTACAATATATTAGATATATATATATTGTTATGTGTATATGTGTTTGTGGTTTGGCTTAGGCATGATATAGCCTATAGCCTAGGGCTCTTAGCCTATGGTGTGTCTGTTTGCCTAGTGAGAGTTTAGTTAGACTTGTTTAGTCTTGATTAGGCCTAGAATAGACTAGTTAGACTAGTATAGACTTGTTTGGTTTAGGTTTGACCTAGTTAACCTAGTTTGACTAGTCTAGTTGACTAGAGTTGACAAAAGGTTGACTTTAGCCTAGATTGACCCCAAACTTCATGTAGATGCATTGTAGCAGTCTATTTCCTTATTTTAGACTTGTTGTGACTTGTGTTGTTCTAATAGGAGCCAGACACCACTCCTCGGACAGTACTTTCATCTTGGACATTCAGATAGTAGGCAAGTATATTCTCTGATAGTTCTCTCATTTAATTGTCAATTACTATACTTCAGTTATAGTTAGTTTTATGTAATTCTCCGTTACAACACGTATGGATATATCTGGATTCATGTATGCGACACACATACCATAATTATCTGGCCTCTATTACTGAAATTACTGGAATCATTCCGAAATCTATTTCTGGAATCATCATATTTTGGCTGGACTCATCTCGATTCTCGTGTCATATTCTGGATTCACTTGTACTTGCTGGGAGGGAAAATACTTGAGTATGACATGTAGACTTACCCCAATCTGGAATCTCCCAACTGGAATCTGCCGAAATGATATCCATCTCACACCCGGCCAGGTGTGTGATGTGCCGTATTACCTACAGCTATTTACATGTCGATCTCGGTATTTTAAAACACACTATTAGAGTATAGGCTCTTCTCACCCTGGAATCATTGATCACTATGACTGGAATCATCTTATACTGGACTCATCTTGTACTAGAACCACCTGGTATCAGATTCGTGTTGTCTGAATTTACTTGGGTTTTGTACTTGTTTACATTTACTACCTGGACTTATTATGTTACCTTAGTTCAGCTAGATTTATTTTACAGTCTTCATTGCCATTATTCTTCTCTTGTTTTAGTTACTTTACTTTCCTTGTATCTTACTGCTTCTCTATACTATCACCTAAATATAAACTGCCATATTCATCAATAAAACTGCTTATAACTGCTTTATAGTTCTCTATCATTACTTGGGTTTTCTTGATGAGATGTACTCGTTCCCGTCCTGATTGGACCGGTTGAAAATTTTACAGAGGACGAGGAGGAGGCCTGCCTAGATACTTTCTATGGGACAGCCTTAGAGGACACTTGCGATCCGGACTTCCAGTCGGATCCCTTAGCTGTAGAGACTGTTGCTCTATAGATTTCTTTATCATATTTCATAGTACTGGAGTTTGAGTTGTATATTTGGATCTGTATTATTTCTGGATGTTAGTGGAGTTTATCTAGACACTTAGCTTTCTTTCTATTGTATTTCCTGTGGATTTGGATCTTGCATCTTTTATATCATTCTATCTTAATCTTGTTCTACCTTAGATGTGATTGAGATATATTCTGTTATGTTACCCCCATTCGGGGATTATAACTGTTTATTACCTTAAACTGTTAGATGTTGAGACCTAGGACAGCGTTCTACCGCCGACACTGCGACGTAGGCTGGACGTACCCACGTCTCGTGCCCTTACTCTAGGGTGCGGGTCGTGACACGTTTTTAGTGGTGGCCCATGCAGGTCAAGTTTATGTAGTGGTATTCGAACTAGAGTATCACTACAACCTGCAGTAGGATTAGGATATTTTAAAGGTACTCAATCACAGTTAGGATTCCTTGAGAGATTCCTGGGATGACCCTTGAGAATCTTATTTAAACTTCAAATTGAAATCATTTCCCATGTTTGTTGCTCTCACTCCTTGATTATTGAATTTGATTTGTTGGATCGTTGTTGATTTTGATTTTTCCTATCGAGATGAATTTTATGGCCTGAGTTACGATATTTTCTGATAACATATGTTGACGGGAATAACAGGGATGGTAAAACGTCTACTTGATTATGGAACTTGTAGTTTATTGCAGCCATATTAGTTGGCGTGGCGGAAACATAGAGACCTGACTTCGGATGTACGTATCTTGGTTATGAGATTTGGAATTTCTTGCAGCTATATTAGTCGGCATAGCGAGAATTCCAGACGACATGATTATAGAGGTGCATGCCCCAGTTATGGAATCTATCGTTTATCGCAGCATTGCTTACTGGCATAGCGAGGACTCTGAGTAAAATGATTTTGGACAGACGCATATGATTATCAGACTGTATCTTGAGGAGGCTTTTAAACATATCATCTCTATCATACCCTTCTGTTATTATAAATTGATGTAGTTCTTTCTTAGTATGATGATTTGATGACTTGTGATTAAGCCCTCATCTTAGGGCTGATAGTATAGCCTGGCTTTAAAATAGTGACTCTTGTAGCTGGTTTCCCTTTGTTTATATTTACCAGTTTTCATATGGAATGATAGACTGCCTTGTAGCCTTGATGATTGATTTTCTCTTTTTCTTTCAGTATGGCACCCATGACCCGAGCCCGTCGCCTGAGAGCAGCTGCAGCTATTGAGAGTGTGCTTCCACCTCCTATTGTTCAGAAGGTAGTGACCCCTCTATCTGACCGGGGGTGGTGGCACCTCCTGCCATTGAGGAGATGGTGGTAGCCTCGCCAGAGCGTCTTCCTTCGTCTCCTGTCGTTCAGGAGAGAGCTGCAGATTTGTCTGAGACCGAAAGCCTTTTCCCACCCCTTGAGATGGTACCCCATACTGTACTACCCGGAGGTTTATTACTTGACGCAGCCCAGGTGTTTGGATATTTCCAAGAAAGGATGTTGGAGTCACAGAGAGTTCATAATGAGGCCATGAGGGAGCAATACTAGAGGTTGCTATGTCTGCGGGACTCTGTGCTTCCAGGAAGAGAGCCTAGCTCCAAGAGGGCGAGGAGCAGTACCCAGTCCTACCCAGAGCTTGAGGAGTACCCATATATCCAGCCTATATCATCATACCCAGCCCAGTCTCCTGTCCAGCAGATGCCAGCTGAGCCGGAGCCTATCTGTACCTACTGTAAGAAGTCTGGGCACAAGTGAAACTTCTGTAGAAAGAGACTAGGATTGTGCCTATTCTGTGGGTTAGCTGTACACTGGTTGCAGCACTGTCCTGATATACCTGCCCCAACCAGGGCCCTGCTTCCAGGAGGGAGTTCTAGTTCTCAGACCTAGCTGGAGGTAAGTTTTGACCTAACCTTAGTATTCCTTTTTGAGAATATTTGATGCATCCCTTGCTTGTATGTTTGATACCCTATGACCCTTTTGGTTAGCATGACTAGTATACCTAGATGAGACTCTCACTACCACCATATGCCATGACCCTGTATGCCATCCTTTTTAATCGTTTGATTTAGGTAAGTTCTGAGACCATGATTGTTGGGGACGAGACTCTAGAAGAAGTACAACCATCTTAATTTCGAGGACGAAATTCTTCTAAGGAGGGTAGACTTGTAACACCCACTTTTCTAAAATGAGGGTAATTTTGAACTTTTATAATTTTGATTAATCGATAATAAGATTTAACTCATGTTGTGATTTTTGGTAATTTTTTAATCAATTTAAAACTATTTAAAATATTGAATTGTGATTTTGATGGTTAACTAGTTAATCCCTAGTTTTGCTAAGCATAGAGACTAACCATGGGGACCTAACCATGTGATTAGAATGACTATTTACAACTTTTTAGGCTAAGGGTATTTTGGTCATTTTGTGACTTTTGAATTATTTAGGAGTTTGATTAATGGTAAATTTTAGATTATTTTAATAATATTTAAATTGATGTATTATAATTTTGGTCATTTTTTATATTATAATATTTTGGGAAAATTTTATATTTTCAATATTGTTTTTATTGGATTTGTTTAGTTGGGTTTGAGTTTCGTCTCGTTCCGACTTGTATTGTGACCCGGGTAGCTTGAACTCTAGATGAGACCCAATATTAAGTTAAGCATGGCTCACAAGACCCAATATTAAGTTAGTTAATTAAACTAATTTTTATCATGTTAGAATGGTTAAGTTAGAGACTCAAAACTAGATCATTTTGACCCCAAACTTGAACCTAGTCTAGACTAAACCATATGAGACTAGAGAGGGGCAATTAGGACATTTCCTATTAGCCCTAATGGACTCTTTATGGCAGCCACCTTTAGGAGAGAATGATTCATTTCATTCATTACAATCTTGCCTCTTTTATTTTCCTTTTGTTCTTCCCCAATTTTAGAGAGCCTTCCCATTGATTTGATCTCCAAATCAAATCATTCCTTCACCAAACCTTTCCTCAATCATTCCCATTCTCCAAGGGAAGGGTGCTACCAAGGATTGGAAGAGGAGTGTAAGGAGGAGTGTCCACTTTGAGAGATCTTCGTATCGGAGCCGTGTCCTAAAGGATTTCATTGGGATTCCACTCCCAATAGGTAAAACCCATCCTCTAAATCGATTTTCTTTGCATATAAATTAGTTTTGAATCCGTAGGATCCATCCTCATGTATGTGTCCCATTTAGATTCAAATTTGAGGCCATTTGGAGCTCTCTTGAGAATTTTAGATATGTGTCTTGTGTCCTACTTGATAGATCCCAAATTAGGACACTCCATGTGTATGTATGTATGATAATAGTTTAAATAGATATTTAAATTTAGTTTTATAATGGTTAGAGAGTGGATTGATCTTAGTTAGGATGGTTAGAATGAGTTTCATTTGGATACCTATGTTTGTATCCAAGTATCTTGGCCTATATGTGTTCTTTTGTCAAATCCGTCATAATTTTCATCCACGTTTTTATTAACCAAAGCAACTTAGAAATGTCATAACTTTTAGCTTAGAACTCCGATTTATCTCCCGTTTTTTTAAAAGAACCGTATCGAAGTTAGCTTTCCAAATATATATATATTTTAATAAGCCAAATTCTTTCTGTAACTTTCTGTAGAATTATTTGAGTGTCAGCTGAACGAAAGACGAACGTGTTTCGGTATTTTCGCGATTCCGGAAGCTTCCGGACACGAAAATGTGATCCGTTTAAAGTTTCGGAAAGCTAACACAAAGGGCTACGACATACTTTAATCCTAGAATTTATTGAATGCCCAATTGGTACAGTATTGGTTTTAAGTAGAAGAGTGACTATACGATATATGCATTTTGTGTAACCTATGAGCCTATGTAGTATAGATATTAAATGAATATAGAGTATGTAATGCATGATATGTTAGATGAATGAAATAATATATATATATATATATGATATATATTCTCTTTACATTAATGTATATATATGGTTGAATGCAAGAATGTAGGAATGCAATTAATATAATGCATATAAGCAATACATGAATGAAAGAATGATATACAATGTATGCATGAAAGTAGATAATGAATGCAAGATATATATGTAATGATAGATATGAATGCATAATGTATAAATATTGTAATGCAATATATAATGATAACATGTATGGTAATGTAGAGTATATGATGCAAGCATGAATGAATGGAGGAAATACATGTATATAGGTAATATAGAATGTAATATATGAATGCAAGCATGCAAGATAATGTATTATATGAAAGGAATGAATGATAATATATAACATGATATGTAAGGTAATGCAAGGTATGAAATACATGATGTGTGCATGTTTGTATGTCTCTATGTTAATGTATGAAATGATATGAATATACAATGTATGCATATGCATAAAACATGTAGGTAATGCATAGATGCATGAATGAAATGAATGTTTACAATATGTTAATATAAATACAAGTATCTAATATGCATGAATGTAAGTATAATATAATACAAGTATACATGTATGTATCATGTAAATGTAATATACATGATATGTATGTATACATGTATACAAGGTAAGTAGGTATGTATGTATTTCTATAAACTGAGTTAACCTATAACCTTTTACACACATGCATTCATACACCCTTTGACATCATGTATCCCATGTCACATACACCTACCTATCACTAAATTTTAGAACATTAACACATATCCTTTCACACACATGCCAAACACACACATACTCACTTACTCTTTTACCTCTCTTTCTCTCTCTCTATATATATGTATGTGCCTATATATATAGCTTTCCTATATATATCTATGTATAGGAATATATGAATAGTGATGCATATATAAAAAATATATATATATATATAAAATATATATATATATATAAAATATATATATATATATATATATATATATATATATATATATATATATATATGGGATGTACATATAGGTAGCCTATATGTTATGAGTGTACTACAATATATTAGATATATATATTGTTATGTGTATATGTGTTTGTTGTTTGGCTTAGGCAAGATATAGCCTATAGCCTAGGGCTCTTAGCCTATGGTGTGTCTGTTTGCCTAGTGAGAGTTTAGTTAGACTTGTTTAGTCTTGATTAGGCCTAGAATAGACTAGTTAGACTAGTATAGACTTGTTTGGTTTAGGTTTGACCTAGTTAACCTAGTTTGACTAGTCTAGTTGACTAGAGTTGACAAAAAGGTTGACTTTAGCCTAGATTGACCCCAAACTTCATGTAGATGCATTGTAGCGGTCTATTTCCTTATTTTAGACTTGTTGTGACTTGTGCTGTTCTAATAGGAGCCAGACACCACTCCTCGGACAGTACTTTCATCTTGGACATTCAGATAGCAGGCGAGTATATTCTTTGATAGTTCTCTCATTTAATTGGCAATTACTGTACTTCAGTTATAGTTAGTTTTATGTGATTCTCTGTTACAACACGTATGGATATATCTGGATTCATGTATGCAACACACATACCATAATTATCTGGCCTCTATTACTGGAATCACTGGAATCATTCCAGAATCTATTTTTGGAATCATCATATTTTGGCTGGACTCATCTCGATTTTCGTATCGTATTCTGGATTCACTTGTACTTACTGGGAGGGGAAATACTTGAGTAAGACATGTCGACATACCCCAATCTGGAATCTTCCAACTGGAATCTACTGGAATCTACTGGAATGATAGCCATCTCACACCCGGCCAGGTGTATGATGTGCCGTATTATCTACAGCCGTTTACATGTCGATCTCGGTATTTTAAAATACACTGTTAGAGTATAGGCTCTTCTCACCCTGGAATCATTGATCACTATGACTGGAATCATCTTATACTGGACTCATCTTGTACTAGAACCACCTGGTATCAGATTCGTGTTGTCTGGATTTACTTGGGTTTTGCACTTGTTTATATTTACTACCTGGACTTATTATGTTACCTTAGTTCAGCTAGATTTATTTTACAGTCTTCATTGCCATCATTCTTCTCTTGTTTTAGTTACTTTACTTTCCTTGTATCTTACTGCTTCTCTATACTATCACCTAAATATAAACTGCCATATTCATCAATAAAACTGCTTATAACTGCTTTATAGTTCTCTGTCATTACTTGGGTTTTCTTGATGAGATGTACTCGTTCCCGTCCTGATTGGACCTGTTAAAAATATTACAGAGGACGAGGAGGAGGCCTGCCTAGATACTTTCTATGGGACAGCCTTAGAGGACACTTACGATCCGGACTTCCAGTCGGATCCCTTAGCTGTAGAGACTGTTGCTCTATAGATTTCTTTATTATATTTCATAGTACTAGAGTTTGAGTTGTATATTTGGATCTGTATTATTTCTGGATGTTAGTGGAGTTTATCTAGACACTTAGCTTTCTCTCTATTGTATTTCCTGTGGATTTGGATCTTGCATCTTTTATATCATTCTATCTTTATCCTGTTCTACCTTAGATGTGATTGAGATATATTCTGTTATGTCACCCCCATTCGGGGAGTATAACTGTTTATTACTTTAAACTGTTAGATGTTGTGACCTAGGACAGCGTTCTACCGCCGACACTGCGGCGTATACTGGACGTACCCACGTCTCGTGCCCTTACTCTAGGGTGCGGGTCGTGACACGTTTTTAGTGGTGGCCCATGCAGGTCGAGTTTATGTAGTGGTATTCGAACTAGAGTATCACTATAGCCTGCAGTAGGATTAGGATATTTTAAAGGTACTCAATCACAGTTTGGATTCCTTGAGAGATTCCTGGGACAACCCTTGAGAATCTTATTTAAACTTCAAATTGAAATTATTTTCCTTGTTTGTTGCTCTCACTCCTTGATTATTGAATTTGATTTGTTGGATCGTTGTTAATTTTGATTTTTCCTATCGAGATGAATTTTATGGCCTGAGTTACGATATTTTCTGATAACATATGTTGACAGGAATAATAGGGATGGCAAAATGTCTACTTGATTATGGAACTTGTAGTTTATTGCAGCCATATTAGCTGGCATGGCGAAAACATAGAGACCTGACTTCGAATGTACGTATCTTGGTTATGAGATTTGGAATTTCTTGCAGCTATATTAGTCGGCATAGCGAGAATTCCAGACGACATGATTATAGAGGTGCATGCCCCAGTTATGGAATCTATCGTTTATCGCAGCATTGCTTACTGGCATGGCGAGGACTCTGAGTAACATGATTTTGGACAGACGTATATGATTATCAGACTGTATCTTGAGGAGGCTTTTAAATATATCATCTCTATCATACCCTTCTGTTATTATAAATTGATGTAGTTCTTTTTTAGTATGATGATTTGATGACTTGTGATTAGGCCCTCATCTTAGGGCTGATAGTATAGCCTGGCTTTAAAATAGTGACTCTTATAGCTGGTTTTTCTTTGTTTATATTTACCAATTTTCATATGGAATGATAGACTGCCTTGCAGCCTTGATGATTGATTTACTCTTTTTCTTTCAGTATGGCACCCATGACCCGAGCCCGTCGCCTGAGAGCAGCTGCAGCTACTGAGAGTGTGCTTCCACCTCCTATTGTTCAGAAGGTAGTGATCCCTCTATCTGACCGGGGGTGGTGGCACCTCCTGCCATTGAGGAGATGGTGGTAGCCTCGCCAGAGTGTCTTCCTTTGTCTCCTGTCGTTCAGGAGAGAGCTGCAGATTTGTCTGAGACCGAGAGCCTTTTTCCACCCCTTGAGATGGTACCCCATACTGTACTACCCGGAGGTTTATTACTTGACGCAGCCCAGGTGTTTGGATATTTCTAAGAAAGGATGTTGGAGTCACAGAGAGTTCATGATGAGGCCATGAGGGAGCAATACCAGAGGTTGCTACGTCTGCGGGACTCTGTGCTTCCAGGAAGAGAGCCTAGCTCCAAGAGGGCGAGGAGCAGTACCCAGTCCTACCCAGAGCTTGAGGAGTACCCATATATCCAGCCTATATCATCATACACAGCCCAGTCTCCTGTCCAGAAGATGCCAGCTGAGCCAGAGCCTATCTGTACCTACTGTAAGAAGTCTGGGCACAAGTGAAACTTCTGTAGAAAGAGACTAGGATTGTACCTATTCTGTGGGTCAGCTACACACTGGTTGCAGCACTGTCCTGATATACCTGCCCCAACCAGGGCCCTGCTTCCAGGAGGGAGTTCTAGTTCTCAGACCTAGCTGGAGGTGAGTGTTGACCTAACCTCAGTATTCCTTTTTGAGAATATTTGATGCATCCCTTGCTTGTATAATTGATACCCTATGACCCTTTTGGTTAGCACGACTAGTATACCTAGATGAGACTCTCACTACCACCATATGCTATGACCCTGTATGCCATCCTTTTTAATCGTATGATTTAGGTAAGTTCTGAGAACGTGATTGTTGGGGACGAGACTCTAGAAGAAGTACAACCATCTTAATTTCGAGGACAAAATTCTTCTAAGGAGGGTAGACTTGTAACACCCACTTTTCTAAAATGAGGGTAATTTTGAACTTTTATAATTTTGATTAATCGATAATAAGATTTAACTCATGTTGTGATTTTTGGTAATTTTTTAATCAATTTAAAACTATTTAAAATATTGAATTGTGATTTTGATGGTTAACTAGTTAAACCCTATTTTTGCTAAGCTTAGAGACCAACCATGGGGACCTAACCATGTGATTAGAATGACTATTTACAACTTTTTAGGCTAAGGGTATTTTGGTCATTTTGTGACTTTTGAATTATTTAAGATTTTGATTAATTGGTAAATTTTAGATTATTTTAATAATATTTAAATTGATGTATTATGATTTTGGTCATTTTTCATATTATAATATTTTGGGAAAATTTTATATTTTTAATATTATTTTTATTGGATTTGTTTAGTTGGGTTTAAGTTTCGTCTCGTTCCGACTTGTATTGTGATCCGGGTAGCTTGAACTCTAGATGAGACCCAATATTAAGTTAAGCATGGCTCACAAGACCCAACATTAAGTTAGTTAATTAAACTAATTTTTATCATGTTAGAATGGTTAAGTTAGAGACTCAAAACTAGATCATTTTGACCCCAAACTTGAACCTAGTCTAGACTAAACCATATGAGACTAGAGAGGGGCAATTAGAACATTTCCCATTAGCCCTAATGGACTCTTTATGGCAGCCACCTTTAGGAGAGAATGATTCATTTCATTCATTACAATCTTGCCTCTTTTATTTTCCTTTTGTTCTTCCCCAATTTTAGAGAGCCTTCCCATTGATTTGATCTCCAAATCAAATCATTCCTTCACTAAACCTTTCCTCAATCATTCCCATTCTCCAAGGGAAGGGTGCTACCAAGGATTGGAAGAGGAGTGCAAGGAGGAGTGTCCACTTTGAGGGATCTTCGTATCGGAGCCGTGTCCTAAAGGATTTCATTGGGATTCCACTCCCAATAGGTAAAACCCATCCTCTAAATCGATTTCCTTTGCATATAAATTAGTTTTGAATCCGTAGGATCCATCCTCATGCATGTGTCCCATTTAGATTCAAATTTGAGGCCATTTGGAGCTCTCTTGAGGATTTTAGATATGTGTCTTGTGTCCTACTTTAAAGATCCCAAATTAGGACACCCCATGTGTATGTATATATGATAATAGTTTAAATAGATATTTAAATTCAGTTTTATAATGGTTAGAGAGTGGATTGATCTTAGTTAGGATGGTTAGAATGAGTTTCATTTGGATACCTATGTTTGTATCCAAGTATCTTGGCCTATATGTGTTCTTTTGTCAAATCCGTCATAATTTTCATCCACGTTTTTATTTACCAAAGCAACTTAGAAATGTCATAACTTTTAGCTTAGAACTCCGATTTATCTTCCATTTTTTTAAAAGAACCGTATCGAAGTTAGCTTTTCAAATATATATATATATATATTTTATTAAGCCAAATTCTTTCTGTAACTTTCTGTAGAATTATTTGAGTGTCAGCTGAACGAAAGACGAACGTGTTTCGGTATTTTCGCGATTCTGGAAGCTTTCAGAAACGAAAATGTGATCCGTTTAAAGTTTCGGAAAGTTAACACAAAGGGATACGACATACTTTAATTCTAGAATTTATTGAATGCCCAATTGGTACAGTATTGTTTTTAAGTAGAAGAGTGACTATACGATATATGCATTTTGTGTAACCTATGAGCCTATGTAGTATGGATATTAAATGAATATAGAGTATGTAATGCATGATATGTTAGATGAATGAAATGATATATATATGATATATATTCTCTTTACATTAATGTATATATATGGTTGAATGCAAGAATGTAGGAATACAATTAATATAATGCATATAAGCAATACATGAATGAAAGAATGATATACAATGTATGCATGAAAGTATATAATGAATGCTAGATATGAATGCAAGATATATATGTAATGATAGATATAAATGCATAATGTATAAATATTGTAATGCAATGTATAATGATAACATGTATGGTAATGTAGAGTATATGATGCAAGCATGAATGAATGGAGGAAATACATGTATATAGGTAATATAGAATGTAATATATGAATGCAAGCATGCAAGATAATGTAATATATGAAAGGAATGAATGATAATATATAACATGATATATAAGGTAATGCAAGGTATGAAATACAAGATGTGTGCATGTTTGTATGTCTCTATGTTAATGTATGAAATGATATGAATATACAATGTATGCATATGCATAAAACATGTAGGTAATGCATAGATGCATGAATGAAATGAATGTTTGTAATATGTTAATATAAATACAAGTATCTAATATGCATGAATGTAAGTATAATATAATACAAGTATACATGTATGTATCATATAAATGTAATATACATGATATGTATGTATGCATGTATACAAGGTAAGTAGATATGTATGTATTTCTATAAACTGAGTTAACCTATAACCTTTTACACACATGCATTCATACACCCTTTGACATCATGTATCCCATGTCACATACACCTACCTATCACTAAATTTTAGAACATTAAAACATATCCTTTCACACACATGCCAAACACACACAAACACACTTACTCTTTTACCTCTCTTTCTATATATATATATATATATGTATGTGCCTATATATATATCTTTCCTATATATATCTATGTATATGAATATGTGAATAGTGATGCATATATATATATATATATATATATATATATATATATATATATATATATATATATATATATATATATATATATATATATATATATATATATATATATAATATATATATATATATTAAAAATATATATATATATATATATATATATATATATATATATATATTTTAATATATAAAAAAAATATATATATATATATATTTTTAATATATATATATAAATATTTTTTTTAATATATATATATATATTAAATATATATATATATATATATATATATATATATATATATATATATATATATATATATATATATATATGTGTGTGTGTGTGTGTGTGTGTGTGTGGGATGTACATATAAGTAGCTTATATGTTATTAGTGTACTACAATATATTAGATATATATTGTTATGTGTATATGTGTTTGTGGTTTGGATTAGGCATGATATAGCCTATAGCCTAGGGCTCTTAGCCTATGGTGTGTCTGTTTGCCTAGTGAGAGTTTAGTTAGACTTGTTTAGTCTTGATTAGGCCTAGAATAGACTAGTTAGACTAGTATAGACTTGTTTGGTTTAGATTTGACCTAGTTAACCTAGTTTGACTAGTCTAGTTGACTAGAGTTGACAAAAAGGTTGACTTTAGCCTAGATTGACCCCAAGCCTCATGTAGATGCATTGTAGCAGCATATTTCCTTATTTTAGACTTGTTGTGACTTGTGCTGTTCTAATAGGAGCCAGACACCACTCCTCGGACAGTACTTTCATCTTGGACATTCAGATAGCAGGCGAGTACATTCTCTGATAGTTCTCTCATTTAATTGTCAATTACTGTACTTCAGTTATAGTTAGTTTTATGTGATTCTCTGTTACAACACGTATAGATATATCTGGATTCATGTATGCGATACACATACCATAATTATCTGGCCTCTATTACTGGAATCACTGGAATCATTCCGGAATCTATTTCTGGAATCATCATATTTTGGCTGGACTCATCTCGATTCTCGTGTCGTATTCTGGATTCACTTGTACTTGCTGGGAGGGGAAATACTTGAGTAAGACATGTAGACATACCCCAATCTGGAATCTTTCAACTGGAATCTACTGGAATGATAGCCATCTCACACCCGGTCAGGTGTGTGATGTGCCGTATTACCTACAACCGTTTACATGTCGATCTTGGTATTTTAAAACACACTGTTAGAGTATAGGCTGGACTCATCCTGGAATCATTGATCACTATGACTGGAATCATCTTATACTGGACTCATCTTGTACAAGAACCACCTGGTATCAGATTCGTGTTGTCTGGATTTACTTGGATTTTGCACTTGTTTACATTTACTACCTGGACTTATTATGTTACCTTAGTTCAGCTAGATTTATTTTACAGTCTTCATTGCCATCATTCTTCTCTTGTTTTAGTTACTTTACTTTCCTTGTATCTTACTGCTTCTCTATACTATCACCTAAATATAAACTGCCATATTCATCAATAAAACTGCTTATAACTGCTTTATAGTTCTCTGTCATTACTTGGGTTTTTTTGATGAGATGTACTCGTTCCCGTCCTGATTGGACATATTGAAAATTTTACAGAGGACGAGGAGGAGGCCTGCCTAGATACTTTCTATAGGACAGCCTTAGAGGACACTTGCGATCCGGACTTCCAGTCGGATCCCTTAGCTGTAGAGACTGTTGCTTTATAGATTTCTTTATCATATTTCATAGTACTGGAGTTTGAGTTGTATATTTGGATCTGTATTATTTCTGGATGTTAGTGGAGTTTATCTAGACACTTAGCTTTCTCTCTATTGTATTTCCTGTGGATTTGGATCTTGCATCTTTTATATCATTCTATCTTTATCCTGTTCTACCTTAGATGTGATTGAGATATATTCTGTTATGTCACCCCCATTCGGGGAGTATAACTGTTTATTACCTTAAACTGTTAGATGTTGTGACCTAGGACAACGTTCTACCGCCGACACTGCGACGTAGGATGGACGTACCCACGTCTCGTGCCCTTACTCTAGGGTACGGGTCGTGACACGTTTTTAGTGGTGGCCCATGCAGGTCGAGTTTATGTAGTGGTATTCGAACTAGAGTATCACTACAGCCTGCAGTAGGATTAGGATATTTTAAAGGTACTCAATCACAGTTAGGATTCCTTGAGAGATTCCTGGGACGACCCTTGAGAATCTTATTTAAACTTCAAATTGAAATCATTTCCTTTGTTTGTTGCTCTCACTCCTTGATTATTGAATTTGATTTGTTGGATCGTTGTTGATTTTGATTTTTCTATCGAGATGAATTTTATGGCCTGAGTTACGATATTTTCTGATAACAAATGTTGACGGGAATAACAGGGATGGTAAAACGTCTACTTGATTATGGAACTTGTAGTTTATTACAGCCATATTAGCTGGCGTGGCAGAAACATAGAGACCTGACTTCGGATGTACGTATCTTGGTTATGAGATTTGGGATTTCTTGCAGCTATATTAGTTGGCATAGCGAGAATTCCAGACGATATGATTATAGAGGTGCATGCCCCAGTTATGGAATCTATCGTTTATCGCAGCCTTGCTTACTGGCATGGCGAGGACTCTGAGTAACATGATTTTGAACAGACGCATATGATTATCAGACTGTATCTTGAGGAGGCTTTTAAACATATCATCTCTATCATACCCTTCTGTTATTATAAATTGATATAGTTCTTTCTTAGTATGATGATTTGATGACTTGTGATTAGGCCCTCATCTTAGGGATGATAGTATAGCCTGGCTTTAAAATAGTGACTCTTGTAGCTGGTTTTCCTTTGTTTATATTTACCAGTTTTTATATGGAATGATAGACTGCCTTGCAGCCTTGATGATTGATTTACTCTTTTTCTTTCAGTATGGCACCCATGACCCGAGCCCGTCGCCTGAGAGCAGTTGCAGGTACTGAGAGTGTGCTTCTAACTCTTATTGTTCAGGAGGTAGTGATCCCTCTATCTGACCGGGGGTGGTGGCACCTCCTGCCATTGAGGAGATGGTAGTAGCCTCGCCAGAGTGTCTTCCTTCGTCTCCTGTCGTTCAGGAGAGAGCTGCAGATTTGTCTGAGACCGAGAGCCTTTTCCCACCCCTTGGGATGGTATCCCATACTGTACTACCCGAAGGTTTATTACTTGACGCAGCCCAGGTGTTTAGATATTTCCAAGAAAGGATGTTGGAGTCACAGAGAGCTCATGATGAGGCCATAAGGGAGCAATACCAGAGGTTGCTACGTCTGCGGGACTCTGTGCTTCCAGGAAGAGAGCCTAGCTCCAAGAGGGCGAGGAGCAGTACCCAGTCCTACCCAGAGCTTGAGGAGTACCCATATATCCAGCCTATATCATCATACCCAGCCCAGTCTCCTGTCCAGCAGATGCCAGCTGAGCCAGAGCCTATCTGTACCTACTGTAAGAAGTCTGGGCACAAGTGAAACTTCTGTAGAAAGAGACTAGGATTGTGCCTATTCTGTGGGTCAGCTGCATACTGGTTACAGCACTGTCCTGATATACCTGCCCCAACCAGGGCCCTGTTTCCATGAGGGAGTTCTAGTTCTTAGACCTAGCTGGAGGTGAGTTTTGACCGAACCTTAGTATTCCTTTTTGAGAAAATTTGATGCATCCCTTGCTTGTATGTTTGATACCCTATGACCCTTTTGGTTAGCATGACTAGTATACCTAGATGAGACTCTCACTACCACCATATGCCATGACCCTGTATGCTATCATTTTTAATCGTATGATTTAGTTAAGTTCTGAGACCATGATTGTTGGGGACGAGACTCTAGAAGAAGTACAACCATATTAATTTCGAGGACAAAATTCTTCTAAGGAGGGTAGACTTGTAGCACCCACTTTTCTAAAATGAGGGTACTTTTGAACTTTTATAATTTTGATTAATCGATAATAAGATTTAACTCATGTTGTGATTTTTGGTAATTTTTTAATCAATTTAAAACTATTTAAAATGTTGAATTGTGATTTTGATGGTTAACTAGTTAATCCCTAGTTTTGCTAAGCTTATAGACTAACCATGGGGACCTAACCATGTGATTAGAATGACTATTTACAACTTTTTAGGCTAAGGATATTTTGGTCATTTTGTGACTTTTAAATTATTTAGAATTTTGATTAATTGGTGATTTTTAGATTTATTTAATAATATTTAAATTAATGTATTATGATTTTGGTCATTTTTCATATTATAATATTTTGGAAATTTTTTATATTTTTATTATTGTTTTTATTGGATTTGTTTAGTTGGGTTTGAGTTTAGTCTCGTTCCGACTTGTATTGTGACCCGGGTAGCTTGAACTCTAGATGAGACCCAATATTAAGTTAAGCATGGCTCACAAGACCTAACATTAAGTTAGTTAATTAAACTAAATTTTATCATGTTAGAATGGTTAAGTTAGAGACTCAAAACTAGATCATTTTGACCCCAAACTTGAACCTAGTCTAGACTAAACCATATGAGACTAGAGAGGGGCAATTAGAACATTTCCCATTAGCCCTAATGGACTCTTTATGGCAGCCACCTTTAGGAGAGAATGATTCATTTCATTCATTACAATCTTGCCTCTTTTATTTTCCTTTTGTTCTTCCCCAATTTTAGAGAGCCTTCCCATTGATTTGATCTCCAAATCAAATCATTCCTTCACCAAACCTTTCCTCAATCATTCCCATTCTCCAAGGAAAGGGTGCTACCAAGGATTGGAAGAGGAGTGCAAGGAGGAGTGTCTACTTTGAGGGATCTTCGTATCGGAGCCGTGTCCTAAAGGATTTCATTGGGATTCCACTCCCAATAGGTAAAACCCATCCTCTAAATCGATTTCCTTTGCATATAAATTAGTTTTGAATCCGTAGGATCCATCCTCATGCATGTGTCCCATTTAGATTCAAATTTGAGGCCATTTGGAGCTCTCTTGAGGATTTTAGATATGTGTCTTGTGTCCTACTTGATAGATCCCAAATTAGGACACCCCATGTGTATGTATGTATGATAATAGTTTAAATAGATATTTAAATTCAGTTTTATAATGGTTAGAGAGTGGATTGATCTTAGTTAGGATGGTTAGAATGAGTTTCATTTGGATACCTATGTTTGTATCCAAGTATCTTGGCCTATATGTATTCTTTTGTCAAATCCGTCATAATTTTCATCCACGTTTTTATTAACCAAAGCAACTTAGAAATGTCATAACTTTAGCTTAGAACTCCGATTTATCTCCCATTTTTTTAAAAGAACCGTATCGAAGTTATCTTTCCAAATATATATTTTTATAAGTCAAATTCTTTGTGTAACTTTCTGTAAAATTATTTGAGTGTCAGCTGTACGAAAGACAAACGTGTTTCGGTATTTTCGCGATTCCGGGAGCTTCCGGACACCAAAATGTGATCCGTTTAAAGTTTCGGAAAGCTAACACAAAGGGCTACGACATACTTTAATCCTAGAATTTATTGAATGACCAATTGGTACAGTATTGGTTTTAAGTAGAAGAGTGACTATACGATATATGCATTTTTGTAACCTATGAGCCTATGTAGTATGGATATTAAATGAATATAGATTATGTAATGCATGATATGTTAGATGAATGAAATAATATATATATGATATATATTCTCTTTACATTAATGTATATATATGGTTGAATGCAAGAATGTAGGAATGTAATTAATATAATGCATATAAGCAATACATGAATGAAAGAATGATATACAATGTATGCATGAAAGTAGATAATGAATGCTAGATATGAATGCAAGATATTATGTAATGATAGATATGAATGCATAATGTATAAATATTGTAATGCAATATATAATGATAACATGTATGGTAATGTAGAGTATATGATGCAAGCATGAATGAATGGAGGAAATACATGTATATAGGTAATATAGAATGTAATATATGAATGCAAGCATGCAAGATAATGTAATATATGAAAGGAATGAATGATAATATATAACATGATATGTAAGGTAATGCAAGGTATGAAATACATGATGTGTGCATGTTTGTATGTCTCTATGTTAATGTATGAAATGATATGAATATACAATGTATGCATATGCATAAAACATGTAGGTAATGCATAGATGCATGAATGAAATGAATGTTTGCAATATGTTAATATAAATACAAGTATCTAATATGCATGAATGTAAGTATAATATAATACAAGTATACATGTATGTATCATGTAAATGTAATATACATGATATGTATGTATGCATGTATACAAGGTAAGTAGGTATGTATGTATTTCTATAAACAGAGTTAACCTATAACCTTTTACACACATGCATTCATACACCCTTTGACATCATGTATCCCATGTCACATACACCTACCTATCACTAAATTTAGAACATTAACACATATCCTTTCACACACATGCCAAACACACACATACTCACTTACACTTTTACCTCTCTTTCTCTCTCTCTCTATATATGTATGTGCCTATATATATAGCTTTCCTATATATATCTATGTATATGAATATGTGAATAGTGATGCAATATATATATATATATATATATATATATATATATATATATATATATATATATATATATATATATATATATATATATGTGTGTGGGATGTACATATAGGTAGCCTATATGTTATGAGTGTACTACAATATATTAGATATATATATATATATATATTGTTATGTGTATATGTGTTTGTGGTTTGGCTTAGGCATGATATAGCCTATAGCCTAGGGCTCTTAGCCTATGGTGTGTCTGTTTGCCTAGTGAGAGTTTAGTTAGACTTTTTTTAGTCTTGATTAGGCCTAGAATAGGCTAGTTAGACTAGTATAGACTTGTTTGGTTTAGGTTTGACCTAGTTAACCTAGTTTGACTAGTCTAGTTGACTAGAGTTGACAAAAGGTTGACTTTAGCCTAGATTGACCCCAAACTTCATGTAGATGCATTGTAGCAGTCTTTTTTTTCCTTATTTTAGACTTGTTGTGACTTGTGCTGTTCTAATAGGAGCCAGACACCACTCCTCGGACAGTACTTTCATCTTGGACATTCAGATAGCATGCGAGTACATTCTCTGATAGTTCTCTCATTTAATTGTCAATTACTGTACTTCAATTATAGTTAGTTTTATGTGATTCTCTGTTACAACATATATGGATATATCTGGATTCATGTATGCGACACACATACCATAATTATCTGGCCACTATTACTAGAATCACTGGAATCATTCCGGAATCTATTTCTGGAATCATCATATTTTGGCTGGACTCATCTCGATTCTCGTGTTGTATTCTGGATTCACTTGTACTTGATGGGAGGGGAAATACTTGAGTAAGATATGTAGACATACCCCAATCTGGAATCTCCCAACTGGAATCTACTGGAATGATAGCCATCTCACACCCGGCCAGGTGTGTGATATGCCGTATTACCTACCGCCGTTTATATTTCGATCTCGGTATTTTAAAACACACTGTTAGAGTACAGGCTGGACTCACCCTGGAATCATTGATCACTATGACTGGAATCATCTTATATTGGACTCATCTTGTACTAGAATAACCTGGTATCAGATTCGTGTTGTCTTGATTTACTTGGGTTTTGCACTTGTTTACATTTACTACCTGGACTTATTATGTTACCTTAGTTCAACTAGATTTATTTTACAGTCTTTATTGCCATCATTCTTCTCTTGTTTTAGTTACTTTACATTCTTTGTATCTTACTGCTTCTCTATACTATCACCTAATATAAACTGCCATATTCATCAATAAAACTGCTTATAACTGCTTTATAGTTCTCTGTCATTATTTGGGTTTTCTTGATGAGATGTACTCGTTTCCGTCCTGATTGGACATGTTGAAAATTTTACAGAGGACGAGGAGGAGGCCTGCCTAGATACTTTCTATGGGACAAACCTTAGAGGACACTTGCGATCCGGACTTCCAGTCGGATCCCTTAGCTGTAGAGACTGTTGCTCTATAGATTTCTTTATCATATTTCATAGTACTGGAGTTTGAGTTGTATATTTGGATCTGTATTATTTCTGGATGTTAGTGGAGTTTATCTAGACACTTAGCTTTCTCTCTATTGTATTTTCTGTGGATTTGGATCTTGCATCTTTTATATCATTCTGTTTTTATCCTGTTCTACCTTAGATGTGATTGAGATATATTCTGTTATGTCACCCCCATTCGGGGAGTATAACTGTTTATTACCTTAAACTGTTAGATGTTGTGACCTAGGACAGCGTTCTACCGCCGACACTGCAGCGTAGGCTGGACGTACCCACGTCTCGTACCCTTACTCTAGGGTGCGGGTCATGACAAAATCTCAAGAGAGTCACAGATATAAATAAAAGTCTAGGTGTAAACCACCAGAACAAAACTCAAGTACAACTCATAATGTCTCAAATAGAAAGACAATAAATACTAAGTCTCAGCTAGACTGTGGGCAAATCCTTAGCGACTGCTGGATCCTCCTGAGGGTCCACGTCACCAGTGTCATCTAAGCCAATACCATAATAAGTAGGGCAGAACTCTTCATCATCACCTGTAAATTTTTTAACATGCCCAGTCAGGACGGAATGAGCACATATCTCTCACAACAGTTCATATCAGGATTGGACATATAAAGCAAGCTATAGAAAACTATACATGAATCGCTGTAAAGAAAATCAACAAGAGAGAGACTATAAGATGAGATATAATATGATAAATAGAAAAAAGTAACCATCTACGTGATTTAGAGCATGAATTGGTTATGTAAACGGTTTGGGTTGCACATGGATAAACTATAGAGTTGCACATGGATACCTACTGGGGATAATGATCACATAACCAACTACACTCTCCCTGCCCCCAATCAATACACAAGGATCAAGACATGATAGGTTATTGCACATGGATAACAACTACTTTATACATGGAGCTCATATGGTCATGAGTGTACATGAATAAATAAATATGAATACATGGAGTACATGATGGCCACGATAAAGTATATGAACATGATATACTTGATGTATCCGAGGGGATAACATCGAATGAAAAGATCCATAGGGTACTAATCTGTGTGAACATCGTGTCAGCATCAAGTATACTAGTCTATAACAAGAGAACATATCCAAACAAGTATAAAAAGATCAGAGAATGTACTCGCATGGCAAATCGAACTGCTGATGATAAAGGGTAGCTAAACCATGGCAATATAAACCTATTTAAAGTATACACATGTTACAACCAAGTCTACAATATCAAAAGACATAGCTACAATGCAAGACTACATGCTTCTAGGTCCCTTTTGGTCAAAGTCAACCCTCGGTCAACTCTGGTCAAACCTGGTCAACGTTGGTCAAACCTGGGTCAACTAGTCCGACTACTAATTTTTAGGTCATACACAAAATTCTAGGTCATTCGGAGTTCATTTGAGTTGAATTGGATCAAGTTTGACCCAAAGTTGACTTTTGTCAATTTGGTCAACTTGTCGGCCAATTTGACTAAACTAGGCTCAAAATGACAAATAAAATCTGTCCTAGGACTCCTATAGTTATATTCACAACTACGATCCACTCTAAGAGGGTTCTCAAGCATAATATCTATTCACATGTAGGTATATATACATACACATGTATTTACAATACAAGCCAACCTTAATTCAAACAAATGATTGTGTGTGTGTGTGTGTGTGTGTCCTGGAGATTATTGAGTTGGGTCAAATCTGAGATTAAAAATAGCAAAACACAACCATGGTATACCACAATTTAATATACTATTATATACATATAAACAAATAGGAAGACTATGTATATATATATATATATATATATATATATATATATATATATATATATATATATATATATATATATATATATATATATACCAATACTCAAATGGAAGAATAGCCAATGGTTTGATATAGTTTTAGTGAATCAAAAATCTGGAATTAAATTCCCCTCGACCCATTCTCAACATATATATTAGCAATGAGTTTCAACGGGGTCTTACTAATGCATATATTTATTTATATATATACATAGTTACAAGGAAAACACATATGCTCATAAATGATAGAAAAATATGAAATGAAACCAAAAGTTGTTTCCCACAAATCCAAAACCTCATATACGTACTAAAAACTCAGATTTTATAAGTTAATTTACTGGAAATCAAAATATCATACACAAACTCAAAATTCATATTTTAGGAAAAACTCATTTTTCACACAACGACCCAAAATGAAATATACACCAAACGAACCCGCGAAACTCGGCATACACGTTGGCCTCGACCCACGTGATGCGCTCGTATACTCTCGGGTTCGAATTCGTGTTCGTGTCATGTCCACATAACGTGTATCGAAAATTTCCGATACCGCGTGACAACGTGTACTTGTGCGTGCGTTCCCGCTCGATTGAGCGCCGCACACACAACAAAAAGCTCCGCTCGTGCACGTAGCTGGGGGGGTCCTGGGGTAGGTCTAGGACATGGCAACATAGTGACACGTCGTGCCGGGGCGACGCACACAGCCCCGCACCTGTGTGCGGCCTGCTGCGCGCGCGCGCCCACGCGCCCTCGTGCGCGCGGTTCCGCCTCCGTAGCTCTCTCGTCGGGCCACGCCATGACTCAGGGTTGGTCCTAATGGTAGTATAGGTATAGATCGACGTGTCCCAGTTCCTGGAATGGGTCCTCGTTGCGTCGTGTGCGCACACAAAGTCCGTTTCAGCGACAAAAATAAGCCTGAATGCACAGTACGGCCGAGCGGTGCATGTCAGATTTCTCCGCGTTCGCTCAACGAGAAGCCGTGAAATTTTACGAGCATGGGGGCATAGGTTGCCCCCATGTGCTCAAGAAATTTCAGATGAAAATAAGTCCTATGCATCGAGATACTACGCACTGACGGCAGGGCATGCACGGCCTCGTGCACGGAATCTGTGCACGTGCGTCCGATGACCGAAATGCCGCTGTAACGTCATCAAAATCAAATCCATCTTCACAAAATTTTATTAAAATAATATTATCTAAACATCCATGAAGACATAATCGAAAAACAACAACTTTCTATCCTAAGCGACATTTCGTCGAGCACGTGCCGTAAGGGACCGACATGTGCCCGATACCGCCATCAAACGAAGTCAAAATCCAACCAAACTTCATGGGCAAGTCTAGGGCACCTATATGAATGGAAAAATGAAAGAAATTCTAGAATAATTATAGTAGATAGGGTTTACCTATTGATTTTCAAAAACTCAATAAACGGAGCCCCCCGGTTGTCGTGTCGGCCGATTCCCCTCAAGCAATTGCCTCCACCTACTCGTTAGCAATGCTCCAGCAAATCCTCCTCTCCTCGACGAGTGCAACGGAGTTTGTTTGGGAAGAAACGGACTCCGGATGAAGAAAGAAGGAGTTTTGGAGAAGGGGATCTCTTAGGGTTCACTTGTGGAGGCTAAAATTTCACAAATAAAATGAAGAGGGAGGGGGTACAGCTGTTGGGCGGCGAGGTATAGGACTCTAGGGTTAGGGTTTCACTTGGGCTAATTCTCTCTCAAGTAAGAATAAGGCCCAAGTCAAAAAAGCTAAAAGGTTTGCATGCAAAAAGGCTAAAAATCAATTAAAGCCTTAAAAATAAACTCAAGCCTAAAATAAATTCTAAAAATAAAAATAATAATTCTAAGGCATGGTTAGGCCCCTATACAAGTCCTCTAAGGTTAAACCAGTTGCTAGCACAATCACAAGTCAACATATCTAGAAAATCACAAAAAGACAAAAATGGCTAAAAAAGACTAAAATATCCTTCTATGAAAAAGTGGATGCTACAAGTCTACCCCCCTTAAAATAATTTTGTCCTCAAAATTAAAGACAAAAATGCATGATTAAGAAAGGACAAAATCATACCTCAAGACTGGAAAAGATAGGGGTATCGTTCGCGCATCTCATCCTCTCTCTCCCAGGTGGACTCTCTTGGAGAGTGATGCTTCCAAGCTACGCGAACTAAGGGTATCGACTGGTTCTGCAACACTTTCTCCCGTCGATCCAGAATCTCTATAGGCTGCTCTGGATAACTGAGAGTAGGGCCCACCTCAATCTCGGAATGGTGCAGTACATGGCTAGGATCTGTCACATACCGTCTCAACTGCGATACGTGAAATACATTGTAGACTCCCGCTAAGGAAGAGGGCAAGTCCAGTCTGTATGACACGTCACCGACCCTTCCGCTGACAACGAAAGGTCCGACATAGCGTGGGCTAAGCTTCCCTCCTCTACCGAAACGAGTAGTACCTCGAGTCGGTGAAATCCTCAAGAATACCATATCTCCAACCTAGCTCAAGCATGGTCTCAATTAACTACAAACAATCACACAAACAACAAAACAAATAAGATTCTAATCCTAAGTCTAAGCTATACCTCAAACTGCAAATATCTTCGGTGGCTGTCGGCCCAATGCCGCTGTCTGTCCTACGCCACGTGAAGTTGATCCCTGATGAGCTTTACCTTTTCAGCTACGTCAACAACCATCTCAGGTCCCAATAAAGCTATCTCTCCAACATCATCCCAAGACAAAGGAGTACGACATCTACACCCGTACAACGCCTCGAATGGTGACATATCAATGCTGGCCTAAAAACTGTTATTGTATACAAACTCCACCAAGTACAGGTGATCCTTCTATGATCCTCCAAAATCCAGAACACAAGTCCACAGCATGTCCTCGAGAGTCTAAATAGTCCTCTCCGACTGTCCGTCCATCTGGGGGTGGTACATAGTACTGAATTTGAGCTGAGTGCCCAAACTAGTTTGCAGACTCCGCCAGAAATGAGAAGTAAAGCGACTATCCCGATCCGAGACAATGCTTACCAGAACTCCGTGTATCCTGACAATCTGCCGCATATACAACTCCGCTAGCTTCTCAGTAGACGTCCCCACTTTGAATGACAAAAAATGGGCCGATTTGGTCAACCTGTCCACAATGACCCAAATCGCGTCTTTCCCTCCGGGTGAACGCGGTAATCCAGAAACAAAATCCATCGTGATGTGCTCCCACTTCTACTCCGGAATGGCCAATGGCTGCAACAGTCCTCCTGGACTCTGCCTCTCTGTCTTAACCTGCTGACAGACTAGACACCTGGCTATGAAGCGTGCTATCTCCCGCTTCATTCCATACCACCATACATGCTCCTTCAAATCTGTATACATCTTGTTGGCACCTGGATGCATAGTGTAGTGAGAGCGACAGGCCTCCTGTATAACCTGCTCCCGAAGCTCTCCGCTAGGTACATACAGTCTGGAACCATGCCTCATTGTGCCATCCTCCGCAATGACGAACTCCACATCTACCAATCCTACTCGAACCTGCTCTCGGATATACCGTAGAGTAATATCATCGAACTGAGCTGACTTGATCCTCTCCATCAAGTTTGACTGAATCTGAAGGCCCCATATCTGCATCTAAACTCCTGGTACGATCACCTCGATCCCCAAACTCTCCAAATCTGCTAATAGGTGACGATCCATCGTCAAGCACATAGCTACCGGATACCTACTCAAGGCATCGGCAACCACATTGGCCTTTCCTGGATGGTACTGCAATAAAATATCGAAGTCCTTCATCAACTCCAACCATCTGTGCTGCCTCATGTTGAGCTCTTTCTGTGTAAACACATACTTCAAGCTCTTGTGGTCTGTGAAGATCTCCACACGCTCTCCGTATAGATAGTGCTTCCACAGCTTCAGAGCAAAGATAACCGTCGCCAACTCCAAATCATGGGTAGGGTAGTTCTTCTCATGCGGACGTAACTGCCTAGATGCATAGACAATCACCTTCCCATGCTGCTGCAAGGCACAACCCAAACCCTTCCCTGAGGCGTCACTGTAGATAGTGAACCCGCCTGATCCTGATGGTAATGTCAAAATCGTGGCTGTCGTCAGTCGCTTCTTCAACTCATCAAAAATGACCTGACACTCCTTTGACCAGACAAACTCTGCTTTCTTCCGGGTCAGCCTAGTCAATGGCTCTGCAATCCGGGAGAAATCCTGAACAAACCTCCTATAGTATCCTGCCAATCCCAGAAAGCTCCTGATCTCTGCGACTGAACTCGATGCTATCCACACCTCAACTGCTCTGATCTTCTTTGGGTCGACTGAGATCCCATCTCCGGTCACCATATGACCTAGAAAATCAATTCGATCCAAGAAGAACTCACACTTCGAGAGCTTGTCGTAAAGATGCTCCTTTCTGAGAGTCTCCAGAACCACTCTCAAATGCTCCTCATGCTCCTCTGGGGTCTTCGAATACACCAAGATGTCATCGATGAACACCACCATGAACTTGTCCAAGTACTGATGGAACACCTTGTTCATCAAGTTCATGAACATCGTCGGGACGTTAGTTAACCCAAACGGCATCACCATGAACTCAAACTGGCCATACCGAGTCCTAAAAGCTGTCTTCGGAATATCCTCCTTCTTCACCTTCACCTGATGATAGCCCGACCTCAGATCAATTTTGGAGAATACCTTCACTCCACTCAGCTGATCGAACAGGTCATTGATCCTCGACAGTGGGTACTTGTTCTTGATCGTGAGACTGTTGAGTGCCCTGTAGTCGATACACATTCGTACCAACCCATACTTCTTCGGTACAAAAAGTACTGGCGTACCCCACGGTGAAGAACTCGATCAGATGAAGCCCTTGTCCTGCAACTCATCCACCTGCTTCTTCCGTTCCGCAAGCTCACTGTTGTTCACTCTATAGACATGCTGATATATCGGCTCTGCACCGAGTACCAAGTCTATAGAGAACTCCATATCTCCATATCCCTGTCCGGAGGCAACCCTGGTAACTCCTTCGGAAATACATCCATAAACTCAGCTATCAGTGGATGTGGCACGCTCTGCTCCTCTGCTAAAACTCCGCAGAAAAATTTGCTGCTCTGCTCTAACTCCCGCCTGGTGAACTCGAACTCTGGCTCTCCTGGCATGCTGAAAAGAACTCTACCCCCCGCGACAATCTATACTGGCATGGTGCCTGCTCAACTAATCCATATCGAGTATAATATCGTAGTTCGGTAATGGCATCACGAGCAGACTCACATCCAGTTCTCGGTCTCCCAAAACTACTCTTCGATCCTTGCAAACATCACAAACGAGGATAATACCACCACCAGTCATGATCTTGCAAGTCCTAGGCAAAGGTTCAGAAGAAAGCTGGTGTCTAATGGCAAATGATACAGACACAAAGCTATGGGAAGCACCCGAATCAAATAATGCTAATGCAGGAAAAGAGTCGATAAGAATAGAACCTGCTATCAGATCGCCTACTACCTCGGTATCCTCCGCTGCCATGGCGAAAGCTCGCCCCTGCTGGCCCCCTCTAGTCTGCTGCTGGTACTGAACAAACTTCTACTGCTGAGTCGGCAAGGGTCCCCTCTGCTGCTCTACTGGAGCCTTGGTTCCTACTCCGTCCCTTACGCCCGAAAGCCTCAGGACACTCCTTCAACTGATGCTCCGATGAACCACAGAGTAGGCACTTGCCTAGCCTCTTCCTGCACTCACTCCACCTGTGCCCTGGCTTCTTACAGAAGTCACAAATGGTGGCCAGCTGCTGTCTTGGTGCCTGCTGACCTTGTCTCTGCTGTGCCTGCTGGAACGGCCTCTGCTGCTGGAAGGACCTTTGCTGATGCTGCTGCTGAAAATGGGGCTTCTTGACCGATCCTCCACTGCCACCGGTTGCATGTGAATCACGACCTCTCTTCTGCTTCAGCTCTAGATCATCCTCTGCTGCCATTGCTCCCATCAAAATCTCCTCAAATATAGCATTCTTGTTGCTCTTGGTTAAGGACTTGACTTCCTTAACCAAACCCTTTCTGAATCTCCTAGCCTTCGCTGCCTCGCTAAGGCCCTCCACAAATCTGTCCAAGCGGCAGAACTTCCCGACGTACTCCTCTACAGTCTGGTTCCTCTGAACCAGGTTCTTAAACTGCGTCTCCAATGCGCCAAGTACAGTATCGGGGAAGTACTTCTCCTTGAAAAGCTTCTTAAAAGCCTCCCAAGTTTTCCCCGTAGTACCAACCCTGGGGTCGGTCTGGTACCAAGTGCGGGCAAGGTCCTGTATCATGCCGCCCGCTGCTTCCACCTGAAGTCTAGCCGGTATCTCTGTGAGACGAAAAATCTCCTCTATGTGCTCGATCCAGTCGTCCGCGTAAAGGATACCTTCCGTACCCTTGAAGTCCCGCGGCCTCATCTTCTGGAAATCCTGAATACCTGGAGTCCTTGGCTGGTATGGCTGAATCTGCCCTTCTTGGGGTTGGGCAGTCACCTTCTCCACTGCCACCATCGCTAACTGGTGGGCATTATCAATGCCCTGCCTCATGTCCTCTGCCTGGCGTTGTTGCATCTCCATTATCTACTACATGAAAGCAAAACACTGTGCCACATCAACTATTCCCTGGGGTGGTGGTGTAGCATCCCCTGAACTCCTGGGGTAGTCCTTGGAGCTGGTGGAGGAGCACCCCCAAAAGTTACATACGGGCCCACCTGGGCTGGAACAAGAGGCACTGTGGTCCCTGGGGCCTGCTGAGTCAGACGAGAAGTAGCAGACCTCTCAGTGGTATCCCTAAGACCAGAGCGCTGCGATCTTATCTCCGCTATCCTGAAGACAGATCAAACAAGGAACCAATTACTAAAAAAGAAGAGAAATTATCAAATAAGGACAGTTGTTTTCAAAAGGAGACAATTACAGCAAGAATTTGATAAGAGTTTTCCTAATATAATTAAGTACCTTAACTTATATCTTATATCCTACTGCAGGCTATAATGATACTCTAGTTCGAGTACCACTACGAATCAAACTAGTTGTGATTGACCTGCATGGGCTACCACTAAAAACGTGTCACGACTCGCATCCAGTGAAAGGCACGAGAAGTGAATACGCCCATCCTACATCGCAGTGTCGACGGTAGAACGTTGTCCTGAGTCACAATATCTAACACAGTCTAGAATAAGCTCCGAATGGAGAGTAAATAATAAGTAACTCAATCACAACACTAAGATAGAATAGAAGAGTAAATCTCAAGAGAGTCACAGATATAAATAAAATTCTAGGTGTAAACCACCAGAACAAAACTCAAGTACAACTCATAATGTCTCAAATAGAAAGACAATAAATACTAAGTCTCAGCTAGACTATGGGCAAATCCTTAGCGACTGCTGGATCCTCCTGAGGGTCCACGTCACCAGTGTCATCTAAGCCAATACCATAATAAGTAGGGCAGAACTCTTCATCATCACCTGTAAAATTTTCAACATGCCCAGTCAGGACGGAACGAGCACTATCTCTCACAATAGTTCATATCAGGATTGGACATATAAAACAAACTATAGAAAACTATACATGAATCGCTATAAAGAAAATCAACAAGAGAGTGACTATAAGATGAGATATAATATGATAAATAGAGAAATGTAACCATCTACGTGATTTAGAGCATGAATTGGTTATGTAAACGGTTTGGGTTGCACATGGATAAACTATGGAGTTGCACATGGATACCTACTGGGAATAATGATAACATAACCAACTACACTTTTCTTGCCCCCAATCAATACACAAGGATCAAGACATGATATGTTATTGCACATGGATAACAACTACATTATACATGGAGCTCATATGGTCATAAGTGTACATGAATAACATATGAGTGTACATGAATAAATATGAATACATAGAGTACATAATGGCCACGATAAAGTACATGAACATGATATACTCGATGTATCCGAGGGGATAACATCGCATGAAAAGATCCATAGGGTACTAATCCGTGTGAACATCGTGTCAGCATCAAGTATATTAGTCTATAACAAGAGAACATATCCAAACAATTATGAAAAGATCAAAGAATGTACTCGCCTAGCAAATCGAACTGCTGATGATGAAAGGTAGCTAAACCGGGGCAATATAAACCTATTTAAAGTATACACATGTCACAACCAAGTCTACAATATCAAAAGAAATAGCTATAATGCAAGACTACATGCTTCTAGGTCCCTTTTGGTCAAAGTCAACCCTCGGTCAACTCTGGTCAAACCTGGTCAACATTGGTCAAACCTGGTCAAACCTGGGTCAACTAGTCCGACTACTAATTTTTAGGTCATACACAAAATTCTAGGTCATTCGGAGTTCGTTTGAGTTGAATTGGATCAAGTTTGACCCAAAGTTGACTTTTGTCAATTTGGTCAACTTGTCGGCCAATTCGACTAAACTAGGCTCAAAATAACAAATCAAATATGTCCTAGGACTCCTATAGTTATATTCACAACTACGATCCACTCTAAGAGGGTTCTCAAGCATAATATCTATTCACATGTAGGTATATATACATACACATGTATTTACAATACAAGCCAACCTTAATTCTAACAAATGATTGTGTGTGTGTGTGTCCTGGAGATTACTGAGTTGGGTCAAATCTGAGATTGAAAATAGCAAAACACAACCATGGTATACCACAATTTAATATACTATTATAAACATATAAACAAATAGGAAGACTATGTATATATATATATATATATATATATATATATATATATATATATATATATATATATATATATATATATATATATATATATATATATATATATATATATATGTATATCTATACCAATACTCAAATGGAAGAATAGCCAATGGTTTGAAATAGTTTTAATGAATCAAAAATCTGGAATTAAATCCCCCTCGACCCATTCTCAACATATATATTAGCAATGGGTTTCAACGGGGTCTTACTAATGCATATATTTATTTATATATATACATAGCTACAAGGAAAACACATATGCTCATAAATGATAGAAAAATATGAAATGAAGCCAAAAGTTGTTTCCCACAAATCCAAAACCTCATATACGTACTAAAAACTCAGATTTTATAAGTTAATTTACTGGAAATCAAAATATCATACACAAACTCAAAATTTATATTTAAGAAAAAACTCATTTTTCACACAACGACCCAAAATGAAATATACACCAAATGAACCCGCGAAACTCGGCATACACGTTGGTTTCGACCCACGTGATGCGCTCGTATACTCTCGGGTTCAAAATTATGTCTGTGTCATGTCCACAGAACGCGTATCGAAAATTCCTGATACCGCGTGACAACGTGTACTTGTGCATGCGTTCCCGCTCGATTGAGCACCGCAAACACAACGAAAAGCTCCGCGCTCGTGCACGTAGCTAGGGGGTCCTGGGGTAGGTCTAGAATATGGCAACACAGCGACATGTCGCGCCGAGGCGACGCACGTAGCCCTGTACCTGCTCGCGGTACCGCCTCCGTGGCTCGCTCATCGGGCCACGCCACGACTCGAGGTTGGTCCTATTGGTAGTCTAGGTATAGGTCAACGTGTCCCAGGTCCTGGAACGGGTCCTCGTTGCGTCGTGTGCGCGCACGAAGTCCGTTTCAGCGACAAAAATCAGCCTGAATGCACAGTGCGGCTGAGCGGTGCACGTCGGATTTCTCCGCGCTCGCTCAATGAGAAGACGTGAAATTTTATGAGCATGGGGGCAGAGGTTGCCCCCACGTGCTCAAGAAATTTTAGGCAAAAATAAGGCCTGTGCATCGAGATACAACGCACTGACGGCAGGACTTGCACGGCCTCGTGCACGGGATCCGTGCACGTGCGTCCGATTCCCGAAATGTCGCTGTAACGTCATCGAAATCAAATTTGACTTCACAAAAGTTATTAAAATAATATTATCTAAACATTCATGAAGACATAATCGAAAAAACAACAACTTTCTATCCTAAGCTGCATTTCATCGAACACGTGCCGTAAGGGACGACACATGCCCGATAGCGCCATCAAACGAAGTAAAAATCCAACCAAACTTCATGGGAAAGTCTAGGGCACCTACATGGATGCCAAATGAAAGAAATTCCAGAATAACTATAGTAGAATAGGGTTTACCTATTGAGTATCGAAAACTCAATAAACGAAGTCCCCCGGTTGTCGTATCGACTGATTTCCCTTATGCAATTGTCTCTGCCTCCTTGTTAGCAATGCTCCAGCAAATCCTCCTCTCCTCGACGAGTGCAACGGAGTTTGTTTGGGAAGAAACGGACTCCGGATGAAGAAAGAAGGAGTTTTGGAGAAGGAGATCTCTTAGGGTTTACTTGTGGAGGCTAAAACTGTCACGACCCGCACCCTAGAGTAAGGGCACGAGACGTGGGTACGTCCAGCCTATGCCACAATGTCGGCGGTAGAACGCTGTCATAGGTCAAACATCTAACAATATAAAGGTACCTGTACAGTATATACTCTCCGAATGGAGGTGACATAGCAGATACAGTCTCAATCACAACTAAGGTAGAGCGAGATAAAAGATAGGTAAAACATGAAATCCAAAAGAGATACAGCAGATAGAAGTCTAAGTGTCTAAGATACACAAACCCAGAAAACATCTCAAAGCTCAATACAACTGAAATAACTAACTATACAACCTCTACTGTGTCTCCTCTAGGCTAGCAGGCAACCTCCAGGCTATCTGTAAAATTTATCAACAGGTCCTGTCAGGACAGGAACGAGCACATCTCAACTAGAAAACCCAAGTAAATGACAGAGAACTATAAAGCAGTTATAGACAGTTGTATTGATGAATATGGCAGTTTATGTTCAGGTGATGGTAAGAAAGACAGATAAACTGCAAGAAAAGAAAATAACTAAACAAGAGAAGAATCGTAGCAATGAGGACTGTAAAATAGAACTAGCTGAACCAGGGTAATATGATATAAAGTCCAGACAATAATGTAGACCAGTGTAACTCCAATGTAAGTCCAGTACAAGATGAATCTAATACAAGATGAATCCAGTAAGGGACGATTCCAGTTATAGTGATCAATAATTCCAGGGTAAGTCCAGCCTATACTTTAACAGTATGTTTTAAAATACCGAGATCGACATGTAAACGGCTGTAGGTAATATGGCACATCACATACCTGGCTGGAGGTGAGATGGCTATCATTCCAGTAGATTCCAGTTGAGAGATTCCAGATTGGGGTATGTCTACATGTCTTACTCAAGTATTTCTCCTCTCAGCAAGTGAATCCAGAAATCCGACACAATGATTCAAGATGAGTCCAGCCAAAATATAATGATACCAGTAAATGATTCCAGTAAATTATTCCAGTAGGTGATTCGAGTAATAGAAGCCAGAAATGATGGTACCAGTAATAGAGGCCAGAAAATAAATATGTGTCGTATACATGAATCTAGAATATCCATACATGTTGTAACAGAGAATCACATACAACTAACTAGAACTGAAGTACAGTAATTGACAAATAAATGAGAGAACTATCAGAGAATATACTCGCATGATGTCTGAATGTCCAAAGTAAATATACTGTCCGATGAGAGGTGTCTGGCTCCTAATCAGAACAGCACAAGTCACAACAAGTCCAAAATGACAATATGAAGTTCTACTATGCATTCTACATGATTCTAGGTCAATCTAGACCAAAGTCAACTCTTGGTCAACTTGGTCAACCCTGAAAGTCAAACCTAGGTCAACTATGGTCAAACTAGGTCTAACAAGTCTAAATTAGGTCAAACAAGTTATTCTAGGTCTAAACAAACTAAGTATATGCAAATCAAGTATCCAAGATAGCTACTAACTCATAGCTTAAGTCACTTGCTAAACCAAGCACAAAACTAAACCATAAGCTAACAAGGCACACAAACTTAGTCATATAATGTATATATATTATTCACATTCACATATTCATATACATAGATATATATAGGAAAGCTATATATATAGGCACATATATATATATATATATATATATATATATATATATATATATATATATATATATATATATATATAAATATATATATATATATATAAAGAGAGGTAAAAGAGTAAGTGAGTATGTGTGTGTTTGGCATATGTGTGAAATGATATGTGTTAATGTTCTAAAATTTAGTGATAGGTAGGTGTATGTGACATGGGATACATGATGTCAAAGGGTGTATGAATGCATGTGTGAAAATGTTATAGGTTAACTCAGTTTTAGAAACTACATACATACTTACCTTGTATACATGCATATACATATCATGTATATTACATTACTGATACATACATGTATACTTGTATTATATTATACTTACATTCATGCTATTAATACTTTATTTATATTAACATTTGCAAACATTCATTTCATTCATGCATCTATGCATTACCTACATGTTTTATACATATGCATACATTGTATATTCATATCATTTTATCATTAACATAGAGACATACAAACATACACACATTATATATTTCATACCTTGCATTACCTATATATATGTTATATATTATCATTCATTCCTTTCATATATTATATCTATATTAACTATATACATGTATTTCCTCTATTATTCATGCTGCATCATATACTCTACATTACCATACATGTTATCATTATATATTGTATTACAATATTTATATATTATGTATTCATATCTATCATTACTAATATCTTGCATTCATATCTAGCATTCATTATATACTTTCATGCATACATTGTATATCATTCTTTCATTCATGCATTGCTTATATGCATTATATTAATAGCATTCCTACATGCTTGCATTCAACCATATATATAAATTAATGTAAAGAGAATATTTATCATATATACATCATTTTATTCATCTAACATATCATGCATTACATACTCTATATTCATTTAATATCCATACTACATAGGCTCATAGGTTACACAAAATGCATATATCGTATAGTCACTCTTCTACTTAAAACCAATACTGTACCAATTGGGCATTCATTAAATTTTAGGATTAAAATATGTTTTAGCTCTTCGTGTTAGCTTTCCAAAACTTTAAATGGATCGCATTTTCGTGTCCGAAAGCTCCCGAAATCGCGAAAATACCGAAACACGTTCGTCTTTCGTACAGCTGACACTCAAATAATTCTACAGAAAATTACAGAAAGAATTTGGCTTATTAAAATATATATTTGAAAAGCTAACTTCGATACGGTTTTTAAAAAAAACGGAAGATAAATCAGAGTTCTAAGCTAAAAGTTATGACATTTCTAAGTTGCTTTGGTTAATAAAAACGTGGATAAAAATTATGACGGATTTAGGTAGTTTGAGACAAAAAAAACACAAGTATATAACATAATATATCAAGAAGTCACTCTCTACACTAATATATATATGAGACACTATAGAACACATCTCCAATACAAAAATATGAGATTAAACATGTAATAATTCATTCATACATAACAACAACACATAGTGTGTCCAAATTTGGGGTTTTTCTACATGGACACAACCACAACACAAAGGACACTCCTATGACCTCCAAATGGACATGAAATTGACACAAATGGAGATACAACCATGGGGTCATTCCTTGGGTTCAAAATAGACCTATATGCATGAGGAAATGAAAAGGAGAAGGGATCTATACCTCCCGGTAGATCGAATCGAAGAAAAGCCTTCCCGGAGCGACACCGCCACGTAGAGATTCCAAAGGACACGAACGAGCTCCGAATCCTCTCAAACTTGGGTAGCTTCCTCCTTGGCTAGAATGGAGAAGGAAAAAAAAAGATTTGGTGGCGAAATGGAAGGATTTGGTGGAAAAATTGCTAGGGATTGCTCTCTAAAAATTTAGGGAAGAACAAGAGAGAGAGTGTGGATGAGAATAATGAAATGAACTTGAGCCTATCCTCTCCCAAAGTGGCTGGCCATATGGGGCTATTTGTCCTATTATGGTAAGGTCCAAAATGCCCCCACTAACCTATTCTATTAGTATTAGGAAAGGGCTAATTGGTTGGGGCTAAATTAGTTATTATAAAGTCTCTAATCACACTAACCTTATCCATAATAATTAGTCTAACCTCTAACTAAAATATTTCTATCATGTGGGCCATGGCTAACTAATATGTGGGTCCACTAAAGTCAACACTACCCCCGGGTCCCCATTTCAAGTCGGATTGAGCTGAAATTCGAACCCGACTCAAATAATCCCAAAACAATATCATAAATAATAAAATAAATTTCAAAAATATTTTAAAAATACAAATGAAAAAAATACCCCTGTTCCTGAAAACTGGGGGTGACAAATTCCTCGAAATTAAAACCAAACAATAGTAAAATGTCAAAATCACAAGTCATAATTTTAAATAGTTTAAAAATGATTAAAAATCACCAAAAATCATAATATGAAATAATAATTAATAAATAATAATTATAATTACAAAATTTTAAAATTACCCTCATCTGGAAAACTGGGTGTTACAAAAACTTCACAAATGAAATAAAGAGGGAGGGGGTACTGCTGTTGGGCGGCCAAGTATAGGTCTCTAGGGTTAGGATTTCACTTGGGATAATTCTCTCTCAAGTAAGAATAAGGTCCAAGTCAAAAAAGCTAAAAGGCTTGCATGCAAAAAGGCTAAAAATCAATTAAAGCCTTAAAAATAAACTCAAGCCTAAAATAAATTCTAAAAATAAAAATAATAATTCTAAGGCATGGTTAGGCCCCTATACAAGTCCTCTAAGGTTAAACCAGTTGCTAGCACAATCACAAGTCAACATATCTAGAAAATCACAAAAAGGCCAAAATGGCTAAAAAAAGACTAAAATACCCTTCTATGAAAAGTGGATGCTACATTAGTCTTTAGGGTATTTTGGTCATTTTAATTTTTTTGAATTATTTTATTAATTATTGCATTGGTATTGTGATTTTTGACTTTTGCTAGTTGTGACTTTTGAGACTAGCCTAGAGTTTGACTTTGACTTTAGTGACTTAGTTAGCATGGTGTGGGACCCTAATGTGACTTAAGTTAGTTTTAGTTGACTTGAGTTTGGCTAGGGTTCATGAGAGGATTGGGAGAGTTAGGTATTTTGGACTTATAGCTAAGGGGTTGTGCTAGCTAGCTTATGAACTTATGCTCAAGCCCATTTACATGAAATCCTAACCCTAATCCCCTATATGGCCGACTACCACAGCCTATTACTAACCTAATTTCAGCCTATAAAGTGTCTCCTCACAACCACTTGCCTCTTTTATAAACTTCCCTTTAGGAAATCATAATTTCTTTCCTCTTTCATCATTTTTCCACCAAATTGATCCCAACCTTTTGCATTGGAATCAAAATTTGGAGTAGAAGGAGAAGGAAGCTAGCTTGCGCGGAGGAGAGCTCATTAGGACATAGCTTGAGGAAGGAGACTTCACTATTTAGGGCTTTTTCTTGGAGATTGGATCCCTATAGGTAATCCCTACGAATTACCCTAAATTTCTGATTTTATTCTATACATGCATCCATCTAGGTTTCCGCTAGCTGTAGGAGAAGTTTGGTGGAAATTTATGTCGATTTGGTGTCCTATCGGACACGTATCATTGTTTGTATATATGTGTTTGATGAAATGCCACAAGGGTTTTATTTAATATATTCGAAAGGTTTTTGAACATATTGTTTGATCTATATATTGTTTATAATTTCATATTGCTCTGAGGTATTTTTTATAGTGTTCGTATCTGATTTGGGCATGAACATGCTCGCACGCGAGCCGTGCGCATGCCCTGCTGCTCGGGCACAATTCATGTCTGTTCATGTTATTTGGACATGTGAGTCTTGGTGTGTGCCTTGGGGCAAACACTGACATGTCAGCCCCAAGTGGCTCGACATGTCGTGTCGTATCGGACACGATATTCCTCTTGTATTGGTTTTACACATACGTGCACACACGAGCAGACACACTTTGATACTCATATCGTGCATGGACACGAGGACACTTGGACACCATTCAGGGTGTCAGACACCTAGATCTATACCCCACCTACCTGTGGACGTGAGCACGTGACATGAAGTTACGTGTGTTGTGTCCTAGGCTACCCGACACCTCAGTACGAGGCTGCCTGTGTGCAGTTCTGAGTTTAAATGTTTAATCTATATTTGGACACGTCGTGTCCCACTTTAGGGACTGTACACACTCTATGAAGCATGCTATTATGTACACGAGTTACATTCGACCCTTAATTTGATGTTTCATGCATTTTTGAATTCAAAACCTAGGTTTCCTGAGATGTTCTGATACACCATGTTCTATTCACACTTTCTGAGACTAAATTGGGTTTAAAATTGTTAATTATTGTTTAAATAGATGATGTTAACATATGAGCATGTCTGAGAATTTGGTTTACACCTCTGGGACATTGTGATGTTCGTTTTTGGATTGATTTTGGTTTTCGAGCATGTAAACCTATGTGTGATACATTGATAGCTGTTAACTGAGTTTTTAAGACTCAATTTTGAGATGCAATGTTAATGTCAGATGATAACATGACTGTATATATTGATTCATGTTTAAGTTGTATATTTGGTTCTTATTCTTTGTAATGGGGTTGATTTAGAAGGACTCCCTATTACTCGAAAACTGAATAGGGATATAGTATGGGGTTTATACCTATATATATATATATGTGTTATTGAATGAGATAACATGATACCCTTTTTCCTGAGACACATATATCACTGCTGCACACGAAACCTGAGAATACACACACGCACACACACATATATATATCTGCTGTACAAAATCTGAGAACACACACTAAAACCTGAAAACTGACACACACACACTCCATGTCACCCGCACTATCACTCTCATCACACACACACACACTATCCTGCTATCAGAATAGTCCACTGGGTCATTGGCCGTTGCATTCACATGCTCATTCACACTGTCTTGCCCCTTTATTTGTTCTGTCCAGTCCAATTGGACTATGTGTTCTGTCCAGATATTGAGGTAATAGCCTGTGTTGTTATATATAGATATGATATATATATTTAAGCTTGATTTCTATGTGAATATATGATAACCATATATATATATATATATATTTCCATATATATATATATATATATATATATTATATATATATATATATATATATATATATATATATATATATATATATATATGCCTACTCTATATGTATATTATACTACTCTATATGTATATTATACTAATGTGTATGCCAATATACATTGACTATATATGTATCTATATATGTAATGTGTGTTGATGACTTGTGTAGCTTTGAGTGTGTGAGTGCTAGCCTAGGCTTGGTATACATTGACTATATATGTATCTATATATGTAATGTGTGTTGATGACTTGTGTAGCTTTGAGTGTGTGAGTGCTAGCCTAGGCTTGGTTAGGCTTAGTGAGACTTGATTGGACTAGAATTGACCTAGTTGACCTAGTTTGACTAGTGAAGTTGACTATAGTTGACTTTAGTCTAGAATGACCTAGAATTCATATAGAATGTATTGTAAAGTTTAATATTACCATTTTGGACATGTTGTGACCTGTGTTGCTCTGATTAGGACTCATCTACTCTGTCTGGACATATATACTCATCGGATACTTAGGATACCAGGCGAGTACATTCTATGACCGTTTCATACTTGATAGGATTTACATTTATGCTCTAGATTACTTTACTTGATGCTGTCACGTTGTTAACACGAATTGGTACTATATGGATCCCTTCATGAGATGTTATCCCCCTCAGGAGCATCGAGTTACGGTATGTCATATGCGTTTCACTTTCATCATGTACTCTGGTGCTTTCACCCTTCATGTGTACTCTTGTTATTCATGTACTCTCATGTTTACAGAGCCCCTCATGTATACATTCATGTGCACCCATTTATGGGCCTTCATGTGATATCATGTACAATAACATAACTTGTCTGGATCCTTGTGTATTGATTGGGGTACGTGAGAGTATAAATGATCATGTGAATAATTCTAAAGTAGTGTAATCATGTGCAAACTCTTAGCTGTAATCATGTGTAAATTTAAGCTGTTCACATGCCTATCTTGTACTCTACATCACTAGACACTGTTAGCTCTTTACTTATAGTAGATATTTCTTTACAATCATCTCTTTTACTTCATATATTCTTCAGCGTTTCATGTATCTTACTCTATAGCATATTTATATATCCTGTCATATTATGAACTGCGTGAGATATATTGTGCTCGTTCTTGTCCTGACTAGACCTGTTGAAATATTACAGATGACATTGAGGAGTTCTGTCCTACATACTATGGAACAGGCCTAGATGACACCTGTGAGCTGGACCCCTAGGAGGACCCAGCCCTTTGCAGAGGACATTACCCCAGTAGTCTAGGCTAGTTAGCTAGACTAGTTATCTTACTTATTGTCTTGTCTTATTTTGGATACATTATGTACTTATTTGGGGATTTTGTTATTCTGGATGTTGTGGAGTTACTATCTTAGACTCTTAGACTTCTTCTTTTATTGTATTTCTTTTGGCAACTTTTATATCTATCTACCTTATCGCACTTTCTACCATAACTGTGATTGAGTTGTACATTTCTATATTGTCCTCTATTCGGAGCGTATACATTGTATAGGTACCTTATAATTGTTAGATGTATGTGATCTAGGACAACGTTCTACCGCCGACACTGCGGCATAGGCTGGACGTACCCACTTCTCGTGCCCCCACACTAGGTGCGGGTCGTGACACATTTTTAGTGGTGGCACATGCAGGTCTAGATTTGCAGTGGTATTCGAACTAGAGTATCACTACAGTCTGCAGTAGGATATAGGATGTAGTTTTGAGGTACTCAATTACATTAGGAAAACTCCGATCCAATACTTGCCATCTAAATTCTTGTTAATTTAATGTTTTCCTTTGAATAAATAAACTGTCCTCCTTTGATTTTTTACTTCATTCTCAGTAATTGCTTCTTATTTAGATCTGTCATCAGAATGGTTATGGAGACACGATCTCATCGCTCCGGTCCGGAGGATACTATCGAGAGATCGGCCACCTCTCGTCCTGTTCAGCAGGGCCTCGAGACCACAACACCTGTTGCGCCGACTTAGGTTGGCGTTTCTGCTGCATTTGGAGGTGCACCTCCGTCTGTACAGAGACCTTCCCCCGTTATTCCTGATTTCTCTCGGCAGCAGCCACCTTCCGGATCAGTTGATGCAGGGCAGTTGTTCGACTTCTTTTAGAGGATGGTGGAGGCATAGCGATAGCAGTCTGCTCATTTCCAGCAGGGCATAGAGAATGCCCATCAGCTTGCCCTGACGACTGTGGAGAGAGTTATTGTGCAGCCGCAGGCAGCCCAAATGCAGCCATATCAGCCGAGGACACCAGGGATCAAGGACTTCCAGAAGATGCGTCCGCGGAACTTCCGCGGCACTGAGGGGATTCTGTATGTGGATGACTGGATAGAGCACATCGAGTATATCTTCCGGCTGGCGGAGATTCCAGCACGACTGCAGATTGAGGCGACAGGTAGCCAGATACAGGACCTGGCCCGCACATGGTACCAGACGGACTCGAGGGTCGGTACAGAGGGGCAGACTTGGGCACCCTTCAAGAAGCTGTTCAAGGAGAAGTTTTTCCCTGACACAGCTCTTAGCGCCCTGGAGACGCAGTTTGAGAGCTTAGTTCAGGGCAGTCGGACTGTCGAGGAGTACGCTGGGGAGTTCTGTCGTCTGGGCAAATTTATTGAGGGGCTCAGTGAGACGGCGAAGGCCCGGAGGTTCCGGAAGGGGTTAGTCGAGGTCAAGTCCTTGACCAAGAGTGACCGGAGTGCCACTTTTGAGGAGATTCTGGTGGGTGCCCTAGCGGCAGAGGATGATCTTGAACTGAGGCTCAAGCGGGGACGAGACGCTCAGGGGGCCAGTGGCAGCGGAGGACCGGCCAAGAGGCCGCACTTTCAGCAACATCATCAGCATCAGCAGCAGCAGAGGCAGTTCCAGGGTCAGGGCCGTGCACCTTTCCAGCAGGTGCAGCAACAACAGCCGAGGGTGTCATGCCCCGATCCCGCTAGGGTCGTCCGTCTTGCTTGGATCCCTGCGGGATCGATCGTCCTCGCTAAGGCGTGATGCCGTACAAGCCTAAGTTGCGCTTGCACAAGGCCATATACCTGCACAAAAATAACTAGTCAAGCAAAACACACGCACACACCCATTAGTCAAGCAAAACATACGCATGCACCCATTACAGAAAACCAAATGTTGGACACAGAGATTTGAAATGGAAATACTCATTTTATTCATAGCTTGATAGGAATACAAGTACAAAACTTTGCAACTCAGATTTGCCTTATAATTTGGCTACAGGATTCTCTTTTAAACACTCTTTTGAAATTAGCCACAATGCCCATACATGATATCCCTTTATTATAAGCTGGAATTGAAAGACACCTTCAGAAGGAAAAGAAACTTGAACTTGACTTAAAATGAAAAGAAAGCTTCGAGGCAGTCTGCAGCTCTACTGGGCTAGACGAGCTTTAGTGCTTCCTTAAAATCCTCCTGTCTCCTTTTTGTTTTTTGAAAAGGATGCCCACAACGTGGGTCAGCACACATCATGTACTGGTGAGCGGCTTTTGGCCGAACTCGCAAATCTCTGCACCAAATGAATATGTTGAGCTAACATTTACTAGTGATCTTTCTACTTGTCTAGGTTCTTTTTAACAATTCATAAGAACATGACAGTAGAATATATCATAGCAACTTACCTTCGCCGGCAGTCATCCCTGCACAAAACCACGTTAGCACAATTTGCATAATGAGTAATTCATGATTCATTCTTGCAGATATTGAAGTTGTCATTCGGGTCATGCAGGTGGACTATTCTACATGTTGGACTATGGGTTATCCCCATGATTAGCCGTTGTGACTCTTTGGTTCAGCTCGTCGCTAAGGACTCAGATATCGGCTACACTTTTAACATGGGTCCTTGCACCCAGTGTGCTCATAATCTCTCCTAGGCCGAGCGGTTCCAGGTGCCCCTAGATACCACCCGAGAGACAAATAATTCCTTGTATACAAGTTGTCCGAGACCAAATGCATGCTCTAGCCATTCTATCAGATGAGACACACTTGGACTTATGCACAGATATACAACACGTTTGATTCGTGCCTTCAGGTTTATCTCAACACGTACAAGTTCGTCTGTACATGTCTACATTTTTAAGTATACTGATGACAAGCAGATGATCATTCTTATCGAGCAGATAGAGTAGCAACATATATTCTTGCATTTGATTCAATTCAATTATCTTCTTTTATCTTCTGTTGGGGTATCGTTGATCATCGGGACAAGGCAACAGAGTGGACTAGAGATCATTTTCTTAGGCGTACAGATCAATGTTTGTTCGGTTGAAGCAACTCACCGAAACAAATCTTAGTTGAGAGAATGAGGGACTTCACGCGCCGTTCACGAACAATTCACGTGCCCTACATTGGCACCAACAGTTGATTAGCATACTTCGTCTCTTTCTCTCAAGATTCGGAATGAATGCAAAATGCGATGAAAGCGAACAATGAAAACCAATCATCGAAAACCAACACGAAAATGCGTTCATCAAAACCAAGCAGCGAAGAGAAAACATTCAGCAAAACTCTTGGATTCATTTCAATAGAAGCCAATCCATCAATTGGAAAGATTTATTGCATTTCATCCGTGATCAATCAATACCGGCAAAGGTTTCACCAAATACTCAGTTCATGACTGAGTCAACAAGCCGTAGGTATTACATAGTGGACCGCGAGAAGCGGGGCACTACAGAGGGTTCAGCCGCAGGCACTCAGGCAGTCGTACGTTAGTTATGGCTTCTACAAGAAGCCAGGACATGTGTGGAATGACTGCAGGAAGAGGCTCGGGAGGTGCCTACTTTGTGGTTCGATGGAGCACCAGCTGAGAGAGTGTTCCATGTCTTCAGGACGAGCAACTCAGGGAGCGGGCGCCAGAGCTCCAACAGTGCAACAGAAAGGACCTTTGCAGACTCAGCAACAGAGGTTCGCTCAGCATCAGCTGTAGGCCAGGGGAGGTCAGTAGGGGTGAGCTTTCACCATGGCAGCTGAGGACGCAGATGCTATCGAGGAGCTGATCGTAGGTTCTATTCTTCTCGACTCCATTCCAGCTTTTGCATTGTTCGATTCGGGGGCTTCCTACAGCTTCATGTCTGTATCTTTTGCTATTAGACACCACCTTGTATCCGAATCATTGCCTAGGACTTGCAAGATCACGACCAAGGGTGGCATTATCCTCGTTAGTGATATTTACAAGGGTCGGAGAGTTAATTTGGGAGACCGAAAGTTGGATGTGAGTTTGCTCGTGATGCTATTGCCGAACTACGATATCGTACTCGGTATGGATTGGTTGAGCAGGCACAACGCCAGCGTAGATTGCCACTGTTTGCCATTAAAATTGTTTGATTGAAAACTTTAATACAAACAGAACAGTGTTACAATGTAGGACTTAGATGTAGTCCTAGGAGTACACTTTTGTTTAAACTGGGTCCTTAGTGCCAATAGAGCGAGTGGTAATGCGTTGACTCCATTGACCGGCTGACGACGGTTATCGGTTCTCTGAAGGCGTGGATTGCTCTGGGTGCTCGAGCTTGCTGAGAGGAGGAAGACGTTGAGTGTCTGTATCTGCCTCTCTGATGATTTCTTGTATGTTCGTTATGGATTCTGTGTGTGTGTGAAGGAGAAGATCCCTATATTTATAGTTTTGCAGGCTGGCTGCTCATGCGCGCATGTAGGGTACGCCGGTGTGTGGGGACGCCACGTGGAAGTTGCTGATGGGGGCGCGTAGATGATGCGCCCTAATTGAGGGGGAGAACTCTTCATACTGCTGTTGTAAGCCGGCACGTAGCAGAGGAGAAGATCTTTCTGTTGCTGAAATCTTGGACGAGTTGAGTCAAAGGACACGTGTCATCGACCCATGGCTCGAAGATCTCGGATTTGGGGGGGCAGTGATCTGGTGAGCTGCGCCTTGGATCTGGGCGCAGGAGGAGGCTGCGGCTCATAACCTTTAGGAGTTACAAACTATTTAGGGCGCATGGCTTTTGAGGCGCATGCAGGTGACCTTCCTTCTGTCTTTCGGGATCAGAGATCAGTCTGGGGCGCATGGCTTTTGAGGCGCATGCAAAGCTTCAACTGGAGACTCTTCTTCTGTCTTTAGGGATCAGTGAAGGGTCTGAGGCGCATGGCTTTTGAGGCGCATGCTGGTTTGGACGCATGGCCGTAGAGGCGCATGGCGATGGCCACGTGGCAGTAGCCGTCGGAATAGAGTCATGATGATGCTGACGTTGCCGACGCTTCATTTTCTGGAAAAATCTGTCAACTGTTCAGACTTTGGGAAGCGTGCTGCCAACTCTGGTGTCAGTTCAGCATTTAATGTTTGTGACGTTCGATGGACAGCTGAGTGGGCACATTGGTTGGTGTTCCACTCGGCATGGAGATGTGAGGGAGGGCACATCCTCTGTGATGCGCCGGGTACTGTAGGGCACGTCTGTGTGATGCACCTGATGCTGGAGGGCGTGTCCATGTGATGCGCTGTTTGGCTGGCGCATCCGACATGTCCTTTAATGATGCGGCTGTCTCGCTCCTCGAGTGCTATAAATAGCCGTTTGGCTGAATTCGAGGCGTCCGGTTCATCCATTTAATGCAAATTCATTGCATAGAATCCGGAGAGTCATCCACTTGGCGCGTGGGTTTGATTTGCCCGGCCTATAAATAGTGGCATGGAGAGAAGGTTTGCTCCTCATTCCCTCACGTACTTCCAACATGAACTTGGATATGTGGGTGCATTCTGTTGACGAAGTACTCCCGAGGGTAAAGATGAGACGTCGTGTTGCCTTCGATGCACTTGAAGGTGACTGTTACATCCAAAAGGCGGAGTCGAGGGCTTCTGAGGCAGGCGGAAGGTGCCTGTTGCATCCAAAGATAGGGATGTTCGGGCCTCGTCTCCGTTGTTCCGGAAGAGCCGTAGATCGGAATGGTGGTGCTAGGCTCTCTCTTCCTTCAAAGTGGGTGCCGCCCACTTTGATTGTGTTGAAAGCTCCTTGTGCCATGATTTCGATCACGGTCTTCCTTGGTCTTTGGAGGCTCTTTCGAAGCCTCCCCTGGCCACAACATTTGCGGTGCTCTTCTCTTCCTTGGTTCCAGCCAGAGGGTTAAATGCTTTGCTTGGCGAAGCACTTATCAGGTGAGCCTGGCTGGAAGAGCGGCACATAACTGGGCTCTGCTCGGCCAGGTGAGCCTGGTTGGAAGAGTTACTCATAACTGAGCTGCTGAAGGGATGCACATAACTGAGCTGCTGAAGAGATGGTAGGATGTGCCTGGCTGGAGGCGCATGACATCTGCTGCGCCTGGCTGACAGCGCATGGTGACTGCTGCGCCTATCGAAAGGCGCATGGTGGCTGTTGGCTGTAGATCTAGGATCCTTCCTTTGTAGAAATTCTCCTTTGTACAACCTTTTCTAGACATGTAATAGACTTTTATATATATAAATAAAAAGTCCTTCTTCGAATGTCTATGGCTTATTTGATTAGCTGTCTGAGTTCTGGCACATATAATGCCTGGCGCATGGGCTTTCTGGTTGTGAAATTCCATGCTTCTACAAGACCCCCTTCAAAGTATTCAAAACTTTTGAATAAGTTTTGGAATACTTTGAATAAGAAGCATGGAGGTCAGGGCGCATGATTTTTGGGCGCATGCTTGTTCGGGCGCATACTCCTTTCAGTTGATGATGATGACGCCTTGGTAACCTAAAAGATTAATGATGATCTTTTGGTTGTATTTGTTGTTATCTCCTCACGGAACTCGAAGCGACGGCTGAGATTACACGTCATCGGTTCATGCGTGCGACCAAGCCCTATAAATAGGTGAGGGTTGGAGAGAGAGAGAGAGTTCATCTGCTCTGTGCCTTTGCTTTCTTTAGAGTTTTTCTTCAAAACCCTAACTTTTTCTTCTGAGAAAATGGCTCCCAAGACTCCTCGCGGTGGTGCCGGCAAGGGGAAGGAGAAAGCGAAGGAGCCTGCGAAAGTTGTAACGGCCGACGTTCCTCGACGGCCTGTCGAAGTTCGGCCGGAGGTGGTTGGTAAGTCTCGTTTTTCGTACGCCAATGCACATAGACCTTGGGTCTTTAATGATGTGCCGCGGTCTTTGTTCGCCGACGCGCATAGGTTTAGACCCTGATGATGCGTCGAGGCTGCTGACGCGCATGGGCTTAGACCCTGATGATGCGCCGAGGCTGCTGACGCGCATGGGTTTAAACCCTGAATGTGTCGAAGCTCTTCTTTCTCTTGTTGCTTCTAACATTTTTCTGATCTTTGCTAGTGTCAGTAGCGATCCCGCCTTTGAATGAAGTGTTCTTGGAGGCTGTCTTCAACCAGATGGAAGTAGAGTATGATGAGGAAGTGATAAACCCCGCTCAAAAGGCTCTTATGCTGGATCAGCCTCCCGAGAGAATGACCCAAATCTGTGAGCAACAGTACGGGTTCCTCAAATGGATGATGGAACGTGGTGTTTTAAAATCTTCCATATCTGATAAATTGACCTTCTTGAAGCCTGAGTTCCTATTCGGAGATCGTCTCACTTCTACTGATGCGATGGTGTTGAAGGTCAAGGAGGACTGGTTCTTTACAGCAAATGGGGTGCATATGACTGTCAAGCAACTTGAACGTCAATGGCCTTTGACATCCTTCTGTCGCCTTATTTCCCAGAGGAGGATGTCTTGGGATCTTACCCCTTCTCAGGAGGGAGCGGTGACTGGCGTCATCCAAATTGATTCTACCTTCGACCAAAGGGATACTTTGACCGCCACACGGTCTGGGTCTTCTTTCACCTGGCGGACTCTACGCCCCGGGAGCCTCTACAGTGACGTACCCATTGATACGTTTGCTTATAGTGCTTTGACCTTTACACATCGTATGCTTTTGATGGAACGCTCATACCCGAAAGAAGATTTTCGGGTAGAGGGTTGGTGCCATTACGTTTCCAAGTGGGATAAACTGACACTCTAGATCTTGTCACGGTTTCGGACCGAGCTTCGAGAGATTGGGTTGACTGCCGCGATCCGTGCTACCCAGGCGGGTGTTGATCTCAACAGGCACATGTTCCTCGCACTACTGGAGATGTTTGATGTCCATACCGGGACCTTTTTTACTCCGGTAGGGGAATTAGGGTTCGCACTTCATGAGATGTACGAGGTGTCAAAACTCCCTTGGGGGTCGGAACCCTATGAAGAGTACTTTCCCACCAACGAGGAACTTCAAGTCATGGGGGACAGGGCTGAGGAGATGACGGCCGTCTTCAAGGAAGTGGCGAGTCATCATTACTATATGCAGAGACGGGATAGGAACGGGACGCAGCCTCATGTGACCGCTTGGAGAGATTATGTCTTTAGACAAGACAAGGAGGATCCCTCACAATTTTCTACTCCACCGGCGCTCTCTCGTAGCGAAGTGTTGTCCGAAATGAGCAGGTTAGGGGAGAAAAATCCCCGAGGAAATGAGGACCAGCAGTCAGATGCACGCTCCTACAGCTGCTTCTGACATCTTGCTTATCGGATGTCACCTAAGGCGGTGTTGGCATCCTACCTGATGATATGGCTCCGGGATTGCATGTTCGCGGGCGGATCCGGTGCCGTAGAGAGGGTAACCCGAAACTTAATCCTGCCAGCCGTGAAGCTGGTCTTCGGCCGACGTTTGGCTCTTCTCCCCGCAATGGTATGTAACCTGCAGCGAGGTTTGAGAGAGTTTGCTGGAAATGTGATTCATGACAGAGGCCAAAACAATAACTTCCCGTGCGTCGAACTGCCGTTTCACTATTTGATGGGATGGCTGATTTTGCATCATCCCAGTGTGATGAGTCCAGGCTCGGAAGAAGATTATAAGGCTGGAGATGCACTCCTTCGTCGTTTCAATCGGAGGAGCTGGTCACATACTGGTGTCCCTGTTTGTAGAAAGGTTTTATCCCGTCTTCAGGGTTGGGAAATTACCAAAGTTGGTCCAATCTACTTGGGCTTTGAGGCCAACAAAGATCTAAGGGATCTGGGCGAAGGTACCACCACTCTGCCTCAATGGGGATTCCGCTGGTTGCAGAGTATCCGGCCGTCTCATCTGGTATACAGGAACAGGAATCAGTGCTACCTGGAACCATATTTGCCAAGCCGCTTTGCGCGGCAATTTGGTTATGCCCAGATGATGTTGGATAACCCCAGTATTTCTCTGGGGTATATTGGAAGTTTGTTGGATGGTGCACGAGCTTGACATTGCTATAATGCCGGATGTACTAGGGCTCGTTTTACGTTGCCCGTTCCAGATCCGCGGCCGCCCATTCTTTACTCAGCCGCCAAATTTTACTGTGCTATGGCTGCTGTACCCTCCGGATATGACAGGGAGACCAGTCTTATTGCAGGCACCCAGTTAGCGATGACCGGGAACGTGCCGGTGAAGGCCCGATCGCATCGTCCGTCAGGGATAGGTCACCGGAGTGCCCCTTCCGCCTCTCAAGCAGAACCCTCGGGCGGTCGATCAAAGCGATGTGCAGACGAAGGGATTGAATCTCCTGTACCGAAGAAGCAGAAGAAGGCGTCGTCACCGACGGCGTCATCGGATTCAACGTCCGCAGAGGTAAAGGCGTCCCACATAATCTGATTTTGGTTCCACTATTTACGAGGCTTCATCTTTTCTTGTAGGAACCGTTAAAAAGAAAACCTCGCACCCCAAAGTCAGGTGGGAGCAGGCGAGAAGGGACGGCGGGCTCGTCTGAAGTACGTATCCCGCCGACCATGATGTCTCCCATGGAGGAAGATCCGGAGGATGCTGTTGACGTGGAGATTCCGGTATCCCCAGATTACGTCAGGAGGAAAACTGAGGATGCAGTAGCTTCCGAGACGGCAAAGGCCAGAACGAAAGCTTCAAGTGCCGAAGGTTTAACAAGCACGCCGTTTCCTGGTGGTGAAGAAGAATGGAGTTCGTCGTCTTCCGATGACGTTGCTCCAGAGCTGCAAGAGTCTGTTACGGAGGCAACAGAAGTAGTTGAGACAGAGGAGAGGGTTGAATCCCTCTTTATCATGATGAAGGGAGGTCGGCCGCATCATTGCCGAGTCCTACCCCGGCTTCAACCGTGGAAGTTGAGGCGGCTACCACTCAGAAGGTAGCGACAGATTCTGTCCCTGTTGAGGGACTCGATGATGAGACCCGTCTGCTAGTCAAGACCGCTGCGACGGGTCAAGAGACAAGTGATAATCTCCCTATTCTACCAAGAGAGGTACCAACTGTTGATAGGATGTTGGGGGTAGAAGAGGTGGCCGTTGACATCGGTGGTTCCTCCGGACTTGAGAAGGGTAAGGGTGTAGAACCCTGTGTCGCTCCTTCTACTTGGAGGACCATCTCGACGCCTGTGCCGGCTCCTTCTGTTGCTTTGGCTCCTCGGGCTAGAAGTCCAGCCCCTGTTGATGAAGAGCCCATTGATGCCGAGGTTCAAGCCTCGCTGATTGAGGTTGGCGGATCTTCTTCCGGTCCGTAAACTGTAGTAGCTCCTCCAACTCCTGCGATGACGCCGCAGGTCCTGGCGGATGCAGACGAGTATGTGAAATTCCTCGTCGAGGGGGTGTACAAAATGTTGCAGAAGGGTGTATCTGCTGTGATGGATGCCAATGGGAGTTTTACGACGGCAAAAGCTCTGGCAATGCCCTGCATCGAGCTGATTCGTATTCACCAAGGCCACGACCATATGGCCGAAATTCTGGAGGCTTCGGTGATTGAGCTGGATGAGCGGCTCGCGGAACTTCAACGCATCCAGCGAAACGACCTCTCTGTCCTGATAGATGCGGAGAAGGGGAAGCTGATCGTCGAGATCGAGTCTTCATACCAGGCCACCGTGGGCGTTTGGGAGCATGAGGTGGCTAAGACTGAGGCTGCGGTAGAGCAGTTGTCTCAGTCCATGAAGACGACGGTAGAAACTCGAGCTGCATTGGAAGCTAATATCGAGGATATCGACACCCAGATGCGCCGCCTTGAAGACCAACGGGCCCGACTCCAGTTAGAGGTCGAGCGTGTCCGGGCTGAATATGCAGCATTTAAGAAGGATGAAGCGACTTTTACTCAGCGGACTCTTGCCTTGGCGCAGCAACAACAACAGTTTGATGAGAAGCATGCAAGTGATACTTCCGCTGGGGCCGTTGAATTGATGCGCCAAGAAGCAGAGCGACGAGTCTTGGCGACGGTGGAGGCCCGCGCAGTCGACTTAAAGCTTCGAGTCAGGGAGCTCTCAGCCCATCCTGGGGAGATTCAGGGACCATAGCTTTTTCCCTTTTTCTTTTGTGTTCGTTTACAACCCTTACTGGGGGATGATGTAGTTTCTTGTACTCCTTTTTCAGAAGAATAAAGAAGTCTATAACCTTTTTTGTGATGTGTTCATCTTTTGTTGTTATGAACTTGATGATTTGTGTGGACCTATTATCTTTTGCGCACCTTAGTTTTCAGGTACAGATAATAAGTTTGAAGGAACCATTATGTTTGCTCAGAGGTAATGTGGACATGGCAATCATTGGGTTCGAAATGATAGAATCTCCCTACTCAGAGGTATTATGGACGTGGTAGGAATGATCTTGGGGGATACGCTGAACAACTCAGAGGTTATATGGACGTGGAAGTTCTGCGATAAATGTACAATAACGCAGGGGTTGTTTGTACAAGATGTTTACTCAGAGGTAATGTGGACGTGGTAAACATGAAGGGTAGCGTAAGCTTACGAAGTGTAAGATTCTGCTTTGTAGGGTGTAGAGAGACAACTCAGAGGTAATATGGACGTGGTTATCTTTCTACTGGAAGATGCCACGGAACAGCTGGGTTCCGGAAGCGTATGAGTTTGTGGAAAGAGGTTTTTTGGGGAAGTACATGTCTGGAGGATGTCAAGAATAGTACTTCTTTAGGAACTTGCCGTTGATGGGCATCATGAACAAGTCCCCATTGGGTTTGGCGAGGCGGTAAGCACCGTTTGAGTATACCGTCTCTATGATGAAAGGTCCTTCCCACTTGGGCTCGAACTTTCCTGGTGTCTTGTGGGTCAAAACTATTGGTCTTCTGACTGCTAAAACCAGGTCGCCAACTTGGAAAGTCCTCTTTTTGACCTTTTTATTGAAAGCCTGTGATATACGGGCTTGGTAGAGCTCGATGCGTTGTTGAGCTAAGAGACGCTTTTCGTCAAGTACCTCCAGTTCCCGCAGACGACGACATTGATTGTCCTCTTCTGTGAGTTCGTTTGTGATTGCTACGCGGAGCGAAGGTATCTGTATCTCGAGAGACAGTACTGCTTCGCTCCCGTAGACCAGGAAGAATAGAGTGTTGCCTGTTGGGGTCCGTACCATTGTGCGGTAGGCCCAAAGGCATTCGCCAAGCTTTTCGTCCCAGTCGCGTTTGTTGGATGACACGACCTTTTTGAGCAGCCTAACGATAGTTTTGTTGAATGCCTCAGCCAATCCGTTTGCTGCCAGATTGTAGGCGGTTGAGGCCACGTTCTGAATGCGATTCTTGTCACAGAACCTGCTGAAAATGTGGCTGATAAACTGAGGACCATTGTCATGGATGATCCGCCGGGGTACTCCGAAACGGTAAATGACATGGTGTTTGATAAAGCTGACCACCCTGGAGCTTTTTACTTCTGCTAGTGGAACTGCTTCCGCCCATTTGGAGAAGTAGTCGGTGATGGCCAGGATGAAACGGTGTCCTCTCGATGAAGGAGGAGTGATTGGCCCTACAATATTCATGCCCCAGGCTTCGAAGGGCCAGAAGGCGACTGTAGGATGTAGCGGCTCCGATGGTGTATGTATGAAGTCTGCATGAAGTTGGCACGCATGGCACTTCTTGGCATATTCGACAGCATCGACAACCATGGTTGGCCAGTAGTAGCCCATACGTCGCAGTCGATCTTGCAACTTAGGACCGGGTTGATGAGCTCCACAAGTTCCGTCATGAGCTTCTTGAAGAGCTTCGGCTGCTTCTTCGTTGGACAGGCATCGAAGGAGGAGCCCATCGAAGGAGCGTCGGTACAGCGTTTTGGTAGCCGTATCGTAGTAGAATCGAAGAGAGCGTCTCCTGACTGAGACGGCTTCCTTCGGGTCCTCTGGAAGGATTCCGTAGACAGCGAAGTCGATGAATGGGAACCTCTAGTCTCGGACATTAACACCAGTGTTTGTCGGCATGGCGTGAGCCACCCGCAAGCATAGGTTGTTTCTGGGACAAATCAGATCTCGTCCTGTTACCGTGATATAGTGTTGAGTCCCAAAGGGTGCTGCTAATGAGGCTGCGAGGCCGGCCAGAGCATCGGCCTCCAAGTTTTGTAAACGGGGGACGTGTTCAATGAAGAACCCGGTGAAGGTTGAAATGATGTTCAACGCGACTTCATGATAAAGGATTAAATCTTCATGGCGAACTTCGTATTGTCCCCGAACCTGGTTTACAACGAGTTTTGAGTCGTCGTAAGCTTCCAGATGGTCGACCCCCAGCTGTTGTGCGAGCTGGAGTCCCATGACGAGTGCGTTGTACTCGGCAACATTGTTGGAGCACGGCTTCGAAAGAGAGTACGCACGCTGGATGACCAACTGATCGGGGGAGACTAAGACTACCCCCACTCCTGCGATGATTTGGCCTTTGGGGCCTGTTCTCGAAGCGCCGTCGAAGAACATCCGCCAAACGGAGCTTCCTTCGGTAACGCTGGATTCTTGGACCTCATCCGGGATATCTTTATAGAGTTTTGAGGATTCTGGGATGGGGTGTGCAGCTAAAAAGTCAGCCAGAGCTTGACCCTTAACAGGTTTTTGGGGCACAAACACCATATTGTACGGTGTTAGCAAGATCGCCCATGTAGCCAGCCGGGAGTTCAATGATCCTGGCTTCGTCATGAGGACTCTGAGCGGATTGACTCGGGAAATGACACGAATTGTCTGACCCGAGACATAATGACGAGTCTTCTGGATGGCAAATACCAAAGCCAAGCACTCCTTTTCGACGGGGTTGTACCGGTGTTCGGCCCCGATGAGTGTTCGACTGAGGTAGTAGATTGCTTGCTCGAAGCCTGTATCGCTGTTTTGAGCCAGCAGAGCGCCAAGAGAATGATCCATGGCACGGATGTAGAGGAGAAATAGTTTGCCGGCGACTGGCGCTACCAGGACTGGTGGGCTTGTTAAGTAAGCCTTGATGTCGTCGAAAGCCTTTTGGCACTCCTCTGTCCAGACGTAAGAGACTCCCTTCTTCATGAGCTGAGTAAATGGTTGACATCTACCGGAGAGGTTTGCTATGAACCTCCGAATATATGCCAGACGTCCCTGTAGGCCCCGAAGTTCTCGAAGGTTCTTCGGAGGGTCCATGTTGAGGATGGCTTTGGTCTTCTCAGGATCAACATGAATGCCTTTCGCTGTGATGACAATGCCCAAGAATTTGCCGCTAGAAACCCCCAGAAAGGATTTAGCGGGGTTCATTTTGAGTTGATGTGCCCGCATGAGATCGAAGACCGTCTTCAGGTCCTGTAGGTGATCTCCTTTGAGGCGGCTCTTGACTGCGATGTCGTCAACATAGCATTCGACCGTCTTGCGAAGATGTTGACGGAAGATGGTACTCATAGCTCGCTGGTATGTCGCACCGGCGTTCTTCAAGCCGAAGGGCATTACTGTGTAGCAGAAAACACCCTTTGGAGTCCTGAATGACGTATGTTTTGCGTCATCGGGGAACATCTTGATTTGATTGTAGCCTGAATACCCGTCCATGAAGGACATGCGCTCAAAGCCACATGTGTTGTCGATCATCACATCAGTGATTAGAAGCGGAAATTCGTCCTTCGGGCAAGCAGAGTTGAGATCCCTGAAGTCGATACAGACTCGTATCTTCCCGTTCTTCTTGGTGACAGGAACGACGTTGGCTACCCAATCCGGGTGTTGTTCCTCACGGATGAAGCCACTGGTCAAGAGTTTGTCTACCTCCTGATCGATGGCATTCATGATGTCCGGACGGAAGCGTCGCTGCTGTTGTTTGATAGGTTTGGCATCAGGTAAGATGTTCAACCTATGCATTGCGATATGTGGATCGAGTCCCGGCATGTCTTCATAGCTCCAGGCGAAGACGTCGATATACTCTTTAGCAAGTTGGATTAAAGATTCTCGATCTTCTCCTTCCAGGCTTTTACTGATGAAGATGGGTTTGGAAGAAGACCCCTCCCCGAGGTCGATCTGCTCGACTTCGTCTTCGGTGGGAGGTTCACGAAGCTCAAAACGAGATTCCCATTGTTCCCCTAGGCGTTGGGCCCAGGGTTCTTCTTCGAAGGGTTCTGGCGCTTGGTCTTCGCCTTCACCTTTTTGAGGTTGTGCTGACGTCATGTTAGCTGACAGCACTTTCCTGAAGACTGATCCGATACTGGTATCGGAATCCCAAGTCGATGTTTCGGACGAGTAGGAATGTTCTATGTCTTCTGCAGCTGAACTCTCTGGGGTTGATGGCGGCGTGACATAGCCTAACCCTCGTCCAGTCCGATTATAATAGTCCTGTGGCTTTTCATTGGGCATCGAAAGCCGGACAGGGAGATTTCGACCCTTGCCGTAGTTTAAGCCTTTGTTGCTTTTCAGGTCGTAGCCCATCTTTTGGATGATGTGCTTTGCCGCATCCGTGTACCAATAGACTTGTACTCTGCCGGTATCAGGTTCGGGCTCGATTGACGGGAGGTCCCGATGACGCTCGACTTTGCCCGAGATGATGGTGCCTTGGTCTCGGCTCCGTAGAGGGACTATGAAGACTCCTTGAGACGGGACTATTCGATTATGGTAGACGGTCGTTATTTGTGTTTACAACGACCGTAGAGCGTTGTCTAATGTATACATGGCATTCCAGTGTGGAAGACAAGAATAATTAAAAGACACTCTAATATTGATAAAATACGAGATCTTATCCCGTGGGATTACATTGTCAAAGGAGGGTGCCTCTACGTCAGCCGAGATATAATCACCAAGCTCCTCGTCTGTAAGAACTGGGGGCGGACTAGGAGAGTCCAACACAGCTTTGGGGTCTGAGAGGGTTATATGAGCCTTCTTTGACACCTTGGATGACTGCGGCGGCTTGCCCTTGAGACGCACCTTGAGAGGCGCCTCGGTTGCGCCTCCGGTGAGTGGTGCCTTCCCTTGTAATTTTGCCGCCAGGGGAGCCGATGTTTGAGGTGGCTTTCCCTTGAGGCGTATCTTCAGGGGTGCTTCGCGAGCCGGCGCTTTCCCTGATAGCTTGATGCTCATTGGAGGCGCCTTCTGGGGTGGTTTCCCCTTCAGTCGGATTTTTAAGGGGGCATCGGGAGTCGTCTCAGGCTCCATATCCGGCTCTGTTGCCATCTCTGCCTCATCATCAACATCGTTGGCTTCCTCCTCGTCAATGGGCTTGTACAAATCAGAATCGGTGAAGTAGGCTTCAATTCCTTTGAAAGGATCGATGTCTGCAAACTCCGTCCGGATGACGCCATTGGTGGATACATACTTCATGCACTGGTGGAGCGTGGAGGGCCCCACCATGTACTCATGCAGCCATGGTCGACCGAGTAGGATGTTGTAGTTGACCTCGGCATCTACCACATAACAAGTCACCTCAGTTTTGAGGCTGCCAATGTGATACTTCAGTCGGATCTTGCCCAATGGCTCGTTCTTGCTAGCATTGAAGCCACTGATGGTTGTATTGGAGGGCGCCAGCCGGTACATCGGGATCCCCATCTTTGATAGCAGCGCCTTCGGAATGATGCTTAGGGAAGACCCAGGATCGATCTGAATCCGGCTCACTTTGACCGAGCCAATGTACCCTGTATAATACAGCGGTCGATTATGTTGGTGATGCTTGAGCAGCATGTCTTATTGGGTAAAAGTTATGTTTGGGATAACTTCATCCGCACAATGACAGTGCGCACAAGTAGTTGGGAGGTCTTCAGGCTGCTTGACCTGACTGAGAAAGGATTCAGCGTCCTTCAGAGCTTCGCAGAGAGCTTCTCGGGAATCTTTAGAAAGACGCAGGAGCTCGAACAAAGACAGGCGCGCAGGTGTACTGGCTAATTGTGCCAGAATGTCGAAGTTGTGAGGCTTGGACAGCCCCGAAGCATTCTCCTTCCGTAGAGGTCTGTCAAAACGGGCCTCCACCTGCTTCTGCTTATTGGCTGCTGAGGGCTTAGATGGACCCTCCTCAGGGATGGTGCTAGGAGGCACCACCTCGGTGGCGGCTTCGCCGGACTGGGAGTTCTGTTGTGCACATGTTTGCACTGGAAGTGCCTCTTCTGTTGAAGAAGAGACTGTGCGGCAAGACTTGATCTTCCTGCCTTTTGATTTGGAGGTAGGGCGTACCTCCGATTGAGTCACCTCGGAGACGAGGTCGGGGTGAACCCAGAGGACCTCTCCTCGAGATGTGGTGAGCAGGGTGAGTCCACTCACATTGTCACGAGTAGGTGGTAAGTTTACCACCTCCATTGTCGCCTTAGGGATGGGGACGACGCCATCTTGTGTGGTAGTTGGCGGCAAGGTGCCGAACTGAAGCAAAACCACATTGGCCGACACCGTCTTCTCTTCATAGTCGACGGAGATTACATTTGCATTGATCATGCGCTGGATGTAATTCTTGAGGACGTAGCAGTCCTTGGTCGGGTGTCCGATAAACCGATGGTAGTGACAGTACCTTGGGTTGTCCACTTTTCCAACTTCATCGGGCCGCTTTGGGTCCGGTAGCTTGATCTTGTCACCCTGCTTCAGTATCTCAAAAAGTTGCAGGGTGTCATCATCATTGAATGAATAAACCTCCTTGGGTCTCGGTGCCAGTGGAGGCTTCTGAGTAGGCACAGATGTGCCTTTTGAGGCATTAACAGTTAATGCCTGTTTCCCCTTTGCTTCTCGTCCGGAGCTGTTAGCTGCGGACTTTTTTCCTTTATCGTCAAAGGCGGGGAAGCTGACACCCAGAAGACGTGCATTGGCCGCCTTCTTTTCTGCAGCTTCAGCTTCGATGATCAGGGAGCTCCAGTCAGGAGGGGGAGTAGAGTTGAGCCAGAGCTTTACTGCAGGCAACATGTTCATGCTGCAAGCGGAGAGGAGCGCATGTTCTGGCATGCCTGGAGGTAGCCTGAAGCAAGCCTGTCGGAAGCGTTCGATGAACGCCCGAACCGTTTCCTTCTCCTTCTGACGTATCTCTATGAGAGACGCCATCGTCATGTCCTTCCTGCCGTCGTAGAAGCGGTCGAGGAAGAGGCGCGTCAGGTCGTCGAAGGACGATATGGAATTGTCGGGGAGGCTGCAGTACCAGTCATACGCCACTCCTTTTAGGGCCCCGACAAAGATACTGGTGAGGAGCGCGTCCTCCTTCGGAAGATGCCCTGTCTGTGACTGGAAGTACGTCAGGTACCGTCGCGGAGAGTCCTTCCCGTCGTATGGGGTGAGTGTTTGTGGTTTATACTTCGGGGGATAAACCACCTTGTTCCATTCGGGGGGATAAGGCTGGGGAATGCCCATTTTCTGACGTTCCTCTTGCCTGTTCTTGGACTCGAAGCGCTCCCGCAGGTCTTTGATCATTTCGACCACATCCTCCGTAGAGCTAGGAGTCGGGGAAGGAGGTACCATCTGGATTGGAGCGTTTGAGGGCTCCGAGGTCCGAGGTGCTTCTGTATCCGAGGGCGCCCGTTGGAGGGGTACACTCGACTCTCCATTAGCTCCTGGGTCAGGACCAGTTGAAGGTGTCCTGATCAAGGCCGACCGCATCTCAAACACTGCTTGAGTCAGTGCTTGCATAGAGGCAGAGAGGGTTTTGAGACCTCCCTCTAATGAGTCTATGCGCTGGACTATGTCCTGTGACGGTGCATCAGACTCGACATTATCCCCAGCCATGTACACTGTCCTGACACGGCCAGGAGTGGATGGATGGGTTGAGGCTTCGCTTTCGGCCTCACTCTCATGCGGGGGAGTTACTTCTCCTGGTGTTTGGCCACCCCCAGCCACATTCTGGAGTTCATCTTCAATAGGCGTATCTGTAAGGGTCTGATTGCCCTCAGCTCCGTCTTGAAGGACCTCTTCGTTTCCAGAACTACCCCCGGCAGTGTCCTGGAGGACATCCTTATTTTGAGGGGCTTCAGGGAGAGTAATCTCGCCTTGATGATGAAGATCCGCCGCAGCTGTGCTTTGGACATCTTCGTCTTCGGAAGGAGGCTCAACAAGGGTCTGGCTACCCCCAGCTTCCTCCAAGGACTTCTTCCTCGACCGAGTGCCTTCAAACACTTCAGAGGTCGAGACAGCTGCCTTGGTTTTCCTCGGCTGGCTTTTGGATGAAGACGAGGAATTGGCAGTCGTCTTCCGAATTGATGAGGAGTTGGAGACCACTTTACATGAAGCGACCTTTGGCTCCTCTTCAGCTGACACCTTCGTCCCAAGGCGACGTCGGAGAGGTGTCGATGATTGCAGTCGTTGGAAGACCGACTGTCTTGGTGGAGCTGCCGCCTTGCAACAGCAGTTGATGGTGACCACCGCATAAGTATGCCCCGTAAGAGGTGCATCGTGCTTGTTGGTCGACTCTCCTGACCGGCGCTTGTGAGTGATCACGTTGCGCAGGTCGTTGGAGGAGAGTGGTGCCTTCACACCCCCTTCAGACGTATGGCAAGGCCAAACGCCGGGGTGGTCAGGTGAGTGCTGCGCCCCCTGATCTAATACCAAGCAGGCATCACGATCAGTAGTGGGGGAACCACAATATTTGAAGTGACTTGAACGGACCTCAAACGCACAACCAGAGGAGGCGCGGGAGTTCAAGACCACTGAGTTTGCCTCTCTCGACTTGGTTGTGCACGCAGTAGATGCGCCCAAGCGGGATGAGGACTTTGAAGATCGACTCGTTGCTGGTGCAGAAGCACTTGAGTCAACCTTGTACAGCTTGCCATCGGCAGCGCGCGTGATGACGAGCGCGTGCCTCTGGCCGGCTGCTGGCATAGCACGTTTGTGGCGCATGGCCCGTGCCGCCTTGGATTTCTTCGTACCAGCCCGCTGGGGCGCATAGTACTCAGCATCCAAATTCTCCTCACCATTACAGCGAGTGAGTCTGTCAAAGACAGAGGCTTTTTGTGACGTATCAGAGGTGATGCACGGGGCATTGGCTGCGCCCCTGCTCCGTCGACGTATCTTCCTCGCCTGAGAGGGAGATAGCTGGAGAACGTGGTCGGCCGCACGCTTCCCCAAGAGATGCGCTGCATCGACGGGCGCACCTTGGTTGCTGAGAACGTCAGCAGGAAGGGAAGGCTGGATTGCTGCATCCCCTTCAGTGGTGGTGCCCGAGGCGTCGACCTTGCACACCCAGGCCGTGCGGATCTTCTTCGGCTTTGGTAGCCGCTTCGAAGGACTCGCACTTCCTTCAGAAATGAACTCCTCGTACGCCTGTTGATTAAGGCGTACGACCAGCGTCTTGTGGGAGGAGCCCACCTTTACGTCGTCGGCCTGTGACACGACTTTCTCGGAAGAGGAGAAAGAAGTCCCCAGCAGAGTCGCCAGCTTGTTTGCCATTAAAATTGTTTGATTGAAAACTTTAATACAAATAGAACAGTGTTACAATGTAGGACTTAGATGTAGTCCTAGGAGTACACTTTTGTTTAAACTGGGTCCTTAGTGCCAATGGAGCGAGTGGTAATGCGTTGACTCCGTTGACCGGCTGACGACGGTTATCGGTTCTCTGAAGGCGTGGATTGCTCTGGGTGCTGGAGCTTGCTGAGAGGAGGAAGACGTTGAGTGTCTGTATCTGCCTCTCTGATGATTCCTTGTATGTTCGTTGTGGATTCTGTGTGTGTGTGAAGGAGAAGATCCCTCTATTTATAGTTTTGCAGGCTGGCTGCTCATGCGCGCATGTAGGGTGCGCCGGTGTGTGGAGACGCCACGTGAAAGTTTCTGATGGGGGCACGTAGATGATGCGCCCTAATTGAGGGGGAGAACTCTTCATACTGCTGTTGTGAGCCGGCACGTAGCAGAGGAGAAGATCTTTCTGTTGCTGAAATCTTGGACGAGTTGAGTCAAAGGACACGTGTCATCGACCCATGGCTCGAAGATCACGGATTTGGGGGGGGGCAGTGATCTGGTGAGCTGCACCTTGGATCTGGGCGCAGGAGGAGGCTGCGGCTCATAACCTTTAGGAGTTACAAACCATTTAGGACGCATGGCTTTTGAGGCGCATGCAGGTGACCTTCCTTCTGTCTTTCGGGATCAGAGATCAGTCTGGGGCGCATTGCTTTTGAGGCGCATGCAAAGCTTCAACTGGAGACTCTTCTTCTGTCTTTAGGGATCAGTGAAGGGTCTGAGACGCATGGCTTTTGAGGCGCATGCTGGTTTGGACGCATGGCCGTAGAGGTGCATGGCGATGGCCACGTGGCAGTAGCCGTCGGAATAGAGTCATGATGATGCTGACGTTGCCGACGCTTCGTTCTCTGGAAAAGCTGTCAATTATTCAGACTTTGGGAAGCGTGCTGCCAACTCTGGTGTCAGTTCAGCATTTAATGTTTGTGACGTTCGATGGATAGCTGAGTGGGTACATTGGTTGGTGTTCCACTCGGCATGGAGATGTGAGGGAGGGCGTATCCTCTGTGATGCGCCGGGTACTGTAGGGCGCGTTTGTGTGATGCGCCTGATGCTGGAGGGCGTGTCCATGTGATGCGCTGTTTGGCTGGCGCATCCGACATATCCTTTAATGATGCGGCTGTCTCGCTCCTCGAGTGCTATAAATAGCCGTTTGGCTGAATTCGAGGCGTCCGGTTCATCCATTTAATGTAAATTCATTACACAGAATTCAGAGAGTCATCCACTTGGTGCGTGGGTTTGATTTGCCCGGCCTATAAATAGTGGCATGGAGAGAAGGTTTGCTCCTCATTCCCTCACGTACTTCCAACATGAACTTGGATATGTGGGTGCATTCTGTTGACGAAGTGCTCCCGAGGGTAAAGATGAGACGTCGTGTTGTCTTCGATGCACTTGAAGGTGACTGTTACATCCAAAAGACGGAGTCGAGGGCTTCTGAGGCAGGCGGAAGGTGCCTGTTGCATCCAAAGATAGGGATGTTCGGGCCTCGTCTCCGTTGTTCCGGAAGAGCCGTAGATCGGAATGGTGGTGCTAGGCTCTCTCTTCCTTCAAAGTGGGTGCCGCCCACTTTGATTGTGTTGAAAGCTCCTTGTGCCATGATTTCGATCACGGTCTTCTTTGGTCTTTGGAGGCTCTTTCGAAGCCTCCCCTGGCCACAGCATTTGCGGTGCTTTTCTCTTCCTTGGTTCCAGCCAGAGGGTTAAATGCTTTGCTTGGCTACGCACTTATCAGGTGAGCCTGGCTGGAAGAGCGGCACATAACTGGACTCTGCTCGGCCAGGTGAGCCTGGTTGGAAGAGTTGCTCATAACTGAGCTGCTGAAGGGATGCACATAACTGAGCTGCTGAAAAGATGGTAGGATGCGCCTGGCTGGAGGCGCATGACATCTGCTGCGCCTGGCTGACAGCGCATGGTGACTGCTGCGCCTATCGGAAGGCGCATGGTGGCTGTTGGCTGTAGATCTAGGATCCTTCCTTTGTAGAAATTTTCCTTTGTACAACCTTTTCTAGACATGTAATAGACTTTTATATATATAAATAAAAAGTCCTTCTTCGAATGTCTATGGCTTATTTGATTAGCTGTCTGAGTTCTGGCGCATATAATGCCTGGCGCATGGGCTTTCTGGTTGTGAAATTCCATGCTTCTACAGCCACGGGGTAGAGTTCTTTTCAGAGCACCCAGAGAGTCAGAGTTCGAGTTCACTCGACGACAGACAGAGCAGAGCAGCGGAGTATTCTGTGGAGTATCAGTTGAAGAGCAGACAGTGCCACACCATTTGATAGTGGAGTTCATGGACGTCTTTCCGGAGGATTTGCTAGGACTACCACCGGACAGTGATGTGGAGTTCTCTATAGACTTAGTTCCGGCACGGAGCCGATATCTCAGCACGTCTATAGGGTGAACAACAGCGAGCTGATAGAGTTAAAGAAGCTGGTGGATGAGCTGCAGGACAAGGGCTTCATCCGATCGAGTTGTTCACCATGGGGTGCACCGGTACTCTTTGTACCGGAGAAGGATGGGTCGATCAGGATGTGTATCGACTACGGGGTACTCAACAACCTCACGATCCCGTTGCCGAGGATCGACGATCTCTTCGATCAGCTGAGTGGGGCGAGGGTATTTTCTAAGATTGATTTGAGGTCAGGTTACCATCAGGTGAAGGTGAAGAAGGAGGATATCAGGAAGACCGCATTCAGGACGCAGTATGGCCAGTTTGAGTTCATGGTGATGCCGTTTGGGTTGACTAATGCTCCGGCGGTATTCATGAACTTGATAAACAAGGTGTTTCACCAGTACTTGGACAAGTTCGTGGTGGTGTTCATCGATGATATCCTAGTGTACTCGAAGACTGAGAAGGAGCATGAGGATCACTTGAGAGTGGTTCTGGAGACTCTCAGAAGGGAGGAGCTTTATGGCAAGCTCTCGAAGTGTGAGTTCTTTCTGGACATAGTTGACTTCTTGGGTCATGTGGTGACTGGAGATGGGATCTTAGTTGACCCGAAGAAGATCACGACAGTTGAGGCTTGGGCAACACCGAGTTCAGTGGCAGAGATCATGAGCTTCTTGGAATTGGCAGGCTATTATAGGAGATTCGTGCAGAATTTCTCCCGGGTTGCAGAGCCATTGACTAGACTGACCCAAAAGGATGCAGAGTTTGTCTGGTTAGAGGAGTGTCAGATCGCTTTTGATGAGTTGAAGAAGTGGCTGACGATAACTCCGATTCTGACATTGCCATCAGGATCAAGAGGGTTCACTATCTACAGTGATGCCTCAGGGAAGGGTTTGGGTTGTGTCTTGCAGCAGCATGGGAAGGTGATTGCCTATGCTTCCAGGCAGTTACGTCCCTATGAGAAGAACTACCCTACCCACGACTTGGACTTGGCAGTAGTTATATTTGCTTTGAAGTTGTGGAAACACTACTTATACGGAGAGCGGGTGGAGATCTTTACAGATCATAAGAGCTTGAAGTATGTGTTTACACAGAAGGAGCTCAACATGAGGCAGCGCAGGTGTCATGACCCGCAACCGCTTTCCGGATACGAGACGTGTCCAAGCCAGCCTACGCCGCAGAGTCGACGGTAGAATGCTGTCAAGCCCGCAATAAATAAATGCTCAAAATAAACTTTATTGCTCATTCACAGTTCTAATAGATTACAACATTTACAACTTTTATATTTAAAGAAAATACAAAATTTCACAATTTTATTTACAACAAAATTTAAACTAACTAGCTAGCTTCTAGGTTTTGGCCTGCAAATACACCCGAATCTTCCAATGCTA